>JAWNPG010000031.1:0-600000 GCA_035045145.1 Drosophila meridionalis
CGATTCTCATTCAAACGGGTGCCTTAAATTCCATTGGGTAAATACTTTTCAAATATATACAAGCGTTTCCATACTGTCATAGAGTGAAAATAAAGTGTAATAAAGATGTCTGATTCCGCAGTTGCAGTGTCCGCGTCCCCTGTGACTTCCCAAACAGCCCCATCTGAGAAGAAGGTAGCTACTAAAAAGCCAGCATCCACATCCGCATCGAAGGCAAAGAAACTAGCAACTCCTCCATCTCACCCACCAACTCAGCAAATGGTGGATGCATCGATAAAAAATCTAAAGGAACGTGGAGGCTCATCCCTTCTGGCTATAAAGAAATATATCAGTGCCACCTACAAGTGCGATGCTCAGAAACTAGCTCCATTCATTAAGAAGTACCTGAAGAATTCAGTTGCGAATGGAAAGTTGATCCAAACAAAAGGCAAGGGTGCATCTGGTTCATTTAAGCTGTCTGCATCCTCCAAAAAGGAGCCCAAGCCAAAGGTGTCCTCTATAGAGAAGAAATCGAAGAAGGTAACTTCATCTGCAGTAGCTAAAAAGAAAAGTACATCTGCTACCAAAAAAGCAAAGGGTGCCACCGATAAGAAGGTTTCGAAGGCTGTGGTGACCAAAAAGAGTGCCGACAAAAAGAAGGCGGAGAAAGCAAAGGCCAAAGATGCAAAGAAAGTAGGAACCGTAAAAGCTAAACCCACAACAGCAAAGGCAAAGTCAAGTGCAGCAAAGCCAAAAGCTCCGAAACCTAAGACTACAAGTGCTAAACCTAAAAAGATTGTATCGACAGCATCACCGAAAAAGGCTGCTGCGAAGAAGCCAAAAGCAAAAACTGCTGCTGCAACAAAGAAGTAAATTCACATCGAAATATACCTACATGGTACATGGTATAAGCGAATTTCAAAACTATGAAATTTGTTATTAAAACACAGTCCTTTTCAGGACTACTATTACGTATTTCCAAGAGAAAAAATATTTTTGTAAATTTATATATATATATATATTTTTTTTGTCTCTTTCTACAACCTCTACAAATCAAAAAATATAAAAAGAGGGGTCATTTAACCAACAAAAATGATTATATGTATATTCGATATTCGCCTAATAGCTTTATATAATTTAAAGATTTTATGTAAGGCCATTAAAAAGTGTAAAAGGGTTTAATTTTGTCAAGAAACTTTAAAACCACTGGTAAATTGACGATAAAACCATAATACAGGATAATGTGGACTAATAAACATTAGTTCTAGTTCAGCACTTTTGCATTTATATTACAGAAATAATTAATTTAAATATTTAATATTCTTTGGAAAAGGTTTGTGGCCCTGAAAAGGGCCTTTTGCATTTGCTTTTGGATATTCTGCATAAATTAAGCCAAAATTTACTTGGAGCTAGTGTACTTGGTGACTGCCTTTGTTCCTTCACTGACAGCGTGCTTGGCCAACTCTCCGGGCAACAGAAGACGCACTGCAGTTTGGATTTCCCGACTGGTAATCGTAGAACGTTTGTTATAGTGGGCCAAACGAGAGGCCTCAGCAGCAATACGTTCAAAAATGTCATTCACGAAGCTGTTCATGATGCTCATGGCTTTCGACGAGATTCCAGTATCAGGATGGACCTGCTTCAGCACTTTGTAAATGTAGATGGCATAACTTTCCTTCCTCTTACGCTTCTTTTTCTTATCATTCTTGGTAATATTCTTCTGGGCCTTACCAGCCTTTTTGGCTGCCTTTCCACTTGTTTTAGGCGGCATTTTATTATCGATTCACTTAAGTTCACTTTAACTCACTTCACAAATGTTTGACAGAAACAGAAAAGTCGGTTAACATTTATAGATTCTTTTTGAACAATGTTTTCATGTTTGGGCACAGTACAACCCACCCTCCTTAACTGACAAAGTAGGCAAGTAAAAAAGTATAAATTGAGAACGCATTGAAGTATTCAAACATTCGATTGTCATTTGTGAAGTGCAAAAGTGTAAAAATAAAATAAAATAAAAAGAAATGTCTGGTCGTGGTAAAGGTGGAAAAGTTAAGGGAAAGGCAAAGTCGCGTTCAAACCGCGCTGGCCTACAGTTTCCCGTTGGTCGTATTCACCGTCTTCTTCGCAAGGGCAACTATGCCGAGCGCGTTGGTGCCGGTGCTCCCGTGTACTTGGCGGCTGTTATGGAATATTTGGCCGCTGAAGTTTTGGAGTTGGCTGGTAATGCAGCCCGCGACAACAAGAAAACCAGAATTATCCCACGCCATCTGCAATTGGCCATCCGCAACGATGAAGAGTTGAATAAACTCCTTTCGGGCGTCACTATTGCCCAGGGCGGTGTGTTACCTAACATCCAAGCAGTTCTGTTGCCCAAGAAGACCGAAAAGAAGGCTTAAATAATGAATTTACACAAATCGAAACCAAACGTCCTTTTCAGGACGACTACAAATACAAAAGAGATTGCATTTTTCATGTATATTAAATCTAAAAAGTTTATTAAATAAGAAATTTGTAATCCGAAATATGTGGAATACAATTTCAGTACAGTAATCATCGATCTTTATAGTTTAGTTCCATCCAATAATGCTAAAAAACTGAAATACTACTGGAATGAATATTCCAAAAGTGGTTTGGTTTCTACTCTTGGAAAAAGAGAGAACTTGATTTACAGCTTTTGGAATTCAGCTATAAATTCCTCGTTGCATATGAAACTTGGGCAGTATTTACTGAAAAACACAATGCCAATTCGGCGTGTATTTATTTCTTTCTATATATATACATTTAACGGCTAAAACTAAACAGCCTTGTACAAAAAAAAAAATAAAATTAAAATTGACATCGAATTGGATATTTTTCAACTCTTAAGTAAACATATTAGTGGTCCTGAAAAGGACCGATTGGTGCGAATTTTAAATATATACACGTTCTTTCTTAACCGCCAAAACCGTACAGAGTACGACCTTGTCTCTTCAGAGCATAGACAACATCCATGGCTGTGACTGTCTTCCTCTTGGCGTGTTCAGTGTATGTGACAGCATCTCGAATAACATTTTCCAAAAAGACCTTAAGAACGCCTCGGGTTTCCTCATAGATAAGTCCAGAGATTCGCTTCACGCCACCACGACGAGCTAAACGACGGATAGCTGGCTTCGTGATGCCCTGGATATTATCACGCAACACTTTGCGATGACGCTTTGCACCTCCTTTACCCAAGCCTTTGCCACCTTTACCACGACCAGTCATTTTTCACTTTTTAGTTTTTACTTGTAATGTGCACTTCACGAACGTCAGATTCAAACTAATGCCTGCTTCGATACAACCGCTTCTATTTATACCAAAAACCCCACAAAAAATGAGAGAGCACACAAATGTTTCCATCCCGCTCATACACTACCCTCGCAACAAGAACAGCGAATAGTCGAATAGTCAGTCTATCTCTTTCTAACACACCACCAGTTTTCTATATAAGCGATGCGCAACCTCGCGTCCGATTATTGTGTTTTCAACAGTGACAGTGTAAGTGTGAATTAAGAATTTTAAAGTAAAGAGAAAAATGGCTCGTACAAAGCAGACAGCTCGCAAGTCAACTGGAGGCAAGGCTCCTCGTAAACAGTTGGCTACAAAAGCAGCACGTAAAAGTGCACCAGCTACTGGCGGAGTAAAGAAACCTCATCGCTATCGCCCTGGCACTGTTGCTCTGCGTGAAATTCGTCGCTACCAGAAGAGCACAGAATTGCTCATTCGCAAATTGCCGTTCCAGCGTTTAGTCCGTGAAATCGCTCAGGATTTCAAGACTGACCTTCGTTTCCAGAGCTCAGCTGTGATGGCTCTGCAGGAAGCTAGCGAAGCCTACTTGGTTGGCCTTTTCGAAGATACAAACTTGTGTGCCATCCATGCCAAGCGTGTTACCATCATGCCCAAGGACATCCAACTGGCCAGACGTATTCGTGGCGAGCGCGCTTAAATTCTGCCTTGTATACATCCATATAATACAAACAAATCGGTCCTTTTCAGGACCACAATATTTGAAAGGAGGTTCATATTTTCGCTCAAACGAGAATATTAAATTATTAATTCTGAGTCGATCTAAATAAAAATCGATCGATTTTAGAATTTTATGCACAAGTTAATGAACAGCTCTCGCAATGAAGCTTATCGAGCAACCCACTGAGATGTAAGAAATTTTCTTACTCGGCTTGCTCATCACGAATCAATTGCATGTCTAAGAGTTTTTGTCAATTATATGTATATCATTTCTGTACTTAGCTTAAGTTTCATATTCTTTGTTCGCGTAAAATAAGTTTTGTATCAAGCAGCGAACTTAAAAGTTCTCTTGATTAAATACTCTCACTCGCACTCAGGCAAGACCGATCATTGAATATATTGTTTAATTGCTAAGGCTCATCGCAAGAAGATTGAACTAAATTTAACAGAAGCATTCCATCAACTACTTGATCTGAAATTGAGTTAATGATAATTGATACAAAGGAATAATTCTAAATTTATGGTAAAAAAAATTATATGTATATATACATATATATATAATTTATTTATAATTATATATAAATGATAAAGGAATAACGTGTATGATTGAATGTTTAATGTATCCAAATAAAATATTTTTTTCTAATATTCTTCCTTATTATTAAAAAAAAATAAAGTTTAAAAAATTAAAGCGCGGAAATATTTAAATATTTAAATAATATGGTATGAAATGACTATATTTTCGATGTAAGTAATGACAATAAAACTCATTTTTATCTAATATTATGTTTATTAATATATTTTCAATGTAAGAAAGAAGATTTTATTTTTCGAAGCAATTTTTGTATTGGGTTCACGCAAAAATATGCCTTGTTTTAACAGCAAATGGTTCAGTTGAAATCACATTTAATATATAAAACTACATTGTTAGTACTTATTTATAGTTGTATTTAAATAAAAAAATTAACGAATTATTATCTCTTAATTTTATTTATTAACATTATTATTATTATTTAATATAAAAAGGGATTTTTCCAAGATTACTTATTTTGCAATCATCCAAAGTCTAACTTTGATGGGTAATTAAAAATCATGAAACCATGAAATAATAAGTAAAAAGTTATTTTTTTTTAATTTTCAAATATTTAAGTATATATTCGAATATTTATTTAGTCGGAATATCAAATGTAAACTGTTCAAAGGGACAAACTAATAAAGTAGTATTTGTAAACTTTTCGGTAATGTACATTCAATGGCACAAACATTCTCGTACGGCCTTCCTCCTCGATTCTCATTCAAACGGGTGCCTTAAATTCCATTGGGTAAATACTTTTCAAATATATACAAGCGTTTCCATACTGTCATAGAGTGAAAATAAAGTGTAATAAAGATGTCTGATTCCGCAGTTGCAGTGTCCGCGTCCCCTGTGACTTCCCAAACAGCCCCATCTGAGAAGAAGGTAGCTACTAAAAAGCCAGCATCCACATCCGCATCGAAGGCAAAGAAACTAGCAACTCCTCCATCTCACCCACCAACTCAGCAAATGGTGGATGCATCGATAAAAAATCTAAAGGAACGTGGAGGCTCATCCCTTCTGGCTATAAAGAAATATATCAGTGCCACCTACAAGTGCGATGCTCAGAAACTAGCTCCATTCATTAAGAAGTACCTGAAGAATTCAGTTGCGAATGGAAAGTTGATCCAAACAAAAGGCAAGGGTGCATCTGGTTCATTTAAGCTGTCTGCATCCTCCAAAAAGGAGCCCAAGCCAAAGGTGTCCTCTATAGAGAAGAAATCGAAGAAGGTAACTTCATCTGCAGTAGCTAAAAAGAAAAGTACATCTGCTACCAAAAAAGCAAAGGGTGCCACCGATAAGAAGGTTTCGAAGGCTGTGGTGACCAAAAAGAGTGCCGACAAAAAGAAGGCGGAGAAAGCAAAGGCCAAAGATGCAAAGAAAGTAGGAACCGTAAAAGCTAAACCCACAACAGCAAAGGCAAAGTCAAGTGCAGCAAAGCCAAAAGCTCCGAAACCTAAGACTACAAGTGCTAAACCTAAAAAGATTGTATCGACAGCATCACCGAAAAAGGCTGCTGCGAAGAAGCCAAAAGCAAAAACTGCTGCTGCAACAAAGAAGTAAATTCACATCGAAATATACCTACATGGTACATGGTATAAGCGAATTTCAAAACTATGAAATTTGTTATTAAAACACAGTCCTTTTCAGGACTACTATTACGTATTTCCAAGAGAAAAAATATTTTTGTAAATTTATATATATATATATATTTTTTTTTGTCTCTTTCTACAACCTCTACAAATCAAAAAATATAAAAAGAGGGGTCATTTAACCAACAAAAATGATTATATGTATATTCGATATTCGCCTAATAGCTTTATATAATTTAAAGATATACATTTATTTTTATTCTTATTCTTTTTTATGTAAGGCCATTAAAAAGTGTAAAAGGGTTTAATTTTGTCAAGAAACTTTAAAACCACTGGTAAATTGACGATAAAACCATAATACAGGATAATGTGGACTAATAAACATTAGTTCTAGTTCAGCACTTTTGCATTTATATTACAGAAATAATTAATTTAAATATTTAATATTCTTTGGAAAAGGTTTGTGGCCCTGAAAAGGGCCTTTTGCATTTGCTTTTGGATATTCTGCATAAATTAAGCCAAAATTTACTTGGAGCTAGTGTACTTGGTGACTGCCTTTGTTCCTTCACTGACAGCGTGCTTGGCCAACTCTCCGGGCAACAGAAGACGCACTGCAGTTTGGATTTCCCGACTGGTAATCGTAGAACGTTTGTTATAGTGGGCCAAACGAGAGGCCTCAGCAGCAATACGTTCAAAAATGTCATTCACGAAGCTGTTCATGATGCTCATGGCTTTCGACGAGATTCCAGTATCAGGATGGACCTGCTTCAGCACTTTGTAAATGTAGATGGCATAACTTTCCTTCCTCTTACGCTTCTTTTTCTTATCATTCTTGGTAATATTCTTCTGGGCCTTACCAGCCTTTTTGGCTGCCTTTCCACTTGTTTTAGGCGGCATTTTATTATCGATTCACTTAAGTTCACTTTAACTCACTTCACAAATGTTTGACAGAAACAGAAAAGTCGGTTAACATTTATAGATTCTTTTTGAACAATGTTTTCATGTTTGGGCACAGTACAACCCACCCTCCTTAACTGACAAAGTAGGCAAGTAAAAAAGTATAAATTGAGAACGCATTGAAGTATTCAAACATTCGATTGTCATTTGTGAAGTGCAAAAGTGTAAAAATAAAATAAAATAAAAAGAAATGTCTGGTCGTGGTAAAGGTGGAAAAGTTAAGGGAAAGGCAAAGTCGCGTTCAAACCGCGCTGGCCTACAGTTTCCCGTTGGTCGTATTCACCGTCTTCTTCGCAAGGGCAACTATGCCGAGCGCGTTGGTGCCGGTGCTCCCGTGTACTTGGCGGCTGTTATGGAATATTTGGCCGCTGAAGTTTTGGAGTTGGCTGGTAATGCAGCCCGCGACAACAAGAAAACCAGAATTATCCCACGCCATCTGCAATTGGCCATCCGCAACGATGAAGAGTTGAATAAACTCCTTTCGGGCGTCACTATTGCCCAGGGCGGTGTGTTACCTAACATCCAAGCAGTTCTGTTGCCCAAGAAGACCGAAAAGAAGGCTTAAATAATGAATTTACACAAATCGAAACCAAACGTCCTTTTCAGGACGACTACAAATACAAAAGAGATTGCATTTTTCATGTATATTAAATCTAAAAAGTTTATTAAATAAGAAATTTGTAATCCGAAATATGTGGAATACAATTTCAGTACAGTAATCATCGATCTTTATAGTTTAGTTCCATCCAATAATGCTAAAAAACTGAAATACTACTGGAATGAATATTCCAAAAGTGGTTTGGTTTCTACTCTTGGAAAAAGAGAGAACTTGATTTACAGCTTTTGGAATTCAGCTATAAATTCCTCGTTGCATATGAAACTTGGGCAGTATTTACTGAAAAACACAATGCCAATTCGGCGTGTATTTATTTCTTTCTATATATATACATTTAACGGCTAAAACTAAACAGCCTTGTACAAAAAAAAAAATAAAATTAAAATTGACATCGAATTGGATATTTTTCAACTCTTAAGTAAACATATTAGTGGTCCTGAAAAGGACCGATTGGTGCGAATTTTAAATATATACACGTTCTTTCTTAACCGCCAAAACCGTACAGAGTACGACCTTGTCTCTTCAGAGCATAGACAACATCCATGGCTGTGACTGTCTTCCTCTTGGCGTGTTCAGTGTATGTGACAGCATCTCGAATAACATTTTCCAAAAAGACCTTAAGAACGCCTCGGGTTTCCTCATAGATAAGTCCAGAGATTCGCTTCACGCCACCACGACGAGCTAAACGACGGATAGCTGGCTTCGTGATGCCCTGGATATTATCACGCAACACTTTGCGATGACGCTTTGCACCTCCTTTACCCAAGCCTTTGCCACCTTTACCACGACCAGTCATTTTTCACTTTTTAGTTTTTACTTGTAATGTGCACTTCACGAACGTCAGATTCAAACTAATGCCTGCTTCGATACAACCGCTTCTATTTATACCAAAAACCCCACAAAAAATGAGAGAGCACACAAATGTTTCCATCCCGCTCATACACTACCCTCGCAACAAGAACAGCGAATAGTCGAATAGTCAGTCTATCTCTTTCTAACACACCACCAGTTTTCTATATAAGCGATGCGCAACCTCGCGTCCGATTATTGTGTTTTCAACAGTGACAGTGTAAGTGTGAATTAAGAATTTTAAAGTAAAGAGAAAAATGGCTCGTACAAAGCAGACAGCTCGCAAGTCAACTGGAGGCAAGGCTCCTCGTAAACAGTTGGCTACAAAAGCAGCACGTAAAAGTGCACCAGCTACTGGCGGAGTAAAGAAACCTCATCGCTATCGCCCTGGCACTGTTGCTCTGCGTGAAATTCGTCGCTACCAGAAGAGCACAGAATTGCTCATTCGCAAATTGCCGTTCCAGCGTTTAGTCCGTGAAATCGCTCAGGATTTCAAGACTGACCTTCGTTTCCAGAGCTCAGCTGTGATGGCTCTGCAGGAAGCTAGCGAAGCCTACTTGGTTGGCCTTTTCGAAGATACAAACTTGTGTGCCATCCATGCCAAGCGTGTTACCATCATGCCCAAGGACATCCAACTGGCCAGACGTATTCGTGGCGAGCGCGCTTAAATTCTGCCTTGTATACATCCATATAATACAAACAATATCCAAACAAATCGGTCCTTTTCAGGACCACAATATTTGAAAGGAGGTTCATATTTTCGCTCAAACGAGAATATTAAATTATTAATTCTGAGTCGATCTAAATAAAAATCGATCGATTTTAGAATTTTATGCACAAGTTAATGAACAGCTCTCGCAATGAAGCTTATCGAGCAACCCACTGAGATGTAAGAAATTTTCTTACTCGGCTTGCTCATCACGAATCAATTGCATGTCTAAGAGTTTTTGTCAATTATATGTATATCATTTCTGTACTTAGCTTAAGTTTCATATTCTTTGTTCGCGTAAAATAAGTTTTGTATCAAGCAGCGAACTTAAAAGTTCTCTTGATTAAATACTCTCACTCGCACTCAGGCAAGACCGATCATTGAATATATTGTTTAATTGCTAAGGCTCATCGCAAGAAGATTGAACTAAATTTAACAGAAGCATTCCATCAACTACTTGATCTGAAATTGAGTTAATGATAATTGATACAAAGGAATAATTCTAAATTTATGGTTAAAAAAATTATATGTATATATATATAATAATAATACATATATATATAATTTATTTTATAATTATATATAAATGATAAAGGAATAACGTGTATGATTGAATGTTTAATGTATCCAAATAAAATATATTTTTTCTAATATTCTTCCTTATTATTAAAAAAAATAAAAGTTTAAAAGAAAAATTAAAGCGCGGAAATATTTAAATATTTAAATAATATGGTATGAAATGACTATATTTTCGATGTAAGTAATGACAATAAAACTCATTTTTATCTAATATTATGTTTATTAATATATTTTCAATGTAAGAAAGAAGATTTTATTTTTCGAAGCAATTTTTGTATTGGGTTCACGCAAAAATATGCCTTGTTTTAACAGCAAATGGTTCAGTTGAAATCACATTTAATATATAAAACTACATTGTTAGTACTTATTTATAGTTGTATTTAAATAAAAAAATTAACGAATTATTATCTCTTAATTTTATTTATTAACATTATTATTATTATTTAATATAAAAAGGGATTTTTCCAAGATTACTTATTTTGCAATCATCCAAAGTCTAACTTTGATGGGTAATTAAAAATCATGAAACCATGAAATAATAAGTAAAAAGTTATTTTTTTTTAATTTTCAAATATTTAAGTATATATTCGAATATTTATTTAGTCGGAATATCAAATGTAAACTGTTCAAAGGGACAAACTAATAAAGTAGTATTTGTAAACTTTTCGGTAATGTACATTCAATGGCACAAACATTCTCGTACGGCCTTCCTCCTCGATTCTCATTCAAACGGGTGCCTTAAATTCCATTGGGTAAATACTTTTCAAATATATACAAGCGTTTCCATACTGTCATAGAGTGAAAATAAAGTGTAATAAAGATGTCTGATTCCGCAGTTGCAGTGTCCGCGTCCCCTGTGACTTCCCAAACAGCCCCATCTGAGAAGAAGGTAGCTACTAAAAAGCCAGCATCCACATCCGCATCGAAGGCAAAGAAACTAGCAACTCCTCCATCTCACCCACCAACTCAGCAAATGGTGGATGCATCGATAAAAAATCTAAAGGAACGTGGAGGCTCATCCCTTCTGGCTATAAAGAAATATATCAGTGCCACCTACAAGTGCGATGCTCAGAAACTAGCTCCATTCATTAAGAAGTACCTGAAGAATTCAGTTGCGAATGGAAAGTTGATCCAAACAAAAGGCAAGGGTGCATCTGGTTCATTTAAGCTGTCTGCATCCTCCAAAAAGGAGCCCAAGCCAAAGGTGTCCTCTATAGAGAAGAAATCGAAGAAGGTAACTTCATCTGCAGTAGCTAAAAAGAAAAGTACATCTGCTACCAAAAAAGCAAAGGGTGCCACCGATAAGAAGGTTTCGAAGGCTGTGGTGACCAAAAAGAGTGCCGACAAAAAGAAGGCGGAGAAAGCAAAGGCCAAAGATGCAAAGAAAGTAGGAACCGTAAAAGCTAAACCCACAACAGCAAAGGCAAAGTCAAGTGCAGCAAAGCCAAAAGCTCCGAAACCTAAGACTACAAGTGCTAAACCTAAAAAGATTGTATCGACAGCATCACCGAAAAAGGCTGCTGCGAAGAAGCCAAAAGCAAAAACTGCTGCTGCAACAAAGAAGTAAATTCACATCGAAATATACCTACATGGTACATGGTATAAGCGAATTTCAAAACTATGAAATTTGTTATTAAAACACAGTCCTTTTCAGGACTACTATTACGTATTTCCAAGAGAAAAAATATTTTTGTAAATTTATATATATATATATATTTTTTTGTCTCTTTCTACAACCTCTACAAATCAAAAAATATAAAAAGAGGGGTCATTTAACCAACAAAAATGATTATATGTATATTCGATATTCGCCTAATAGCTTTATATAATTTAAAGATATACATTTATTTTTATTCTTATTCTTTTTTATGTAAGGCCATTAAAAAGTGTAAAAGGGTTTAATTTTGTCTAGAAACTTTAAAACCACTGGTAAATTGACGATAAAACCATAATACAGGATAATGTGGACTAATAAACATTAGTTCTAGTTCAGCACTTTTGCATTTATATTACAGAAATAATTAATTTAAATATTTAATATTCTTTGGAAAAGGTTTGTGGCCCTGAAAAGGGCCTTTTGCATTTGCTTTTGGATATTCTGCATAAATTAAGCCAAAATTTACTTGGAGCTAGTGTACTTGGTGACTGCCTTTGTTCCTTCACTGACAGCGTGCTTGGCCAACTCTCCGGGCAACAGAAGACGCACTGCAGTTTGGATTTCCCGACTGGTAATCGTAGAACGTTTGTTATAGTGGGCCAAACGAGAGGCCTCAGCAGCAATACGTTCAAAAATGTCATTCACGAAGCTGTTCATGATGCTCATGGCTTTCGACGAGATTCCAGTATCAGGATGGACCTGCTTCAGCACTTTGTAAATGTAGATGGCATAACTTTCCTTCCTCTTACGCTTCTTTTTCTTATCATTCTTGGTAATATTCTTCTGGGCCTTACCAGCCTTTTTGGCTGCCTTTCCACTTGTTTTAGGCGGCATTTTATTATCGATTCACTTAAGTTCACTTTAACTCACTTCACAAATGTTTGACAGAAACAGAAAAGTCGGTTAACATTTATAGATTCTTTTTGAACAATGTTTTCATGTTTGGGCACAGTACAACCCACCCTCCTTAACTGACAAAGTAGGCAAGTAAAAAAGTATAAATTGAGAACGCATTGAAGTATTCAAACATTCGATTGTCATTTGTGAAGTGCAAAAGTGTAAAAATAAAATAAAATAAAAAGAAATGTCTGGTCGTGGTAAAGGTGGAAAAGTTAAGGGAAAGGCAAAGTCGCGTTCAAACCGCGCTGGCCTACAGTTTCCCGTTGGTCGTATTCACCGTCTTCTTCGCAAGGGCAACTATGCCGAGCGCGTTGGTGCCGGTGCTCCCGTGTACTTGGCGGCTGTTATGGAATATTTGGCCGCTGAAGTTTTGGAGTTGGCTGGTAATGCAGCCCGCGACAACAAGAAAACCAGAATTATCCCACGCCATCTGCAATTGGCCATCCGCAACGATGAAGAGTTGAATAAACTCCTTTCGGGCGTCACTATTGCCCAGGGCGGTGTGTTACCTAACATCCAAGCAGTTCTGTTGCCCAAGAAGACCGAAAAGAAGGCTTAAATAATGAATTTACACAAATCGAAACCAAACGTCCTTTTCAGGACGACTACAAATACAAAAGAGATTGCATTTTTCATGTATATTAAATCTAAAAAGTTTATTAAATAAGAAATTTGTAATCCGAAATATGTGGAATACAATTTCAGTACAGTAATCATCGATCTTTATAGTTTAGTTCCATCCAATAATGCTAAAAAACTGAAATACTACTGGAATGAATATTCCAAAAGTGGTTTGGTTTCTACTCTTGGAAAAAGAGAGAACTTGATTTACAGCTTTTGGAATTCAGCTATAAATTCCTCGTTGCATATGAAACTTGGGCAGTATTTACTGAAAAACACAATGCCAATTCGGCGTGTATTTATTTCTTTCTATATATATACATTTAACGGCTAAAACTAAACAGCCTTGTACAAAAAAAAAAATAAAATTAAAATTGACATCGAATTGGATATTTTTCAACTCTTAAGTAAACATATTAGTGGTCCTGAAAAGGACCGATTGGTGCGAATTTTAAATATATACACGTTCTTTCTTAACCGCCAAAACCGTACAGAGTACGACCTTGTCTCTTCAGAGCATAGACAACATCCATGGCTGTGACTGTCTTCCTCTTGGCGTGTTCAGTGTATGTGACAGCATCTCGAATAACATTTTCCAAAAAGACCTTAAGAACGCCTCGGGTTTCCTCATAGATAAGTCCAGAGATTCGCTTCACGCCACCACGACGAGCTAAACGACGGATAGCTGGCTTCGTGATGCCCTGGATATTATCACGCAACACTTTGCGATGACGCTTTGCACCTCCTTTACCCAAGCCTTTGCCACCTTTACCACGACCAGTCATTTTTCACTTTTTAGTTTTTACTTGTAATGTGCACTTCACGAACGTCAGATTCAAACTAATGCCTGCTTCGATACAACCGCTTCTATTTATACCAAAAACCCCACAAAAAATGAGAGAGCACACAAATGTTTCCATCCCGCTCATACACTACCCTCGCAACAAGAACAGCGAATAGTCGAATAGTCAGTCTATCTCTTTCTAACACACCACCAGTTTTCTATATAAGCGATGCGCAACCTCGCGTCCGATTATTGTGTTTTCAACAGTGACAGTGTAAGTGTGAATTAAGAATTTTAAAGTAAAGAGAAAAATGGCTCGTACAAAGCAGACAGCTCGCAAGTCAACTGGAGGCAAGGCTCCTCGTAAACAGTTGGCTACAAAAGCAGCACGTAAAAGTGCACCAGCTACTGGCGGAGTAAAGAAACCTCATCGCTATCGCCCTGGCACTGTTGCTCTGCGTGAAATTCGTCGCTACCAGAAGAGCACAGAATTGCTCATTCGCAAATTGCCGTTCCAGCGTTTAGTCCGTGAAATCGCTCAGGATTTCAAGACTGACCTTCGTTTCCAGAGCTCAGCTGTGATGGCTCTGCAGGAAGCTAGCGAAGCCTACTTGGTTGGCCTTTTCGAAGATACAAACTTGTGTGCCATCCATGCCAAGCGTGTTACCATCATGCCCAAGGACATCCAACTGGCCAGACGTATTCGTGGCGAGCGCGCTTAAATTCTGCCTTGTATACATCCATATAATACAAACAATATCCAAACAAATCGGTCCTTTTCAGGACCACAATATTTGAAAGGAGGTTCATATTTTCGCTCAAACGAGAATATTAAATTATTAATTCTGAGTCGATCTAAATAAAAATCGATCGATTTTAGAATTTTATGCACAAGTTAATGAACAGCTCTCGCAATGAAGCTTATCGAGCAACCCACTGAGATGTAAGAAATTTTCTTACTCGGCTTGCTCATCACGAATCAATTGCATGTCTAAGAGTTTTTGTCAATTATATGTATATCATTTCTGTACTTAGCTTAAGTTTCATATTCTTTGTTCGCGTAAAATAAGAGTTTTGTAGTTGAGTCAGCGAACTAAATAAATAGTTCTGTCATTTTAGATTTTTGCATGTCACATTTGATTATATATTCTTACTCGCTACTCAGGCAAGACCGATCATTGCTGGTAGGGGAATTCTAGATTTAATATTGTTTATTTGACTTTTTGTTTTGCATGTTGGCGAAAGTGAGATTTTAAAGAGGGTCATCGCAAGAAGTTATTGGAGAAACTAAATTTTACGAGAAGCATTCCATCAATCTACTTGATCTGAGAAGAGGTAGTGAGTTTAATGAAATAATTGATACAAAGGAATGTAATTCTAAATTTATGATATTAAAAAAATTTTATATGTATATATACTTATATATGAAAAAATGTTAAAGTTTATGAGTGAAGATAATAATTAATTAATGATAAATTTCTTTTCAGAATAATTACTTATATAAATGATAAAGGAATAACGATGATATGATATGATGAATGTTTAATGTATCCAAATAAATAT
Organism: Drosophila meridionalis; assembly: GCA_035045145.1. Taxonomy (NCBI): domain Eukaryota; kingdom Metazoa; phylum Arthropoda; class Insecta; order Diptera; family Drosophilidae; genus Drosophila; species Drosophila meridionalis. The sequence goes on from JAWNPG010000031.1 coordinate 15,365, forward strand.
ATTTTTTTTATATTATTCGATGTTATTAAAATCATACTTTTTTTAAACATTTTGTAATATTCATTCCTTATTATTAAAAAAATAAAGTTTAGAAACAAAAATTAAAGCGCGGAAATATTTAAATATTTAAATAATATGGTATGAAATGACTATATTTTCGATGTAAGTAATGACAATAAAACTCATTTTTATCTAATATTATGTTTATTAATATATTTTCAATGTAAGAAAGAAGATTTTATTTTTCGAAGCAATTTTTGTATTGGGTTCACGCAAAAATATGCCTTGTTTTAACAGCAAATGGTTCAGTTGAAATCACATTTAATATATAAAACTACATTGTTAGTACTTATTTATAGTTGTATTTAAATAAAAAAATTAACGAATTATTATCTTTTAATTTTATTTATTAACATTATTATTATTATTTAATATAAAAAGGGATTTTTCCAAGATTACTTATTTTGCAATCATCCAAAGTCTAACTTTGATGGGTAATTAAAAATCATGAAACCATGAAATAATAAGTAAAAAGTTATTTTTTTTTAAATTTCTAAATATTTAAGTATATATTCGAATATTTATTTAGTCGGAATATCAAATGTAAACTGTTCAAAGGGACAAACTAATAAAGTAGTATTTGTAAACTTTTGCGGTAATGTACATTCAATGGCACAAACATTCTCGTACGGCCTTCCTCCTCGATTCTCATTCAAACGGGTGCCTTAAATTCCATTGGGTAGCTAATACTTTTCAAATATATACAAGCGTTTCCATACTGTCATAGAGTGAAAATAAAGTGTAATAAAGATGTCTGATTCCGCAGTTGCAGTGTCCGCGTCCCCTGTGACTTCCCAAACAGCCCCATCTGAGAAGAAGGTAGCTACTAAAAAGCCAGCATCCACATCCGCATCGAAGGCAAAGAAACTAGCAACTCCTCCATCTCACCCACCAACTCAGCAAATGGTGGATGCATCGATAAAAAATCTAAAGGAACGTGGAGGCTCATCCCTTCTGGCTATAAAGAAATATATCAGTGCCACCTACAAGTGCGATGCTCAGAAACTAGCTCCATTCATTAAGAAGTACCTGAAGAATTCAGTTGCGAATGGAAAGTTGATCCAAACAAAAGGCAAGGGTGCATCTGGTTCATTTAAGCTGTCTGCATCCTCCAAAAAGGAGCCCAAGCCAAAGGTGTCCTCTATAGAGAAGAAATCGAAGAAGGTAACTTCATCTGCAGTAGCTAAAAAGAAAAGTACATCTGCTACCAAAAAAGCAAAGGGTGCCACCGATAAGAAGGTTTCGAAGGCTGTGGTGACCAAAAAGAGTGCCGACAAAAAGAAGGCGGAGAAAGCAAAGGCCAAAGATGCAAAGAAAGTAGGAACCGTAAAAGCTAAACCCACAACAGCAAAGGCAAAGTCAAGTGCAGCAAAGCCAAAAGCTCCGAAACCTAAGACTACAAGTGCTAAACCTAAAAAGATTGTATCGACAGCATCACCGAAAAAGGCTGCTGCGAAGAAGCCAAAAGCAAAAACTGCTGCTGCAACAAAGAAGTAAATTCACATCGAAATAATACCTACATGGTACATGGTATAAGCGAATTTCAAAACTATGAAATTTGTTATTAAAACACAGTCCTTTTCAGGACTACTATTACGTATTTCCAAGAGAAAAAATATTTTTGTAAATTTATATATATATATATATTTTTTTTGTCTCTTTCTACAACCTCTACAAATCAAAAAATATAAAAAGAGGGGTCATTTAACCAACAAAAATGATTATATGTATATTCGATATTCGCCTAATAGCTTTATATAATTTAAAGATTTACATTTATTTTTATTCTTATTCTTTTTTATGTAAGGCCATTAAAAAGTGTAAAAGGGTTTAATTTTGTCTAGAAACTTTAAAACCACTGGTAAATTGACGATAAAACCATAATACAGGATAATGTGGACTAATAAACATTAGTTCTAGTTCAGCACTTTTGCATTTATATTACAGAAATAATTAATTTAAATATTTAATATTCTTTGGAAAAGGTTTGTGGCCCTGAAAAGGGCCTTTTGCATTTGCTTTTGGATATTCTGCATAAATTAAGCCAAAATTTACTTGGAGCTAGTGTACTTGGTGACTGCCTTTGTTCCTTCACTGACAGCGTGCTTGGCCAACTCTCCGGGCAACAGAAGACGCACTGCAGTTTGGATTTCCCGACTGGTAATCGTAGAACGTTTGTTATAGTGGGCCAAACGAGAGGCCTCAGCAGCAATACGTTCAAAAATGTCATTCACGAAGCTGTTCATGATGCTCATGGCTTTCGACGAGATTCCAGTATCAGGATGGACCTGCTTCAGCACTTTGTAAATGTAGATGGCATAACTTTCCTTCCTCTTACGCTTCTTTTTCTTATCATTCTTGGTAATATTCTTCTGGGCCTTACCAGCCTTTTTGGCTGCCTTTCCACTTGTTTTAGGCGGCATTTTATTATCGATTCACTTAAGTTCACTTTAACTCACTTCACAAATGTTTGACAGAAACAGAAAAGTCGGTTAACATTTATAGATTCTTTTTGAACAATGTTTTCATGTTTGGGCACAGTACAACCCACCCTCCTTAACTGACAAAGTAGGCAAGTAAAAAAGTATAAATTGAGAACGCATTGAAGTATTCAAACATTCGATTGTCATTTGTGAAGTGCAAAAGTGTAAAAATAAAATAAAATAAAAAGAAATGTCTGGTCGTGGTAAAGGTGGAAAAGTTAAGGGAAAGGCAAAGTCGCGTTCAAACCGCGCTGGCCTACAGTTTCCCGTTGGTCGTATTCACCGTCTTCTTCGCAAGGGCAACTATGCCGAGCGCGTTGGTGCCGGTGCTCCCGTGTACTTGGCGGCTGTTATGGAATATTTGGCCGCTGAAGTTTTGGAGTTGGCTGGTAATGCAGCCCGCGACAACAAGAAAACCAGAATTATCCCACGCCATCTGCAATTGGCCATCCGCAACGATGAAGAGTTGAATAAACTCCTTTCGGGCGTCACTATTGCCCAGGGCGGTGTGTTACCTAACATCCAAGCAGTTCTGTTGCCCAAGAAGACCGAAAAGAAGGCTTAAATAATGAATTTACACAAATCGAAACCAAACGTCCTTTTCAGGACGACTACAAATACAAAAGAGATTGCATTTTTCATGTATATTAAATCTAAAAAGTTTATTAAATAAGAAATTTGTAATCCGAAATATGTGGAATACAATTTCAGTACAGTAATCATCGATCTTTATAGTTTAGTTCCATCCAATAATGCTAAAAAACTGAAATACTACTGGAATGAATATTCCAAAAGTGGTTTGGTTTCTACTCTTGGAAAAAGAGAGAACTTGATTTACAGCTTTTGGAATTCAGCTATAAATTCCTCGTTGCATATGAAACTTGGGCAGTATTTACTGAAAAACACAATGCCAATTCGGCGTGTATTTATTTCTTTCTATATATATACATTTAACGGCTAAAACTAAACAGCCTTGTACAAAAAAAAAAATAAAATTAAAATTGACATCGAATTGGATATTTTTCAACTCTTAAGTAAACATATTAGTGGTCCTGAAAAGGACCGATTGGTGCGAATTTTAAATATATACACGTTCTTTCTTAACCGCCAAAACCGTACAGAGTACGACCTTGTCTCTTCAGAGCATAGACAACATCCATGGCTGTGACTGTCTTCCTCTTGGCGTGTTCAGTGTATGTGACAGCATCTCGAATAACATTTTCCAAAAAGACCTTAAGAACGCCTCGGGTTTCCTCATAGATAAGTCCAGAGATTCGCTTCACGCCACCACGACGAGCTAAACGACGGATAGCTGGCTTCGTGATGCCCTGGATATTATCACGCAACACTTTGCGATGACGCTTTGCACCTCCTTTACCCAAGCCTTTGCCACCTTTACCACGACCAGTCATTTTTCACTTTTTAGTTTTTACTTGTAATGTGCACTTCACGAACGTCAGATTCAAACTAATGCCTGCTTCGATACAACCGCTTCTATTTATACCAAAAACCCCACAAAAAATGAGAGAGCACACAAATGTTTCCATCCCGCTCATACACTACCCTCGCAACAAGAACAGCGAATAGTCGAATAGTCAGTCTATCTCTTTCTAACACACCACCAGTTTTCTATATAAGCGATGCGCAACCTCGCGTCCGATTATTGTGTTTTCAACAGTGACAGTGTAAGTGTGAATTAAGAATTTTAAAGTAAAGAGAAAAATGGCTCGTACAAAGCAGACAGCTCGCAAGTCAACTGGAGGCAAGGCTCCTCGTAAACAGTTGGCTACAAAAGCAGCACGTAAAAGTGCACCAGCTACTGGCGGAGTAAAGAAACCTCATCGCTATCGCCCTGGCACTGTTGCTCTGCGTGAAATTCGTCGCTACCAGAAGAGCACAGAATTGCTCATTCGCAAATTGCCGTTCCAGCGTTTAGTCCGTGAAATCGCTCAGGATTTCAAGACTGACCTTCGTTTCCAGAGCTCAGCTGTGATGGCTCTGCAGGAAGCTAGCGAAGCCTACTTGGTTGGCCTTTTCGAAGATACAAACTTGTGTGCCATCCATGCCAAGCGTGTTACCATCATGCCCAAGGACATCCAACTGGCCAGACGTATTCGTGGCGAGCGCGCTTAAATTCTGCCTTGAATATACATCCATATAATACAAACAATATCCAAACAAATCGGTCCTTTTCAGGACCACAATATTTGAAAGGAGGTTCATATTTTCGCTCAAACGAGAATATTAAATTATTAATTCTGAGTCGATCTAAATAAAAATCGATCGATTTTAGAATTTTATGCACAAGTTAATGAACAGCTCTCGCAATGAAGCTTATCGAGCGACCACCCACTGAGATGTAAGAAATTTTCTTACTCGGCTTGCTCATCACGAATCAATTGCATGTCTAAGAGTTTTTGTCAATTATATGTATATCATTTCTGTACTTAGCTTGAAGTTTCATATTCTTTGTTCGCGTAAAATAAGAGTTTTGTATCAAGTCAGCGAACTAAATAAAAGTTCTTCATTTTAGATTTTTGCATGTCACATTTTACTCTACATTCTTAGTCCTACTGCGAGAAAAGCGAAAATTGGAGCCGAATTCTGATTGAATATTGTTAATTTGACTTTTTGATTTGCGTAGTGGCTCAAAGTGCGATCTTAAAGAATGATTGAACTAAATGTTAACTGGAGAAACATTTTTTCACATATCAACCCATCTACTTGATCTGACGAAGAGGTGTGAGTTTAGATGACTAATATGAGCTACAAAGGAATGTAATCTCTATTTATTATTATATTTAAAAGAATCTCTTGTTTTTATAATATTATAATGAAAAAATCATTAAATTTATAGTGTATATAATACATTAATTAATGATATAATTTATTGGTTCAGAAATAATGTATATATAAAATGATAAAGGAATATCGACGATGATATGATATGAATGAATGTTTAATGTATCCAAATAAAATATATTTTTTCTATTTTATTCATTTATTAAAATCTCTTTTTTTCTTTTTATATTCAGTTCCTTCTTATTAAAAAAAAATGGTTTAGATAACAAAAATTAAAGCGCGGAAATATTTGAAATATTTAAATAATATGGTATGAAATGACTATATTTTCGATGTAAGTAATAGACAATAAAACTCATTTTTATCTAATATTATGTTTATTAATATATTTTCAATGTAAGAAAGAAGATTTTATTTTTCGAAGCAATTTTTGTATTGGGTTCACGCAAAAATATGCCTTGTTTTTAACAGCAAATGGTTCAGTTGAAATCACATTTAATATATAAAACTACATTGTTAGTACTTATTTATAGTTGTATTTAAATAAAAAAATTAACGAATTATTATCTCTTAATTTTATATTATTAACATTATTATTATTATTTAATATAAAAAGGGATTTTTCCAAGATTACTTATTTTGCAATCATCCAAAGTCTAACTTTGATGGGTAATTAAAAATCATGAAACCATGAAATAATAAGTAAAAAGTTATTTTTTTCTAATTTCTCAAATATTTAAGTATATATTCGAATATTTATTTAGTCGGAATATCAAATGTAAACTGTTCAAAGGGACAAAACTAATAAAGTAGTATTTGTAAACTTTTCGGTAATGTACATTCAATGGCACAAACATTCTCGTACGGCCTTCCTCCTCGATTCTCATTCAAACGGGTGCCTTAAATTCCATTGTGAGGTAACTACTTTTCAAATATATACAAGCGTTTCCATACTGTCATAGAGTGAAAATAAAGTGTAATAAAGATGTCTGATTCCGCAGTTGCAGTGTCCGCGTCCCCTGTGACTTCCCAAACAGCCCCATCTGAGAAGAAGGTAGCTACTAAAAAGCCAGCATCCACATCCGCATCGAAGGCAAAGAAACTAGCAACTCCTCCATCTCACCCACCAACTCAGCAAATGGTGGATGCATCGATAAAAAATCTAAAGGAACGTGGAGGCTCATCCCTTCTGGCTATAAAGAAATATATCAGTGCCACCTACAAGTGCGATGCTCAGAAACTAGCTCCATTCATTAAGAAGTACCTGAAGAATTCAGTTGCGAATGGAAAGTTGATCCAAACAAAAGGCAAGGGTGCATCTGGTTCATTTAAGCTGTCTGCATCCTCCAAAAAGGAGCCCAAGCCAAAGGTGTCCTCTATAGAGAAGAAATCGAAGAAGGTAACTTCATCTGCAGTAGCTAAAAAGAAAAGTACATCTGCTACCAAAAAAGCAAAGGGTGCCACCGATAAGAAGGTTTCGAAGGCTGTGGTGACCAAAAAGAGTGCCGACAAAAAGAAGGCGGAGAAAGCAAAGGCCAAAGATGCAAAGAAAGTAGGAACCGTAAAAGCTAAACCCACAACAGCAAAGGCAAAGTCAAGTGCAGCAAAGCCAAAAGCTCCGAAACCTAAGACTACAAGTGCTAAACCTAAAAAGATTGTATCGACAGCATCACCGAAAAAGGCTGCTGCGAAGAAGCCAAAAGCAAAAACTGCTGCTGCAACAAAGAAGTAAATTCACATCGAAATATATACCTACATGGTACATGGTATAAGCGAATTTCAAAACTATGAAATTTGTTATTAAAACACAGTCCTTTTCAGGACTACTATTACGTATTTCCAAGAGAAAAAATATTTTTGTAAATTTATATATATATATATATTTTTTTGTCTCTTTCTACAACCTCTACAAATCAAAAAATATAAAAAGAGGGGTCATTTAACCAACAAAAATGATTATATGTATATTCGATATTCGCCTAATAGCTTTATATAATTTAAAGTTATATTTATTTTTTCTTTTATTTTTATTCTTATTCTTTTTTATGTAAGGCCATTAAAAAGTGTAAAAGGGTTTAATTTTGTCTAGAAACTTTAAAACCACTGGTAAATTGACGATAAAACCATAATACAGGATAATGTGGACTAATAAACATTAGTTCTAGTTCAGCACTTTTGCATTTATATTACAGAAATAATTAATTTAAATATTTAATATTCTTTGGAAAAGGTTTGTGGCCCTGAAAAGGGCCTTTTGCATTTGCTTTTGGATATTCTGCATAAATTAAGCCAAAATTTACTTGGAGCTAGTGTACTTGGTGACTGCCTTTGTTCCTTCACTGACAGCGTGCTTGGCCAACTCTCCGGGCAACAGAAGACGCACTGCAGTTTGGATTTCCCGACTGGTAATCGTAGAACGTTTGTTATAGTGGGCCAAACGAGAGGCCTCAGCAGCAATACGTTCAAAAATGTCATTCACGAAGCTGTTCATGATGCTCATGGCTTTCGACGAGATTCCAGTATCAGGATGGACCTGCTTCAGCACTTTGTAAATGTAGATGGCATAACTTTCCTTCCTCTTACGCTTCTTTTTCTTATCATTCTTGGTAATATTCTTCTGGGCCTTACCAGCCTTTTTGGCTGCCTTTCCACTTGTTTTAGGCGGCATTTTATTATCGATTCACTTAAGTTCACTTTAACTCACTTCACAAATGTTTGACAGAAACAGAAAAGTCGGTTAACATTTATAGATTCTTTTTGAACAATGTTTTCATGTTTGGGCACAGTACAACCCACCCTCCTTAACTGACAAAGTAGGCAAGTAAAAAAGTATAAATTGAGAACGCATTGAAGTATTCAAACATTCGATTGTCATTTGTGAAGTGCAAAAGTGTAAAAATAAAATAAAATAAAAAGAAATGTCTGGTCGTGGTAAAGGTGGAAAAGTTAAGGGAAAGGCAAAGTCGCGTTCAAACCGCGCTGGCCTACAGTTTCCCGTTGGTCGTATTCACCGTCTTCTTCGCAAGGGCAACTATGCCGAGCGCGTTGGTGCCGGTGCTCCCGTGTACTTGGCGGCTGTTATGGAATATTTGGCCGCTGAAGTTTTGGAGTTGGCTGGTAATGCAGCCCGCGACAACAAGAAAACCAGAATTATCCCACGCCATCTGCAATTGGCCATCCGCAACGATGAAGAGTTGAATAAACTCCTTTCGGGCGTCACTATTGCCCAGGGCGGTGTGTTACCTAACATCCAAGCAGTTCTGTTGCCCAAGAAGACCGAAAAGAAGGCTTAAATAATGAATTTACACAAATCGAAACCAAACGTCCTTTTCAGGACGACTACAAATACAAAAGAGATTGCATTTTTCATGTATATTAAATCTAAAAAGTTTATTAAATAAGAAATTTGTAATCCGAAATATGTGGAATACAATTTCAGTACAGTAATCATCGATCTTTATAGTTTAGTTCCATCCAATAATGCTAAAAAACTGAAATACTACTGGAATGAATATTCCAAAAGTGGTTTGGTTTCTACTCTTGGAAAAAGAGAGAACTTGATTTACAGCTTTTGGAATTCAGCTATAAATTCCTCGTTGCATATGAAACTTGGGCAGTATTTACTGAAAAACACAATGCCAATTCGGCGTGTATTTATTTCTTTCTATATATATACATTTAACGGCTAAAACTAAACAGCCTTGTAAAAAAAAAAATAAAATTAAAATTGACATCGAATTGGATATTTTTCAACTCTTAAGTAAACATATTAGTGGTCCTGAAAAGGACCGATTGGTGCGAATTTTAAATATATACACGTTCTTTCTTAACCGCCAAAACCGTACAGAGTACGACCTTGTCTCTTCAGAGCATAGACAACATCCATGGCTGTGACTGTCTTCCTCTTGGCGTGTTCAGTGTATGTGACAGCATCTCGAATAACATTTTCCAAAAAGACCTTAAGAACGCCTCGGGTTTCCTCATAGATAAGTCCAGAGATTCGCTTCACGCCACCACGACGAGCTAAACGACGGATAGCTGGCTTCGTGATGCCCTGGATATTATCACGCAACACTTTGCGATGACGCTTTGCACCTCCTTTACCCAAGCCTTTGCCACCTTTACCACGACCAGTCATTTTTCACTTTTTAGTTTTTACTTGTAATGTGCACTTCACGAACGTCAGATTCAAACTAATGCCTGCTTCGATACAACCGCTTCTATTTATACCAAAAACCCCACAAAAAATGAGAGAGCACACAAATGTTTCCATCCCGCTCATACACTACCCTCGCAACAAGAACAGCGAATAGTCGAATAGTCAGTCTATCTCTTTCTAACACACCACCAGTTTTCTATATAAGTGATGCGCAACCTCGCGTCCGATTATTGTGTTTTCAACAGTGACAGTGTAAGTGTGAATTAAAAATTGTGAAGTAAAGAGAAAAATGGCTCGTACAAAGCAGACAGCTCGCAAGTCAACTGGAGGCAAGGCTCCTCGTAAACAGTTGGCTACAAAAGCAGCACGTAAAAGTGCACCAGCTACTGGCGGAGTAAAGAAACCTCATCGCTATCGCCCTGGCACTGTTGCTCTGCGTGAAATTCGTCGCTACCAGAAGAGCACAGAATTGCTCATTCGCAAATTGCCGTTCCAGCGTTTAGTCCGTGAAATCGCTCAGGATTTCAAGACTGACCTTCGTTTCCAGAGCTCAGCTGTGATGGCTCTGCAGGAAGCTAGCGAAGCCTACTTGGTTGGCCTTTTCGAAGATACAAACTTGTGTGCCATCCATGCCAAGCGTGTTACCATCATGCCCAAGGACATCCAACTGGCCAGACGTATTCGTGGCGAGCGCGCTTAAATTCTGCCTTGTATATATCCATATAATACAAACAATATCCAAACAAATCGGTCCTTTTCAGGACCACAATATTTGAAAGGAGATTCATATTTTCGCTTAAACAACAATATTAAATTATTAATTCTGAGTCGATCTAAATAAAAATCGATCGATTTTAGAATTTTATGCACAAGTTAATGAACAGCTCTCGCAATGAAGCTTAGCGAGCGACCCACCCACTGAGATATAAGAAATTTTCTTACTCGGCTTGCTGAACACGATTCAATTGCATGTCTAAGAGTTTTGTTAACTATGTATCAATTATGTATTTAGCTTGAATTTCATATTCTTTGTTCTAGTAAAATAAGAGATCTGGAGTTGAGTTACCAACTAAATAAATAATTCTGTCATTTTAGATTTTTGCATGTCACATTTTATTCTATATTCTTAATCCTATTGCGGGAAAATGCGAAAATTGCTGGTAGCGGGAATTCTAGATTTAATATTGTTAATTTGACTTTTTGTTTTGCGATGTGTGGCTGTAAAGTGACGATTTTAAAGAGTGGTTATGGTAAGACGTTACTGGAGAAACAGAATTTTTTCGAGCAGTAATCAACCGCGATCTTCTTGGTCCTGACGAAGAGGTAGTGTGTTTAGATGAACTCATAAATGAGCTAAAAATGTAATGTAATCTTTTATGTTATTATTATATTTAAAAGAATCTCTTGTTTTTATAATAATTATAATGAAAAAATGCATTAAAGTTTATGAGTGAAGATAATAATTAATTAATGATATAATTTCTTGGTTCAGAAATAATGTACTTATATGAAAATGAAAAATGAATATCGATGATGATATGATATGAATGAATGTTTAATGTAACTAAAGAAAATATATATTTTTTTATGTTAGTCGATGTTATTAAAATCATACTTGTTTTTAAACATTTTGTATATTCAGTGCATTCTCATTAAAAGAAAATGGTTTAGATAACAAAATATTTAATCGTGGATGTATTTGAAAATTTGAATAATATGGTAAGAAATGACTATATGTTAGATGTAAGTATAGAAAATAAAATATTTTTCATCTAATATTATGTTTATTAATATATTTTCAATGTAAGAGAGACGATTTTATTTTTCCAAACAATTTTTGTATTGCGTTGACGCAAAAATATGCCTGTGTTTTAGCAGCAAAGGGTTTAGTTGAAATCACATTTAATATATAAAGCTATAGGGTTAATACATATTAATAGTTGTATTTAAATAAGAAATTAATGAATTATTGTCTTTCAATTTAATATTTTCATATTTTCATTATTATTTAATTTAAAAAGTGATTTTTCCAAGATTACTTAATTTGCAACCATCCAAACTCTAACTTTGATGGGCAATTAAAAATCATGAAACTATAAAAAAGTAACTAAAAACTTATTTTTTTCAAATTTCTAAACATTTAAGAATATATTTGAATAACAATTTAGTTTAAATACCAAATTTAAACTGTTCAAAGATACAAAACTAATAAAGTGGTCATTGTAAACTTTTGCGTAACGTACATTCAATGGCACAATCATTCTCGTACAGCCCTCCTCCTCGATTCTCATCCAAACGGGTGCCCTAAATTTTACCGTGCAGCTGCTAATTTTCAATTAAACAAGTTACGTTTGTTATAAAGTGAAAAGGAATAAAAATGTCTGATTCCGCAGTAGCAGTGTCCGCGTCACCTGTGGCTCCCCAAACGGCCTCATCTGAGAAGAAGGTGGCTCCTAAAAAGCCAGCATCTGCATCCGCTTCGAAGGCAAAGAAAACAACTGCTCCTCCAGCTCACCCACCAACTCAGCAGATGGTAGATGCATCGATAAAAAACCTGAAGGAACGTGGAGGCTCATCCCTTTTGGCTATAAAGAAATATATCGGTGCCACCTACAAGTGCGATGCCCAAAAATTAGCTCCATTCATTAAGAAGTACCTGAAGAATTCAGTTGCTAATGGAAAGTTGATCCAAACAAAAGGCAAGGGAGCATCTGGTTCGTTTAAGCTGTCGGCATCCTCCAAAAAGGAGCCCAAGCCAAAGGCGTCCTCTATAGAGAAGAAATCTAAGAAGGTAACTTCATCTGCAGTGGCTAAAAAGAAAAGTACATCTGCTACCAAAAAAACAAAGGGTGCCACCGATAAGAAGATTTCGAAGGCTGTGGTGACCAAAAAGAGTGCCGACAAAAAGAAAGCGGAGAAAGCAAAGGCCAAAGATGCAAAGAAAGTAGGAACCGTAAAAGCTAAACCCACAACAGCAAAGGCAAAGTCAAGTGCAGCAAAGCCAAAAGCTCCGAAACCTAAGACTACAAGTGCTAAACCTAAAAAGATTGTATCGACAGCATCACCGAAAAAGGCTGCTGCGAAGAAGCCAAAAGCAAAAACTGCTGCTGCAACAAAGAAGTAAATTCACATCGAAATATACATACCTACATGGTACATGGGTATAAACGAATTTCAAAACTATGAAATTTGCTATTAAAACACAGTCCTTTTCAGGACTACTATTACGTATTTCCAAGAGAAAAAATATTTTTGTAAATTTATATATATATATATATTTTTTTGTCTCTTTCTACAACCTCTACAAATCAAAAAATATATATAAAGAGGGGTCATTTAACCAACAAAAATGATTATATGTATATTCGATATTCGCCTAATAGCTTTATATAATTTAAAGATATACATTTATTTTTATTCTTATTCTTTCTTATGTAAGGCTATTAAAAAGTGTATAAGGGTTTAATTTTGTCAAGAAACTATTAAAACCACATTGTAAATTGACGATAAAACCAGAATACAGGATAATGTGGACTAATAAACATTAGTTCTTCTAGTTCAGCACTTTTGCACATTTATATTACAGAAATAATGAATTTAAATATTTAATATTCTTTGGAAAAGGTTTGTGGCCCTGAAAAGGGCCTTTTGCATTTGCTTTTGGATATTCTGCATAAATTAAGCCAAAATTTACTTGGAGCTAGTGTACTTGGTGACTGCCTTTGTTCCTTCACTGACAGCGTGCTTGGCCAACTCTCCGGGCAACAGAAGACGCACTGCAGTTTGGATTTCCCGACTGGTAATCGTAGAACGTTTGTTATAGTGGGCCAAACGAGAGGCCTCAGCAGCAATACGTTCAAAAATGTCATTCACGAAGCTGTTCATGATGCTCATGGCTTTCGACGAGATTCCAGTATCAGGATGGACCTGCTTCAGCACTTTGTAAATGTAGATGGCATAACTTTCCTTCCTCTTACGCTTCTTTTTCTTATCATTCTTGGTAATATTCTTCTGGGCCTTACCAGCCTTTTTGGCTGCCTTTCCACTTGTTTTAGGCGGCATTTTATTATCGATTCACTTAAGTTCACTTTAACTCACTTCACAAATGTTTGACAGAAACAGAAAAGTCGGTTAACATTTATAGATTCTTTTTGAACAATGTTTTCATGTTTGGGCACAGTACAACCCACCCTCCTTAACTGACAAAGTAGGCAAGTAAAAAAGTATAAATTGAGAACGCATTGAAGTATTCAAACATTCGATTGTCATTTGTGAAGTGCAAAAGTGTAAAAATAAAATAAAATAAAAAGAAATGTCTGGTCGTGGTAAAGGTGGAAAAGTTAAGGGAAAGGCAAAGTCGCGTTCAAACCGCGCTGGCCTACAGTTTCCCGTTGGTCGTATTCACCGTCTTCTTCGCAAGGGCAACTATGCCGAGCGCGTTGGTGCCGGTGCTCCCGTGTACTTGGCGGCTGTTATGGAATATTTGGCCGCTGAAGTTTTGGAGTTGGCTGGTAATGCAGCCCGCGACAACAAGAAAACCAGAATTATCCCACGCCATCTGCAATTGGCCATCCGCAACGATGAAGAGTTGAATAAACTCCTTTCGGGCGTCACTATTGCCCAGGGCGGTGTGTTACCTAACATCCAAGCAGTTCTGTTGCCCAAGAAGACCGAAAAGAAGGCTTAAATAATGAATTTACACAAATCGAAACCAAACGTCCTTTTCAGGACGACTACAAATACAAAAGAGATTGCATTTTTCATGTATATTAAATCTAAAAAGTTTATTAAATAAGAAATTTGTAATCCGAAATATGTGGAATACAATTTCAGTACAGTAATCATCGATCTTTATAGTTTAGTTCCATCCAATAATGCTAAAAAACTGAAATACTACTGGAATGAATATTCCAAAAGTGGTTTGGTTTCTACTCTTGGAAAAAGAGAGAACTTGATTTACAGCTTTTGGAATTCAGCTATAAATTCCTCGTTGCATATGAAACTTGGGCAGTATTTACTGAAAAACACAATGCCAATTCGGCGTGTATTTATTTCTTTCTATATATATACATTTAACGGCTAAAACTAAACAGCCTTGTACAAAAAAAAAATAAAATTAAAATTGACATCGAATTGGATATTTTTCAACTCTTAAGTAAACATATTAGTGGTCCTGAAAAGGACCGATTGGTGCGAATTTTAAATATATACACGTTCTTTCTTAACCGCCAAAACCGTACAGAGTACGACCTTGTCTCTTCAGAGCATAGACAACATCCATGGCTGTGACTGTCTTCCTCTTGGCGTGTTCAGTGTATGTGACAGCATCTCGAATAACATTTTCCAAAAAGACCTTAAGAACGCCACGGGTTTCCTCGTAGATAAGTCCAGAGATTCGCTTCACGCCACCACGACGAGCTAAACGACGGATAGCTGGCTTCGTGATGCCCTGGATATTATCACGCAACACTTTGCGATGACGCTTTGCACCTCCTTTACCCAAGCCTTTGCCACCTTTACCACGACCAGTCATTTTTCACTTTTTAGTTTTTACTTGTAATGTGCACTTCACGAACGTCAGATTCAAACTAATGCCTGCTTCGATACAACCGCTTCTATTTATACCAAAAACCCCACAAAAAATGAGAGAGCACACAAATGTTTCCATCCCGCTCATACACTACCCTCGCAACAAGAACAGCGAATAGTCGAATAGTCAGTCTATCTCTTTCTAACACACCACCAGTTTTCTATATAAGTGATGCGCAACCTCGCGTCCGATTATTGTGTTTTCAACAGTGACAGTGTAAGTGTGAATTAAAAATTGTGAAGTAAAAAGAAAAATGGCTCGTACAAAGCAGACAGCTCGCAAGTCAACTGGAGGCAAGGCTCCTCGTAAACAGTTGGCTACAAAAGCAGCACGTAAAAGTGCACCAGCTACTGGCGGAGTAAAGAAACCTCATCGCTATCGCCCTGGCACTGTTGCTCTGCGTGAAATTCGTCGCTACCAGAAGAGCACAGAATTGCTCATTCGCAAATTGCCGTTCCAGCGTTTAGTCCGTGAAATCGCTCAGGATTTCAAGACTGACCTTCGTTTCCAGAGCTCAGCTGTGATGGCTCTGCAGGAAGCTAGCGAAGCCTACTTGGTTGGCCTTTTCGAAGATACAAACTTGTGTGCCATCCATGCCAAGCGTGTTACCATCATGCCCAAGGACATCCAACTGGCCAGACGTATTCGTGGCGAGCGCGCTTAAATTCTGCCTTGTATATATATATCTATATAATACAAACAATATCCAAACAAATCGGTCCTTTTCAGGACCACAATATTTGAAAGGAGATTCATATTTTCGCTTAAACAACAATATTAAATTATTAATTCTGAGTCGATCTAAATAAAAATCGATCGATTTTAGAATTTTATGCACAAGTTAATGAACAGCTCTCGCAATGAAGCTTAGCGAGCGACCCACCCACTGAGATATAAGAAATTTTCTTACTCGGCTTGCTGAACACGATTCAATTGCATGTCTAAGAGTTTTGTTAACTATGTATCAATTATGTATTTAGCTTGAATTTCATATTCTTTGTTCTAGTAAAATAAGAGATCTGGAGTTGAGTTACCAACTAAATAAATAATTCTGTCATTTTAGATTTTTGCATGTCACATTTTATTCTATATTCTTAATCCTATTGCGGGAAAATGCGAAAATTGCTGGTAGCGGGAATTCTAGATTTAATATTGTTAATTTGACTTTTTGTTTTGCGATGTGTGGCTGTAAAGTGACGATTTTAAAGAGTGGTTATGGTAAGACGTTACTGGAGAAACAGAATTTTTTCGAGCAGTAATCAACCGCGATCTTCTTGGTCCTGACGAAGAGGTAGTGTGTTTAGATGAACTCATAAATGAGCTAAAAATGTAATGTAATCTTTTATGTTATTATTATATTTAAAAGAATCTCTTGTTTTTATAATAATTATAATGAAAAAATGCATTAAAGTTTATGAGTGAAGATAATAATTAATTAATGATAAATTTCTTGGTTCAGAAATAATGTACTTATATGAAAATGAAAAATGAATATCGATGATGATATGATATGAATGAATGTTTAATGTAACTAAAGAAAATATATATTTTTTTATGTTAGTCGATGTTATTAAAATCATACTTGTTTTTAAACATTTTGTATATTCAGTGCATTCTCATTAAAAGAAAATGGTTTAGATAACAAAATATTTAATCGTGGATGTATTTGAAAATTTGAATAATATGGTAAGAAATGACTATATGTTAGATGTAAGTATAGAAAATAAAATATTTTTCATCTAATATTATGTTTATTAATATATTTTCAATGTAAGAGAGACGATTTTATTTTTCCAAACAATTTTTGTATTGCGTTGACGCAAAAATATGCCTGTTTTTAGCAGCAAAGGGTTTAGTTGAAATCACATTTAATATATAAAGCTATAGGGTTAATACATATTAATAGTTGTATTTAAATAAGAAATTAATGAATTATTGTCTTTCAATTTAATATTTTCATATTTTCATTATTATTTAATTTAAAAAGTGATTTTTCCAAGATTACTTAATTTGCAACCATCCAAACTCTAACTTTGATGGGCAATTAAAAATCATGAAACTATAAAAAAGTAACTAAA
The DNA here is from genome assembly GCA_035045145.1 of Drosophila meridionalis. Classification (NCBI taxonomy): domain Eukaryota; kingdom Metazoa; phylum Arthropoda; class Insecta; order Diptera; family Drosophilidae; genus Drosophila; species Drosophila meridionalis. The sequence continues at coordinate 32,537 of JAWNPG010000031.1, forward strand.
AACTTATTTTTTCAAATTTCTAAACATTTAAGAATATATTTGAATAACAATTTAGTTTAAATACCAAATTTAAACTGTTCAAAGATACAAAACTATAAAGTGGTCATTGTAAACTTTTGCGTAACGTACATTCAATGGCACAATCATTCTCGTACAGCCCTCCTCCTCGATTCTCATCCAAACGGGTGCCCTAAATTTTACCGTGCAGCTGCTAATTTTCAATTAAACAAGTTACGTTTGTTATAAAGTGAAGAATAAAAATGTCTGATTCCGCAGTAGCAGTGTCCGCGTCACCTGTGGCTCCCCAAACGGCCTCATCTGAGAAGAAGGTGGCTCCTAAAAAGCCAGCATCTGCATCCGCTTCGAAGGCAAAGAAAACAACTGCTCCTCCAGCTCACCCACCAACTCAGCAGATGGTAGATGCATCGATAAAAAACCTGAAGGAACGTGGAGGCTCATCCCTTTTGGCTATAAAGAAATATATCGGTGCCACCTACAAGTGCGATGCCCAAAAATTAGCTCCATTCATTAAGAAGTACCTGAAGAATTCAGTTGCTAATGGAAAGTTGATCCAAACAAAAGGCAAGGGAGCATCTGGTTCGTTTAAGCTGTCGGCATCCTCCAAAAAGGAGCCCAAGCCAAAGGCGTCCTCTATAGAGAAGAAATCTAAGAAGGTAACTTCATCTGCAGTGGCTAAAAAGAAAAGTACATCTGCTACCAAAAAAACAAAGGGTGCCACCGATAAGAAGATTTCGAAGGCTGTGGTGACCAAAAAGAGTGCCGACAAAAAGAAAGCGGAGAAAGCAAAGGCTAAAGATGCAAAGAAAGTAGGAACCGTTAAAGCTAAACCCACAACAGCAAAGGCAAAGTCAAGTGCAGCAAAGCCAAAGGCTCCGAAACCTAAGACTACAAGTGCTAAACCTAAAAAGGTTGTATCGACAGCATCACCGAAAAAGGCTGCTGCGAAGAAGCCAAAAGCAAAAACTGCTTCTGCAACAAAGAAGTAAATTCACATCGAAATATACATACCTACATGGTACATGGGTATAAACGAATTTCAAAACTATGAAATTTGCTATTAAAACACAGTCCTTTTCAGGACTACTATTACTTATTTCCAAGAGAAAAAATATTTCCGTAAATTTATATATATATATATATATATTTTTGTCTCTTTCTACAACCTCTACAAATCAAAAAATATATATAAAAGAGGGGTCATTTAACCAACAAAAATGATTATATGTATATTCGATATTCGCCTAATAGCTTTATATAATTTAAAGCCATACTTTATTTTTATTCTTATTCTTTTTTATGTAAGGCCATTAAAAGTGTAAAAGGGTTTAATTTTTAAACCATTTAAATTCACGATAAAACCAGAATACAGGATAATGCGGACTAATAAACATTAGTTCTTCTAGTTAAGCACTTTTGCACATTTACATTACAGTAATAATGAATTTAAATATTTAATATTCTTTGGAAAAGATTTGTGGCCCTGAAAAGGGCCTTTTGCATTTGCTTTTGGATATTCTGCATAAATTAAGCCAAAATTTACTTGGAGCTAGTGTACTTGGTGACTGCCTTTGTTCCTTCACTGACAGCGTGCTTGGCCAACTCTCCGGGCAACAGAAGACGCACTGCAGTTTGGATTTCCCGACTGGTAATCGTAGAACGTTTGTTATAGTGGGCCAAACGAGAGGCCTCAGCAGCAATACGTTCAAAAATGTCATTCACGAAGCTGTTCATGATGCTCATGGCTTTCGACGAGATTCCAGTATCAGGATGGACCTGCTTCAGCACTTTGTAAATGTAGATGGCATAACTTTCCTTCCTCTTACGCTTCTTTTTCTTATCATTCTTGGTAATATTCTTCTGGGCCTTACCAGCCTTTTTGGCTGCCTTTCCACTTGTTTTAGGCGGCATTTTATTATCGATTCACTTAAGTTCACTTTAACTCACTTCACAAATGTTTGACAGAAACAGAAAAGTCGGTTAACATTTATAGATTCTTTTTGAACAATGTTTTCATGTTTGGGCACAGTACAACCCACCCTCCTTAACTGACAAAGTAGGCAAGTAAAAAAGTATAAATTGAGAACGCATTGAAGTATTCAAACATTCGATTGTCATTTGTGAAGTGCAAAAGTGTAAAAATAAAATAAAATAAAAAGAAATGTCTGGTCGTGGTAAAGGTGGAAAAGTTAAGGGAAAGGCAAAGTCGCGTTCAAACCGCGCTGGCCTACAGTTTCCCGTTGGTCGTATTCACCGTCTTCTTCGCAAGGGCAACTATGCCGAGCGCGTTGGTGCCGGTGCTCCCGTGTACTTGGCGGCTGTTATGGAATATTTGGCCGCTGAAGTTTTGGAGTTGGCTGGTAATGCAGCCCGCGACAACAAGAAAACCAGAATTATCCCACGCCATCTGCAATTGGCCATCCGCAACGATGAAGAGTTGAATAAACTCCTTTCGGGCGTCACTATTGCCCAGGGCGGTGTGTTACCTAACATCCAAGCAGTTCTGTTGCCCAAGAAGACCGAAAAGAAGGCTTAAATAATGAATTTACACAAATCGAAACCAAACGTCCTTTTCAGGACGACTACAAATACAAAAGAGATGACATTTTTCATGTATATTAAATTTAAAAGGTTTATTAAATAAGAAATTTGTAATCCGAAATATGTGGAATACAATTTCAGTACAGTAATCATCGATCTTTATAGTTTAGTTCCATCCAATAATGCTAAAAAACTGAAATACTACTGGAATGAATATTCCAAAAGTGGTTTGGTTTCTACTCTTGGAAAAAGAGAGAACTTGATTTACAGCTTTTGGAATTCAGCTATAAATTCCTCGTTGCATATGAAACTTGGGCAGTATTTACTGAAAAACACAATGCCAATTCGGCGTGTATTTATTTCTTTCTATATATATACATTTAACGGCTAAAACTAAACAGCCTTGTAAAAAAAAAAAATAAAATTAAAATTGACATCGAATTGGATATTTTTCAACTCTTAAGTAAACATATTAGTGGTCCTGAAAAGGACCGATTGGTGCGAATTTTAAATATATACACGTTCTTTCTTAACCGCCAAAACCGTACAGAGTACGACCTTGTCTCTTCAGAGCATAGACAACATCCATGGCTGTGACTGTCTTCCTCTTGGCGTGTTCAGTGTATGTGACAGCATCTCGAATAACATTTTCCAAAAAGACCTTAAGAACGCCACGGGTTTCCTCGTAGATAAGTCCAGAGATTCGCTTCACGCCACCACGACGAGCTAAACGACGGATAGCTGGCTTCGTGATGCCCTGGATATTATCACGCAACACTTTGCGATGACGCTTTGCACCTCCTTTACCCAAGCCTTTGCCACCTTTACCACGACCAGTCATTTTTCACTTTTTAGTTTTTACTTGTAATGTGCACTTCACGAACGTCAGATTCAAACTAATGCCTGCTTCGATACAACCGCTTCTATTTATACCAAAAACCCCACAAAAAATGAGAGAGCACACAAATGTTTCCATCCCGCTCATACACTACCCTCGCAACAAGAACAGCGAATAGTCGAATAGTCAGTCTATCTCTTTCTAACACACCACCAGTTTTCTATATAAGTGATGCGCAACCTCGCGTCCGATTATTGTGTTTTCAACAGTGACAGTGTAAGTGTGAATTAAGAGTTTTAAAGTAAAGAGAAAAATGGCTCGTACAAAGCAGACAGCTCGCAAGTCAACTGGAGGCAAGGCTCCTCGTAAACAGTTGGCTACAAAAGCAGCACGTAAAAGTGCACCAGCTACTGGCGGAGTAAAGAAACCTCATCGCTATCGCCCTGGCACTGTTGCTCTGCGTGAAATTCGTCGCTACCAGAAGAGCACAGAATTGCTCATTCGCAAATTGCCGTTCCAGCGTTTAGTCCGTGAAATCGCTCAGGATTTCAAGACTGACCTTCGTTTCCAGAGCTCAGCTGTGATGGCTCTGCAGGAAGCTAGCGAAGCCTACTTGGTTGGCCTTTTCGAAGATACAAACTTGTGTGCCATCCATGCCAAGCGTGTTACCATCATGCCCAAGGACATCCAACTGGCCAGACGTATTCGTGGCGAGCGCGCTTAAATTCTGCCTTGTATATATCCATATAATACAAACAATATCCAAACAAATCGGTCCTTTTCAGGACCACAATATTTGAAAGGAGATTCATATTTTCGCTTAAACAACAATATTAAATTATTAATTCTGAGTCGATCTAAATAAAAATCGATCGATTTTAGAATTTTATGCACAAGTTAATGAACAGCTCTCGCAATGAAGCTTAGCGAGCGACCCACCCACTGAGATATAAGAAATTTTCTTACTCGGCTTGCTGAACACGATTCAATTGCATGTCTAAGAGTTTTGTTAACTATGTATCAATTATGTATTTAGCTTGAATTTCATATTCTTTGTTCTAGTAAAATAAGAGATCTGGAGTTGAGTTACCAACTAAATAAATAATTCTGTCATTTTAGATTTTTGCATGTCACATTTTATTCTATATTCTTAATCCTATTGCGGGAAAATGCGAAAATTGCTGGTAGCGGGAATTCTAGATTTAATATTGTTAATTTGACTTTTTGTTTTGCGATGTGTGGCTGTAAAGTGACGATTTTAAAGAGTGGTTATGGTAAGACGTTACTGGAGAAACAGAATTTTTTCGAGCAGTAATCAACCGCGATCTTCTTGGTCCTGACGAAGAGGTAGTGTGTTTAGATGAACTCATAAATGAGCTAAAAATGTAATGTAATCTTTTATGTTATTATTATATTTAAAAGAATCTCTTGTTTTTATAATAATTATAATGAAAAAATGCATTAAAGTTTATGAGTGAAGATAATAATTAATTAATGATAAATTTCTTGGTTCAGAAATAATGTACTTATATGAAAATGAAAAATGAATATCGATGATGATATGATATGAATGAATGTTTAATGTAACTAAAGAAAATATATATTTTTTTATGTTAGTCGATGTTATTAAAATCATACTTGTTTTTAAACATTTTGTATATTCAGTGCATTCTCATTAAAAGAAAATGGTTTAGATAACAAAATATTTAATCGTGGATGTATTTGAAAATTTGAATAATATGGTAAGAAATGACTATATGTTAGATGTAAGTATAGAAAATAAAATATTTTTCATCTAATATTATGTTTATTAATATATTTTCAATGTAAGAGAGACGATTTTATTTTTCCAAACAATTTTTGTATTGCGTTGACGCAAAAATATGCCTGTTTTTAGCAGCAAAGGGTTTAGTTGAAATCACATTTAATATATAAAGCTATAGGGTTAATACATATTAATAGTTGTATTTAAATAAGAAATTAATGAATTATTGTCTTTCAATTTAATATTTTCATATTTTCATTATTATTTAATTTAAAAAGTGATTTTTCCAAGATTACTTAATTTGCAACCATCCAAACTCTAACTTTGATGGGCAATTAAAAATCATGAAACTATAAAAAAGTAACTAAAAACTTATTTTTTCAAATTTCTAAACATTTAAGAATATATTTGAATAACAATTTAGTTTAAATACCAAATTTAAACTGTTCAAAGATACAAAACTATAAAGTGGTCATTGTAAACTTTTGCGTAACGTACATTCAATGGCACAATCATTCTCGTACAGCCCTCCTCCTCGATTCTCATCCAAACGGGTGCCCTAAATTTTACCGTGCAGCTGCTAATTTTCAATTAAACAAGTTACGTTTGTTATAAAGTGAAGAATAAAAATGTCTGATTCCGCAGTAGCAGTGTCCGCGTCACCTGTGGCTCCCCAAACGGCCTCATCTGAGAAGAAGGTGGCTCCTAAAAAGCCAGCATCTGCATCCGCTTCGAAGGCAAAGAAAACAACTGCTCCTCCAGCTCACCCACCAACTCAGCAGATGGTAGATGCATCGATAAAAAACCTGAAGGAACGTGGAGGCTCATCCCTTTTGGCTATAAAGAAATATATCGGTGCCACCTACAAGTGCGATGCCCAAAAATTAGCTCCATTCATTAAGAAGTACCTGAAGAATTCAGTTGCTAATGGAAAGTTGATCCAAACAAAAGGCAAGGGAGCATCTGGTTCGTTTAAGCTGTCGGCATCCTCCAAAAAGGAGCCCAAGCCAAAGGCGTCCTCTATAGAGAAGAAATCTAAGAAGGTAACTTCATCTGCAGTGGCTAAAAAGAAAAGTACATCTGCTACCAAAAAAACAAAGGGTGCCACCGATAAGAAGGTTTCGAAGGCTGTGGTGACCAAAAAGAGTGCCGACAAAAAGAAAGCGGAGAAAGCAAAGGCTAAAGATGCAAAGAAAGTAGGAACCGTTAAAGCTAAACCCACAACAGCAAAGGCAAAGTCAAGTGCAGCAAAGCCAAAGGCTCCGAAACCTAAGACTACAAGTGCTAAACCTAAAAAGGTTGTATCGACAGCATCACCGAAAAAGGCTGCTGCGAAGAAGCCAAAAGCAAAAACTGCTTCTGCAACAAAGAAGTAAATTCACATCGAAATATACATACCTACATGGTACATGGGTATAAACGAATTTCAAAACTATGAAATTTGCTATTAAAACACAGTCCTTTTCAGGACTACTATTACTTATTTCCAAGAGAAAAAATATTTCCGTAAATTTATATATATATATATATTTTTTGTCTCTTTCTACAACCTCTACAAATCAAAAAATATATATAAAAGAGGGGTCATTTAACCAACAAAAATGATTATATGTATATTCGATATTCGCCTAATAGCTTTATATAATTTAAAGCCAACTATTTTTCTTTTATTTTTTTTATGTAAGGCCATTAAAATAACATTTAAATTCACGATAAAACCAGAATACAGGATAATGCGGACTAATAAACATTAGTTCTTCTAGTTAAGCACTTTTGCACATTTACATTACAGTAATAATGAATTTAAATATTTAATATTCTTTGGAAAAGATTTGTGGCCCTGAAAAGGGCCTTTTGCATTTGCTTTTGGATATTCTGCATAAATTAAGCCAAAATTTACTTGGAGCTAGTGTACTTGGTGACTGCCTTTGTTCCTTCACTGACAGCGTGCTTGGCCAACTCTCCGGGCAACAGAAGACGCACTGCAGTTTGGATTTCCCGACTGGTAATCGTAGAACGTTTGTTATAGTGGGCCAAACGAGAGGCCTCAGCAGCAATACGTTCAAAAATGTCATTCACGAAGCTGTTCATGATGCTCATGGCTTTCGACGAGATTCCAGTATCAGGATGGACCTGCTTCAGCACTTTGTAAATGTAGATGGCATAACTTTCCTTCCTCTTACGCTTCTTTTTCTTATCATTCTTGGTAATATTCTTCTGGGCCTTACCAGCCTTTTTGGCTGCCTTTCCACTTGTTTTAGGCGGCATTTTATTATCGATTCACTTAAGTTCACTTTAACTCACTTCACAAATGTTTGACAGAAACAGAAAAGTCGGTTAACATTTATAGATTCTTTTTGAACAATGTTTTCATGTTTGGGCACAGTACAACCCACCCTCCTTAACTGACAAAGTAGGTAAGTAAAAAAGTATAAATTGAGAACGCGTTTGGGCATTGAGTTGTCATTTGTGAAGTGCAAAAGTGTAAAAATAAAATAAAATAAAAAGAAATGTCTGGTCGTGGTAAAGGTGGAAAAGTTAAGGGAAAGGCAAAGTCGCGTTCAAACCGCGCTGGCCTACAGTTTCCCGTTGGTCGTATTCACCGTCTTCTTCGCAAGGGCAACTATGCCGAGCGCGTTGGTGCCGGTGCTCCCGTGTACTTGGCGGCTGTTATGGAATATTTGGCCGCTGAAGTTTTGGAGTTGGCTGGTAATGCAGCCCGCGACAACAAGAAAACCAGAATTATCCCACGCCATCTGCAATTGGCCATCCGCAACGATGAAGAGTTGAATAAACTCCTTTCGGGCGTCACTATTGCCCAGGGCGGTGTGTTACCTAACATCCAAGCAGTTCTGTTGCCCAAGAAGACCGAAAAGAAGGCTTAAATAATGAATTTACACAAATCGAAACCAAACGTCCTTTTCAGGACGACTAAAAACACAAAAGAGATGGCATTTTTCATGTATATTAAATCTAAAAAGTTTATTAAATAAGAAATTTGTAATCCGAAATATGTGGAATACAATTTCAGTACAGTAATCATCGATCTTTATAGTTTAGTTCCATCCAATAATGCTAAAAAACTGAAATACTACTGGAATGAATATTCCAAAAGTGGTTTGGTTTCTACTCTTGGAAAAAGAGAGAACTTGATTTACAGCTTTTGGAATTCAGCTATAAATTCCTCGTTGCATATGAAACTTGGGCAGTATTTACTGAAAAACACAATGCCAATTCGGCGTGTATTTATTTCTTTCTATATATATACATTTAACGGCTAAAACTAAACAGCCTTGTAAAAAAAAAAAATAAAATTAAAATTGACATCGAATTGGATATTTTTCAACTCTTAAGTAAACATATTAGTGGTCCTGAAAAGGACCGATTGGTGCGAATTTTAAATATATACACGTTCTTTCTTAACCGCCAAAACCGTACAGAGTACGACCTTGTCTCTTCAGAGCATAGACAACATCCATGGCTGTGACTGTCTTCCTCTTGGCGTGTTCAGTGTATGTGACAGCATCTCGAATAACATTTTCCAAAAAGACCTTAAGAACGCCTCGGGTTTCCTCATAGATAAGTCCAGAGATTCGCTTCACGCCACCACGACGAGCTAAACGACGGATAGCTGGCTTCGTGATGCCCTGGATATTATCACGCAACACTTTGCGATGACGCTTTGCACCTCCTTTACCCAAGCCTTTGCCACCTTTACCACGACCAGTCATTTTTCACTTTTTAGTTTTTACTTGTAATGTGCACTTCACGAACGTCAGATTCAAACTAATGCCTGCTTCGATACAACCGCTTCTATTTATACCAAAAACCCCACAAAAAATGAGAGAGCACACAAATGTTTCCATCCCGCTCATACACTACCCTCGCAACAAGAACAGCGAATAATCGAATAGTCAGTCTATCTCTTTCTAACACACCACCAGTTTTCTATATAAGTGATGCGCAACCTCGCGTCCGATTATTGTGTTTTCAACAGTGACAGTGTAAGTGTGAATTAAGAATTGTGAAGTAAAAAGAAAAATGGCTCGTACAAAGCAGACAGCTCGCAAGTCAACTGGAGGCAAGGCTCCTCGTAAACAGTTGGCTACAAAAGCAGCACGTAAAAGTGCACCAGCTACTGGCGGAGTAAAGAAACCTCATCGCTATCGCCCTGGCACTGTTGCTCTGCGTGAAATTCGTCGCTACCAGAAGAGCACAGAATTGCTCATTCGCAAGTTGCCGTTCCAGCGTTTAGTCCGTGAAATCGCTCAGGATTTCAAGACTGACCTTCGTTTCCAGAGCTCAGCTGTGATGGCTCTGCAGGAAGCTAGCGAAGCCTACTTGGTTGGCCTTTTCGAAGATACAAACTTGTGTGCCATCCATGCCAAGCGTGTTACCATCATGCCCAAGGACATCCAACTGGCCAGACGTATTCGTGGCGAGCGAGCTTAAATTCTGCCTTGTATATATATATCTATATAATACAAACAATATCCAAACAAATCGGTCCTTTTCAGGACCACAATATTTGAAAGGAGATTCATATTTTCGCTCAAACAACAATATTAAATTATTAATTCTGAGTCGATCTAAATAAAAATCGATCGATTTTAGAATTTTATGCACAAGTTAATGAACAGCTCTCGCAATGAAGCTTATCGAGCGACCCACTGAGATATAAGAAATTTTCTTACTCGGCTTGCTGAACACGATTCAATTGCATGTCTAAGAGTTTTGTCAACTATGTATCAATCAAAGTTAAGTTGCATATTCTTTGTTCTCGTTAAATTAATGTATCAAGCACTGAACTTAACAGTAATTTTGATAAAATGCCTTGCTCAAACAAGGCCGATAATTATTAGTTATTGCCAATCCTCACGTACTGAATACTGGCTGCTAACGTTGCCACTTCTAACTGAAGGATCTGGAGTTGAATTCGCTGCTAAATAACTTACATTATCATTACAATCAATTGAAATTGTGATTCTTAGAATATGCTGAACTCCATACATATATGCGTATGTGTGTGTGCGTCATAGCCTTTCTTTTAGTGATGTTATTATTATTAGCGAAACTTTATTGTACTGTCTTTCAATATTTATCCAAAATTAGGTGTTTTCGTTTATATATTTGCTTTGACATTTATTATTTTTATCGAAAAACACTACTCAGTAATTACCGATGATATCTTTGGCAAAAATTTGTATAAGCTCGAGGTGGGAGACTGTGCGAAAATAGTGGTTGCTTCATTGACACATTTAAATATTTTAATTAAAAGAGAAAAAAAAACTGGAAAACAACATTTTCGATTTTCAGAAAAGCTAGAATTCCCGCTTCCCGCTGATTTCCAATTTCTCCCGCAATCGGACTTTAAAAAAGGCAAATCTGAAAGGAAAAAAGCTGAAGCGGCAACAGTGCTCGCAATGCGCTTGTTGGCCAAACAATTTAATTAATAAATAATAATTAATTGGGACTGATTTAACAAAATTTAATGAAACCTGCAGAATGCAATTCTAGTGAATTTTTTACATTTTCTAAAAATACCAACTTTTTCAAATGGCTATTTTTGCAAATGACCTTTAAATGGGGGTTTAGTGAAATTTGGAGCCGGTATACAAAATAAAAAAAAATGCTAAATTATACAAAATTCACATGAATCTATATGCAAATTTGGAAAGCTTTAGCTATAAAGATGTACGATATACAATTTTAAAACGAATTCAACAAAAGGCGATGATCTCATTTTAAATGGAAAATCAGAGTATAATGGTCTTGTTAAAATGTATGTAACAGGAAGAAGAATGCGTGGCAGACCCCATAAAGTATTTATATGTATTCTTGATCAGGGCGACGAGCTGAGCCGATTTACTTCTGCCAGTCTGTCTTGAAAATAAGTTGACAATTTTTGTAAAATCTAAATCTAAAGAGCAGCACATACATATATGTGTGTGTTTCAGTGTATTCTAAGAAACATAATTTCTATTGATTTGTGTATAAATTGTGCTACGCTACATACATGTAATACATTCCTTAAGATATTATAGCATAACAAACTCTAGGAATGAATAACCACGGCACGATTTAATTAATTAAAACAGATTATAGACATTTAAAAAAAAATAAAAAAAAATATCATTCTATCAACATCTTCTGTTTTAAAACTGTGGAATGAATCATTTCCCCATTTACAAACAAACGCAAATCCGCCAGTCAGGTCAACAGTGAATTGAATGTGACGTAACATTCAAAAAAATTAAATTTCACTAATTTACATCCAATTCAGAGTACGGCGTATGTCAAAAAGTATACGAAATTTTAAACTTTATTTTCCATTTCCAAATTTTCACACACATCTTCCTCCTGCATGCATGTCATTTGTGATCGAGCTTCTGACGTATTTCCCAGCGCAAATCTGTATGTGAGTTTTCGCCTGGAATTTGGTCACGAAAGTGGAACCATTCATGCTGATAGTAATGATACAGAGCCACTGGATCGTGACGTGGATGCTTCTTCTTGTTTTTATCCTGGTTATAACCTAAAAAGAATACAAAAATTTATGGTCAAACAAAACTGGTTATATTATGGACAATAGCTTACCCTGTAAAGAATGTCGACTCGAGCTATGCGAACGTGTTTTACCCAATTTGGAGTGAGGTACGGCGCGTGGGTCCTGAATATTACACGCCCCTCCGTTTATCCCATGTGATTCCTTCGAAGAATTCGACTTAAGTGTTTTGCTGCGGCTTCTACTGAGACTCATAGTTTTGGTAGATTTCGGTGGCTCTTTTGGTTCGTCTATCAAAAGTTGTTCACGAAACAGGATTGCCAAACTCGAGTCGGATGTTGTACCATTATTTCCATTTATACAGTTTTCCTTGTTTTTGTCGGTAATAGGTCTGTTCGTTTTTTCTTTAATGACCTGAGAATCTACATTCTCTTTTTCCTTGTCGCCCAGTTTGGCACGCGAGCTTATGGTTTCGCGTTTATGAAGGCTGCTGAAATAGTCCCGCTTCGGGTTCGCCGCCATACATTCTTCATATTTAATAAGCCTGCGTAAGTCTAGATAAGATCAAAGAATTAGAACAACTTATTAAAAGTGATTGAATTTTATTTACTTTTTTTCTTTATAATGAAATGCAGTCGCTTTAATTTTATTATATATTTTAATGTACTCTTTGATTTTAAGTTTTTACAGTTGTTTTTGGTTTTATATTCTTGTTATACATAATTTGAGCATCAACTTGATCTTGTTGTAGAAACAAAAGTTAATTATTTTGTTGTTTTGTTTTAATTCTATGCGATCTACTTATGAATTTTTTTTCTGTTCCATCGTTTTTTTCGTTATTTGGGATGTCAAAGAGTACTAAATTTGTTCTAAGCTAAAATTACACTTATCTTACTTTACGTATTTTGCTGATATTGTATTTTAAATTATGCTAATTATCATTACGTACAACGTGTGAATAAGGGTATGACAGGGGAACTCCATCTGAGGAATTATAAAAAAATTCAAACAAAGATGACAATGAATGGGCCAAATTATAATAATATACAGTAGCAAGATGCAAGGATAGTAGGGAATTGACAGATAAATCAAAAATCAAAACTTTATATGCGCATGGAGGGACTGTGTAATGAACCTAATAATCTATTTTTCATCTTACTCTCTGTACATCAGAATATACAATTTTGCGCTTAAACTAATGATGATTTGTTTAATGTCAAAATAATGATAATAGAGATGATTAGCGACGATATCGAAAGCGGCGAAAAGGCGCTCGAAGTCGCCGGCATGTAACACGCACCTCCTTTTTTAGAAACTGCGATATGGCAAGCGATTTGACCGCTGCAGTAGCCGCCTCTGCGGCACAGCTGCTTGCAGCCATGCCGTTGTTAGGAGGGGCATACTTAGAGAGGTCAAACTTGCGTTTGGGCGTTGTCTGCTGTAATCTTTGATGCGAACAATGGTCCAGCGAATCGCCGGCTTGAGTATTGCTCAAATCCATGTCTGTATCGAGACCATCAGATGATACGGTAAATACGTCCGAATGGTCGCCTAATTTGTCGCTTGGTGAAATGCAGCTACCCAGACTTCCATTTAATTGCGGCGTGCGTCGTTGTTGGCGCGATTGTTGTGTGCTCGGTGTAGAAGTAGCATTCAGGCGATATCCATTGGAAGTTTGAAGCGTCAGCAGTGACATTTTTTGCGAATGATTTTCATCTGAGTTATTGGTGGGAGAGCCGGAGATTATTCGAATACGTTTCCCTGATGACTCATGGGAGAAATTTTGAACACGTAGTTCTTCATGTTGTACGTTTTCCCCATCGAAAGCGTCTTCAAAAACGTCATCATCGTCGTCTTCACCATCATCTTCTTCAACATCAGCATCGGTTGCTTCTATTTCTATTTTACCATCATGTAGCTGGTCAATAGAGTCGGCCATTGTTTCGTCATCGTCATCGTCGACTTGACTTTCATTGTCTACACTTGCTGCAGCTTCATCGCCCGAATAATCCCCACTTTCTACTCGTTCGTCTACGTCTGTGGCCGGAGGCGTCATATCAGTAGCTTGGCGATTTGGCTTTGCTTCATCTGTAGTTACTCGATTGCTGCCTGCCCCACCACCTCCATCCTCATATTTATCATCGTCTTGTTCTTTGCTAACTTCTTTATCGGTAGTTGTGGTCGTCGTCGTAGTTGTAGTTTGCTCCTCTTCTGTTTCCAGATGTTCCTGCTTTAAATCTTCAAGTTCTTGGGCTTCGTGAGACTCGCCAATATTTAATTTTCGGAAGCTGGACCGCTCACCAGCCTGTAGTTTGGCATTTGATATTACTGTCGCTCGTCGTCTTTGTGCTCTGGGCCAACCAGTTCGATTCGATTTTAAGCATTTGCGTTTACGTTGATAGCTGCAAAACAAATTCATTCTACTATTACGACGGCAACCAGAACGACCTACGGATATCTCTTCGTCATCTCCGCTGCCAGAGCTGGCAGCTAACAAATCGCAAAGATCAAAATCACTGGTAAAACAGAAATCTGTAGGAGGCGGTGTGCGCGCATCTGACCGCATCTGAAAGTCCACATCCTCATTGTAACACTCAGCTGTTTGTAAGAACGGCATTTGTTCCTCCGAACTGAAATCATACTCTCTGCCTGTTAGTTCCAAATATTTATCAATTTTCCAAGATATTAGCATTGGATTAGCATATTGAATGCTTGCATCCAGAGCCTTAAGTGCATTGGCCTCCATCTCATATTCCAGTATTCCCTTTTTACTGGGAAGTTTACGAACACCAGCATCTAAAGCTACGGACCCCGGTGGCTGCTGTTGAGGTAGACGCATTGCTGGTATGCTTGATATCTGTCGGCGTTTACGTTTACTCAATAGCACCTTTGTGGTTACATCTCTTCGGGAAAACTCAAGGCGACTAGAATAACTCGAAGCAGTTTCTGCTGCTGCTGCTGTCGGTCGACGACATCTGGTTAGCGTGGGCGTTTGTGTCGCAACTAATGCTGGAGTAGAAGGTATGGTATCATACTTGTTTTGTCCACGTCGCATCCGTTTTACAGTCTCACTTATTTCGGTGGCAAAACGTAGTTCCTCTACTGGCGTGACAGCTTGTGAGCGCGTGTTATGCGAATTCGTAGTCAATATAACAGGCTCTTCCTTCACTGGCATTTTCAGCATTGGCGCGACTATATTCGAAGAAGCTGCTGGTCCCGGTTCATCTACCTCCGAGTTGGTTTTGCTTAGTGAATCTTGCCGCTGCCGTATTATGCAACTTACAAGGGCCAACGTAGACGCGTGCTCCCTTGGTGATTTACGTGGCGGCAGCTCAGCAATTCGCGTCAGCTGTTTGTTACGACAGGTGGCGTTGCTATTTTGACTGTTGCTGCAGCTACTGCTTGAATTGCTTTGGGTGGATGCAGCGCGTACCAACTCCACTACCTGTACGTTCTCACTCAGTGAAGCAAACTCACGTTCCAACAACTCCGGTGTACTGGCTTTGCTATCACATTTCGGTAACGGTATGGCAGTATTTAAAGTCTGTTGTTGCTTTTGCTGCTCCTGCTGATAGCGCTGCAGCAAATGCATTTTCTTATGCCTATACATAGAGGATGTTGTTGTAGATGTTGTTGTTGCGACTGTCTGATTACTATCAGACTGGGCAGCGATTTGCTCAGTTTCCACATCGCGATTTCGCTCTAGCTTAATAGGTTTAAGCGACTGCACTTTAAAGTCTTCTTCAGGTTGTTCTTGTTGACCCCGGCATAGAGTACAGCAGCGGACACTTGTGTGATCCATGGGTATTGGACCCAGCTCGTATGGTAGTTTTCGGTATTGTGTAGATCCATAGTAACTGTAATAGTGCTCCTCACAGGCATCCTGTCGCTGAAAGACGCGATACCACAAATCGGTATCAGGTGACTTCTCAAATGCGTAGCGCAGTTTCTTCAATCGCTCACTTTTATTACAATCAAAGATCAGTTCCGTTGCCAATGTCTTTTTCGTTGATGTCGGGGACGTTGTTCGCTGTTTAGATTGTTTAGTTTTTGCTATTGAAGGTTTTCTGCTGCATTTTCGTGTATGTGTCGACTTATTCTCTTGTGTTGCCGGCGGTAAGTGTTGAATTTTTTCACCAGCGGTTCGATTGATACTAATTGTCAACCGTGATAAACGTCTCGCAGCACGCTCTTCTCTTGTATCTAAGCGATTTATTGTGGGCATAGTTCTACGCAGTTTTCCGTTTGCCACATAGTCTTCATCGCTGCCAGATGAGCTTGGCTCTTCATTTGACTCTTCGTCTTCTAGCTCATCCGATTCCTGGCGTGTTTCGGCCTTTTTTGAATTCGTTTCCTCCCCCATCCGATCCTCCATGTTGCCACCGCGCTTTACAACGCCCGTAGACTCTGTCCGGCGGCGTAACTGCAGTTGACTGCTTGTTGTGGCAGCTGTTACAATAGCAGTGGCCATTCGGCTGCTCTTTCGTGTAGCCGTTGCCTGTTTTTGACTTAGCAGTTGCGGTTGCAAATCTGGCTGGATGGGGGCGTTTGGAAAGCGCTGCTGCTGATCACCAACACCCCCGTTACTGCTGCTGCTACCTGTTGATAACTGGCGCTGTAGCTGGGTCAACGCAGTCTGCACCTGTGGTGTTGGCGGTCTTTTTCTTCTTCTACCCACAGCTGTGGCTCGACCCTGCAGCTTGATAGGAGTGGTTAAACCAGGTATCTCTACCTCGCTAGTACTTTGGGAGCTTGGTGATGAATTGCTCTGGTGTCCGCGTGCATCCGAGGTTGTGTGACGATCTATATCTGTTGGAAGTTCGCTACTACTGCGTATAGTCGTGCGGGGAAACATAAAATTTTCAGCTTCTCCATTAAGTCTCTGTAACTCGGATTGACGCACTTTTTGGAACTTAACAATCAGCGATGGGGAGTCCATCACATTGCTAGAGAGATTGGTATTACCACGTCTAATTCGAGGAGATGATGCTACTGCATCGTTAGCTTCTACCACCTTGTAGACTGAAGACGGTGGAAGCATTGCTCGAATTGGCGGCGACAAAACAGAATTTTGTGTTTTACGCCGCGTCGGATTGGATGGCGTTGCAGCAGCTATTGTTGCATTATTGACCGTATCCTCGACACGCTGCAGCTCAAGAAGGCTACAGGTTGTACTAATTTTTTTACTAGGTGATGGAGTTTGTGGACTGGGTGATGTATTTCCCGTGGCTCTGAACTTTTCTGAAGAATGTTTGCCCTTAGTAATTCGCTTAGATTTTTCACGTAACGCCGGAGATGGGCGTTGCCTGTTATTAATGGTACTTTGTTGGGCTGAATCTGATTGAGTTGGTGACGTTGTGTTGAGGGCAATGGTGCTACTGTTGAGAAGCTCATCAACTTCCATGTCGCTGTTTGTATCTGCGGCAGTTTGTTCCTTCTCCTTCGTTGATTGATTGCGTTGTTTTTGCTGCTCCCTTTTAAGAAAACCGGTAACACTTGCTGAAACCTGAATGAGCGTATCGAGTGCCAAAAAGTTGTGTACGTTTTTGGCAAATAAGTCGTGCTCCTTGGTTTGCAGATGTGTTGTTAATGTGTCGTACTCAATCTTGCAAATCTCGCAAACACCACACTGCTTATCGCTGGATTCCTTCAACTCTCTGCAATGCGACCTGGGGCTGTCTGGAGTATGTACTGAAACTGATTGTTTTTTGAGTGCTTGAACGGCGGCGTGTTGCAATGACACCGACTGTGGATGCCGCTGATCTTGTTGATCCTGTTGACGTTGCGAGGTCCGTGAGCCAAGCGACTTACGTGTCATACTTTGCACATAAGCTTTAGTCTGCAAACGAAAGGCACTATCCTCGCTGCATAAATCAATTTTAGGCCACTCGTCTGGTTGCTTCAATAGATGATAGTATGGTCGGTGATTGCGTTTGATCGATTCGATCTTGATATAGTTGCCTTTCAGATGGATGTTAGTTGTTCCTGCTGTCTGGGATCCACTTGATGTGCCAGATGCTGTTCCTTTTAAATACTGCCGTAATTCGGTCTGTATACGCTGAAAAAAGCGTAACGCATACTCAGTCTGCCAGATGGTGTACGTAGCATGAGTTAATCTGCCACAATTTTGTGAATTTTTATGATAAATTTGTTGCTGCTGTTCTTGCCGCTGAATCGAATCGGCTTCAACTGGTGCAATCGGTGTTGTTTGTTGTACTCCGCGCACACGACTCAGAATAGCATCGGCGCGCGTTTGCCGAGTCCTGCGCTGTAGGCCATTGCTGTCTTCATGAATAGTCGCAATGGGCACAATAGGCGTATGAGGGCTATTAGCTATAGGCTGTATTAAAGGAGTGCCTGGCTGGCTACGTGTGTTTCTACGCGCTTCAGCAATTCCAAGAGACGAGCCGTTTTCCTTATCGGTAATGAAATGGGTAATACTGTCGTTGAGGAAGAATTCAAGTGTGCCTCCAAGCGCCTTGATATCCGTCTCAATGCGCTTGGCTAGTTGATGATCGCAAATGTCCAAGTAAAACTTAAAGTGACAAAGTGGACGCTTGCTCTTAACAACCTTTACTTTGGAACGGTGATGAGGCTGCTGCTGAAGCTCTGGCTGGGGCTGCTGCTGCTGTTGTTGTTGAGGACTTGCTCTTGTTGTTGCGAGTTTGCTTTTGTTAGCACTTTGCTTATCCGACTGTGGTTGCATACCTTTAGGCGCAAATAGGCTGTATTTGTTGTTGTGATGCGAAGGACCAAGAATTAGATATAAATAAATTGAAATTAATTAGTTAATTTTAAATGATCTAGGTCTATATATAGGAGCAGCAGCCACCAACCAAATGATACAGCACTATCCAACATCATCTTTAAAGTTATATATATATATATATATATTTACATTTTAATATTTGTGTGTAGTAAAATTTAAATAAATAATGTCGTGGAGTAATAAAATAAAAATTAGTTTACAAATATAAAGCTGTTTAAAATTTGTATTACACATATAGAATTGGGAAATGTGTGTAGCGCGAGCCAGCATATACGCACTAATTTGGATTAAAGCATGCAGGAACTTTCAAAAACTCACATGAATTGAGAAGTTCAGAAGACTATTTCATTGACACATTCAAAACCAAATTTTTTTTTTTTTTCTACTCGCTATTTTGATTGATAATGTAGAAAATAGAGCTTGATTTATATTTTATGTACATACATATGTATGTATGTACGTTATTATTTTTCTTTAATTTATGTGGATCCGAGGTCTTCTATGCGAAATATATTGCACATGTCGCATAATTTTGAAACGTGAGTATGGTTGAATGTAAATCGTTTCTGCAACAGAATACAACCGCAAACTGAGTAATATTATAAATATTTCAGCAGCTGTTTTCAATTAAACAATAATTACAATACAAATACAAATGTACATATTTAATAAATCATAAAAGAACATAATAAAATCGACTAATAGCGTTCTTTTTTCCGTTTCTAAACCTCAATTATAAACCGATAACGAAAAATTGTGCACTTGATTTTCAAAGCAAAAATTTTAAACAGAGAACTCAACAATGGAAAAACATGAAAAAATGTTTGTATATAAATGAAGAGGGAAAACAGAAATTAACATGCATGTGTGTGTGTGTGTCTGTATGTACAGTTGCACTGCGCGTTCACATGCATTTATTTTATGTAAAGTAAAATGTGCTAAACAAATGTTAATAACTGTTACAAAATGCATGAATGCTTCGGTATATACAAATTATACACACACGTACATGCATACATAATTTAATGTAGGTGTGTGCACGTTTTACATGTTTTGTATGCCGTGAAGAAACTTCGACACTCATTCGAAATACGCACACAAACTAAACACGCACAGACATGCAGCAGAAGCGCCAGCATTGCGGCAAGCGGTGAACCCACAGCAACTTTTGGTTTTGCTGTCGCCGTCAGTTGAAACATGCCTCGTTCTAAACGTATACAATAGAATATACAAACACCCATACATTTTCATGTACACAAATACAACCGTGTATTTGTGTGTGTGTGGTTGTGAGCTTATAAGCGCTTTAAATACATGGAACGTTTTAGCAATAATTGTTTTCGTTATTTCTGTTATTTACAAATTACGAGCATACTCGTTTTTTTTTTTGTGATGCACTGCTACGAATTTTGTCATCGTCACTTATTTCTTTTGTATTTTAACGAGAAAAAAACGAAAAAATGGTGACGAATCGTTCATAAAAATTAAGAAAAACTGAAAAAAAAAAACATGCTACAATTCAAATAACACTGAAGCGTTCATTGCATTCACTCACACACAGACAACAATACACACGAATATATATATATATATATATATATATTTATATATATACATATTTCAACATATACATATATACACAACACTATATGCAATGGCGGGAACTGCTGTCTTATTTGTTTCTCAAAAAGAGCTTACCTTTTAAAAATTCACGTAGTTGTTCGGCAGATATATTTCTATAGCCCAATTCATTTAGGTGCTGAAGTATAGCCCGCGCATCCAATGGCAAATGTGACATTTTTCCAGCATTTACTGATCTACATTCGTAAAAATGTTACTGTTTATATTCATAAACTACACATACACACCAATACACAAAAACTCATGTACTCACAAGCATACGTCCACCACTACTGCCAACTAAATAGCGTTTCTCTTTCCTTCTTTTGTTGTTGCTTCGTTTCTTCGCTGTTCACTTTGTGTTTGTGCTTCTTTTTGAGCCCGCTTTGTGCTGCCGTTTACTGCCGACAATCGAATTGACAAGCAAGAAAATGTTCACTGTACCTTTTTTTGTCGCATACTTTGCATTGTATTTATTGCTCCGATTACGTTAAAATTCTAGAAAAATGGGTTATTTGTGGCGAATGGAAAAATTTTCTGTTGCCTATGTGAATTACACGGCAAAACAGCTATAAATTAGAATCGCCGTCGCGTCACTTTTTTTTTTTTGCTTTTTTATTTCAGACAACTGTGATGTGGTCCATTTTCCGATGGAAATTTTATGGGCCAATTGTTCGTGAGGAAGAAAGATAGTTTCTGCTCTTTATTGTTAAGTTGTCCAATGATTTTATAACAATTTCTACAAATTAAGTGCACACACAAACTCAACTAGCACAATAACTCTTGGTTCAATGAGACTGTCGATAACGATTGGTGTTGCTAGCGATGGCACAAGCATCGCTGGTTGCAACTGAAGAAAGTATCGATACTAACGAATGCTACAATATATACCAGTTTTCCTTGTTTACGGTTGCTTTGTCGCTGTTGCCTGCGTCTGCGTCTGCGTCCATTCTTAATTTACCAATATTACTCAAAACATATTTATTTGAATATGTTCCATAAATGTAACGCGTATTTGCTGTGTTTGCTTGTTATAGGTATGTGTAATTATTTGAAAATATTCACAAATATTCATTTTGCATTATTTGTATAAATTCATATCTTTCACCTTCTACAGCATCCAGTTGTTTCATTCCCAACGTGGACAGCTACCGTCGCGAGTTTAAGCGTGGAACAACAACACCGACGCCAACGACAAGTAGTCCACCTCCATTAACAGCTAAAGAATACCTGGATAGCAAGTCCAGTTTTTCAACATTCGGTATCATTGCCATTATATTCTCGATCATTGTGGTATCATTAGTGTTTTACTATGGCATCATGTGTTATCCGTTCTTGTGTCGCGATGATAAAAAATATCGATTTATGGACGTATCATCCACCATTACGGCAGCCACATCACGTTCAATACAATCGATAGAGAATTATCCAGTTGACCAGAAGCATCATCATCAACTTGCCTAAGAAATTGACATATATATGTATATATATATATATATCAATTGTAACTGAGCACTACCTGAATCATGAATATATATATATTTATATATATATATATAGGTATTGACACTTTCAGAAACTCTGAATATTTGATCAAGACATTTTTCTATTAACTAAAGAGATTGTGACAGAGACTTATTTTTGATATACTTTACAAATAGCCATAAGATAAAAGTAAAACTTCTATACAGGTTGTACTTAAAACGTCCTACATACACAAACATGTACTTAATCCATTCTCTAATTATACAGTTATAGCATAGTGCCAATTCTTGAAAGATTTTATTTATAATCATAACCACATTCATCTATAGTCTCATATTTTTTGACAAATATATATTATACTTGATATTTTAGATTAATAAACATTTCTTCCAACATGAACTATTTTAACTATGGAAATTTTATTCTTTAGTTTGGCGTAGTTTTTTTTTTTATTTTTCTTTATTTTTAAAAATAGTAGAAAATGCTAATGATGTAAGCAGTCTGACTTAGTGTTAGTAAAGATTAGTTAAACTCAAAATTGAGGGAAAGTTGAGCTTGTAGTTTCGGTTATTTGGTTAAGTTATTACAGTTCATCTTTGACATCGTCGTCTAAATCAATATCGCTCAGATCGATGTCCTCCTCGGTGGGCAGCTGTCCATTCTTGCCATCCCAAGGATCGACGCTAGCAATCTTAGGTTTCTTGGCGCCGCGTACTGGGGACGTTTGGCCACGTCCGTAGGATATATCGCGTAGGAATTCATTGATGCCGTCCTTGGAGAAGGAGCCCTTGAGCACGGAAAATTTCATCTTCTTAAAGTTCACAACTGCCATTGCCGGGTAGCCAAAGCCGCCCACTTCCAACGACTCCTCTAGAGCCATCTGTTGACCGCCCTCAGCCCAGGCCCAGCCCCAAAGCTTCTGCTTGAACTTCTCGGCCAGCGTGCGCAAGGTGTCCAGGAATTTGTTGCGGCAGTTGGCATCGCAGTCCAGAATATGAGGCAGCACAGAGACAACGCACAAGGGCTTGCCCTCGCATGCAGTGTCAAACGTAGATTCGTCCGTAATCTCAACCAGTTCCGGCGCGGGCACATTTTCGGTATACTTATCACTGGCCCAGCTGATTATATCGGAGGCAGTCCGTCCGCCATTGTATTCCTCAGCATCGCTGGCGCGTTTCGAGCCGGCGGGGAAGAACTTGATGGTTGGATAGCCACGCACATTGTACTCCGATGCTTTGCTCTGATGCGCCGTGGCATCCAAAGCGCCGAGCTTCACTTTGCCCTTCAGCTCCTTCGCTGCCTTAGCCCACTCCGGAGCCAGATTCTTGCAGTGACCGCACCAGGGCGCAAAGAATTCCACCAGCCAAATATCATCGGAGTTCAAAACAAGTTTGTCAAAGTTATCCTCAGTTAG
This sequence comes from Drosophila meridionalis, assembly GCA_035045145.1. Taxonomy (NCBI): domain Eukaryota; kingdom Metazoa; phylum Arthropoda; class Insecta; order Diptera; family Drosophilidae; genus Drosophila; species Drosophila meridionalis. The sequence goes on from JAWNPG010000031.1 coordinate 55,492, forward strand.
TTCGATGACGTCATCGCCAGAGCCCGAGGAGCCGCTCCTGCTGCTGCTGCCGCCGCCACTGCCGCCCCCGAAGGCAGCCTGCACCTTCTTTTTAGCCTCAGCGAGAGCTGCGTCGGCAATCGCATTGGCTGTGCGCTGGCCACTGTAATCGATTGGCGTCTGCTTGTTGGCGCCAAAGATTTTGATTGTGGGAAAGCCACGTACATTGTATTTGCTGCCCAGTTCCGAATGTTCGTCTGCGTTAACCGAACCCACTTTTATCACGCCCTTCACAGCCCCGGCCAATTTCTTGTATTCGGGCGCCAGCGTCTGGCAGTGTCCGCACCAAGGCGCATAGAATTCGACAATCCAGATGGCGTCGCTTTGAATCACCTCCCGGTTGAAGTTAGATGGCGTTAGCTCCACGACATTGTCGGAGGGTGAATAGAACGCGTTCGCTCGGCATAGAATTGGCAATATGCTAACAACTGAGGGGGCGTAAAAAATGATAGACAAAAAAATGAAAATATATGCATAAGTAGAAGTATGTGGTTAGACTTGTTTTACTTTTGAATTAAACACTTACGTGCATATATTAACCGCATTATTGGAGGAGTTCTTGTTCTACTTAATACAGCTCAATTCAATATTAACTTCTGAGGATGATAGACAAATCACTAACTGTAATCGCCGACTTACACGTCACTTACTTACGGCTTTTTAAGTTAGCCTTAATCAACACTAATGGTTTGATACGACTGTGGTCACCTAGAAAAGCTAACATTTCTCAACACCAACAGTGCCAATTGAGTAAAGCATCGATAAATTAAGAATAGGTATTTAAATTATAAATATATTTTTAATTTAAATACAAAAGTAACTTATGGTTGAAATTGTCAAATAAATTTGGTACCAGGGAATTAATATTTTTCTTGTAAATCCTGTAGTGTTATATATATATATATATATATATATATATATATGTGTTTTTTGCTTTTATCGAATATTTGTATATATTACATATTAATTGTATTCGTTTGAATGGTCATACATTAATGTTAATATTAACGTTTCAAATAAAATATATAAAACATTTATTGAAGTCAAGTATTTTTATTGATCTGGCAGCGCCGTAATTGTATTCAAAAAATGAACTAGCTGCTGCGGAACGCAAAGCGGCTGGTTGTTATGCACTGTTGTGACGTCACATTTTCAGCTTGTGCTATTATCTGATTTGAATTTTAGCGGGAAAATAACCATAATCCGGAAAGTGGTCTAAACCAACCAAAATGAAGTATTTTGTACCAAATTCAAGTAGTAATCGCCATAAAACTGATTAATCCTTTATTTTATAAATAAACAATGGAATGAAGTATGAAGTCTTTCCGCACCAGCAACAGAATGACTAAAATGGATAATATGTCAGAACGTATGGTTTATAGACAGAATTGAATTGAATTATCGCCATCAGTAATGTTTATATATGGCAATCTATCTAAATATTAAAATATAACACACGTTGAAGATTCATCAATGAAGCTTCTGCTCTCACTTGCTGCTATGTAAGAAACATTCGAAGGAATAAAATTAAACTTGTTCATTTCCATACAGAAAGGACGTCGCACTGTTAATATAACAGAGCGCTTTGCATAACCTATTATCACTTATCCCTTAATCGTGACTGATACAAGCTTCGTCCTGATAGCTGATAATCATCTGACTGCTGTGAAATGCAAATGGGTTTTGCTCTGGCATGTTCGCGGAACAGCAACTTTTTGTTGCTGGCTGACAATTTACTGACTTCTATGAAACTCAACTCTTCAACTGCTCGAGTTGCTTCAAGCATATGAAGTTCTTATTCGTATATATGTATGTTTTATGTTATAAATATATATATTTTTTGGTATTTCAGTTAGTTAATTTCATGTGTCGTGTTATAAGTCTCATATATTTTCCTCTCAGATTGTTTTATGCGCCTGTCGCACCAATTACTGTTCCAACCATCTAACCAACCCTCTGCCCATAGGCGCAGCATCCACTGTCTGGACGCAGTCTGCGTGTGTGCGTATAAGATAAAATATGTGGTCAATTTCACTTAATAGCGACTTAGTAGTAGTGTTGCCAAGATTTATGTGACGTTAATATTGCGTGCATATAAAACCAGCGGACAACTTCATGGTTATTGACTGTGTCAGCGCTTGTGCGACTGTGATTGTGACTGTGATTGAGACTGTGACAGATAGTGACTGTGACTGTGACTGTGACTGTGACTGTGACTGTGACTGTGACTGTGAATGTGAATGTGACTGTGATTGTGGTTGTGACCGTGACTGTGATTGTGACTATGACTGGCACTGTGATTGTGACAGTGACTGTGACAGTGACTGTGACTGTGAATGTGATTGTGATTGTGACAGAGAATGTGACTGCGAAAGTGATTGTGACTGTGACTGTGACAGTGAAAGTGATTGTGACTGTGACTGTGACAGTGATTGTGGTTGTGACCGTGACTATGACTGTGACTTTGGTTGTGACTGGGACTTTGACTATGGTTGTGACTGTGACTGTGGTTGTGACTGTGGCTGTGACTGTGATTGTGACAGTGACTGTGACAGTGATAGCGACAGTGACTGTGATTGTGACAGTGAAAGTGATTGTAGCTGTGACTGTGACAGTGGCCGATATTGTAATTGTGATTGTGACTGTGACTGTGACAGTGAATGAGACTGTGGTTGTGACTGTGACTTTGGCTGTGACTGTGACTATGACTGCGACTGTGACTATGGTTGTGACTGTGACTGTGGTTGTGACTGGGCCTGTGACTGTGTCTATGATTGTGATAGAACTAAGTCTGGGACTGTTACTGTGACTTAAATTGCGACTGTGACTGTGTTGTGTTTATGACTATGGCTCTGACATTGAATTTATTTTTTGCTCTGTTTGTGACTTTGATTGTGACTGTGAAAGTGACTAGGTGTCACAGTCAGTCCATCAGATTGAAACAAAGGGTTAATTGATGACAGTTATTAGGGGTTTGTTTTTATGATTATTGAATCTTAATGCACATCGAATGCTCTTGCATATAAAGATTTAATGCCGAAATATCATAAATTGTAAAACAAAGAGAGAGCGAACCTAAAGTCCTTAAGTCTAAAAATCTAATATATGCTACATTTGCTTGCACTTTCGTTGACTTTTAAGACCCAAAATATTTGTGGGTATATTTATACGAATACGAGCCCCACTCGACCTTATCAACATACTTTGGGCGAAGCGTATGCCCAGCGGAGCAATATTTTTATTGATACTCATCGTTAGGGGGTGAAATTGAATAAGTGTGGAGTCAACCGTAACCCCTTGCGAGAAAGACTCGTCAAACACCTTTCTATTGGATATGTGGATGTGCGACTGTCACAAGGCGTGTTCTCCTTTTATCGCCGAATGCCATTTTGCGATGTGTCATATTTACTTTGCGGATTTGCCCATTATTCACTTGACGACGCTCCGTTTGAGTGTTTTTGCGGCTTAGTTTAAAGTTGATTTTTTGACACGCTTCTTATTTTTATTCTGTCCCCTTATATATTTTTTGTTTGTTACGAATTCTTGCCATGTTGTTGCTTGCAAATTTCTTGCGTTATCTATTTTTCTATATCATTGAACTGCTTTTTATGGGATTTGCTGGGTTCTCGGCTTCTGGTCGGATTCGATTACCATGGTCCGTGCTATAGACGAGGGGTTGTCTGTGCGTACATTTTTCGTTGATTTGCTGATATGAAGTCAATATCATCAGAGTCTTAACACGACTTGCTTCTGCAAATATGCAATATATGAGGACACAACATATGTGTGAGCTGAAAAGAACCAAATTGTTAGATATGGGAAAAGGTAATGAATAAAGCGGATTAACCAGTTGAATCTGAATCTGAGTTTGAATCAAATATTATCTTTATATTTCACGATATATGCTCTACTTATATTCTATTGCGTCAATAGATATATATTTGGTTTCTAAGTATATTTCCATTGAGTGTTAAGGTGGTGAAGGCGAATTAAAGTTTACAATTCCCAATTACTCCGCAGAGTTAAGTTTATGTAACTGTAAGAAGGTAAAGATATGGAAGAGGAGCACTCTCAACTTGAGTCTCGGACTTATTTACCTTTCGTAAGCAAATATCCAACAGTGCCAAAACTAAAACGTGTTTGAACATAATTTTTAGTTGAAGGTAACGAATAAGTAAAACTATTAGCCCGCCTCCTGCTCCGCAATTTTGCTGGGTAGCAAAACTTGGCTGTAATTTTCTTACAAAATTAACTGCAAGAAAAGTGAATTTTAAGCAAAATATGTTAAATAAACGATCCTCAAACACCATATAATCATCCGAAGCCAAGGGCGATAACAATGCCAGCAAATAACCGAAAAAGGGCAAAATGACATCAACTCTCCTTCATGGATTTTAATTGCCTTGAAAGATGTGGTATATGCCAGACACACATACATTTACATACGTATATTTTGGGGCCCTGCCACGTATGTGGGTACGAGATGCTTTGGCAAAAGATAACAAGATTGTAAACTATGAGAGCACAATGAAGGGTGTCAAAAGGGTTCGGGGGCTCAGCGCTCTGTGTCCACTCGAAACTCTTGCTTATCCTTAAGCCTACATTGTCTACACTTCTACGTGTTGCCTTTTTAATGTCATTTCAGCTACTTTGCAACAAAGAAGTTCGGCCTGCACACAACTTTTGTTGCTCGTAGAACATTTCGAAAAACGCCAAATCATTACAATTTAAATTGGCTAAATTTCATTACTGCATCGTTAAGAAATGGAATTAATTGTTGGTGTAGAAACTGTAGGTGTGATTTTATGTCGTGATTGAGACGACTCGACTTCGACTTGGCCTTTGATTCCAAGCAAGTTAAACTTAGTTTTCTATCCAATTATTAACTAACTGCATATAATAGAAAACTATTTATCTTGGTAAAAAATGTGTTTGTGCTGTATTCTCTCGCATCTCTAACATAAAGAGATATATTAAAATAAATGTTAACAGCTAAAGTATGGCATAAGAATTGTGCCCTTGGTATAAGAATATCATTCATTATATAGCAAAGTTTTATTTAGGGTATTTTCTCTTCGGGCTTTCCTGTCTTACATATTCGGATTCATTTTCTGCTGACGATAACTTGAAGATAATAAGATATTTTCAATTAAAGTTTGCAGCGGCAAGTGAAAAGACTTTTCCCTCTTTCTCTGAAAAGACCTAAGTTGATTGAAGAAGTTTTATTTCAAAATTATTTGTGTTGTTGCTTTCGTATTGCGCCACCACCCTGAAGAGCTGATGGATCGTGTTGTGACATAAAAAAATGTATTAATGATCTCATAAACTATATATATATTATAATATATTATATATTGAATAATATAATAATATATTACATATTAATTTGAACTACAAATCTCGTTATTATTTTATAGCCAAAACAATTGTCAAACTGATTTCAAACCCGTGTTTTACTGCTCTTATTATTTCCTTTTCTTTCACACAGTGAAAAAAATTAATGTGAAGTAAACAAAAAAGAAAACTTAATTATTTCATAAAAATATTTTTTTACGTTTAAGAACATTTTTCAATTTTCCATTTTTCGCCTATCTTATTTCCCACTCCAGCCTTTTTTTCTTCCTTTTTTGATGTTTCGTCGATATTAAATAAAAATAATAAAATTAATTTGTCTTTGGGTAGTCGACCAGGGAATACCCTTCATAATAAATCGCTTAGTTTTTTTTACCTATTAGTTTTTAAAAATGCATTAAGGTAGGAATTACATCGCACATATAAGAACTATATCTTATTGAAACTTATATTTAGTATAATTTAATTATACTTATTTATATTTGAATACAAAATTTATTCAAAGTTGTTTGAGTCATCTATTAGAAGGCGGGAAAAGGGTATTTACAAGTTAATTATTGAAACGTAGAACACGTTTAATTTTTATTATTTTTTGCTTCTGATACCTGAATTGCTGAGTATACGGCAGGAGTACTTTTTATACCCTGCAGCCATTGATAAAGAGTAATCACGGTATATTGGTTTTGTGAAAATGTATGTAGCATGCGTAAAGTGGATGGTTCTGATCTCATAAATCATATATATTCCTTGTTTCAAATGTTTAATCTTTTAAGTGATAGTCACACAAACAAAAGACGCAAATTGGGGTATTTTTCAGTCGGTCACTCTCGAGTAGGGCACTCGTAGTTGTTTTTGCCTCCTTTTGTTTTCATGTGGCGCACAGTCGACAATTTTTTTCTTTAAATATTTTCAGCGCAAAATCAGCTTAGGGGCTCATTATCCTTCAACGTTCATTCATGTAATTTTTAATTAATTTTCAGCGCCACAAAATCGAAACAAAGAGAAAACAAATTATTATACAAAGTATTGTGAGAGTATATATATATATATATATATATATATATATATATATATGTATATGTATATGTATATATGTGGTTGAGGTTATAGACTGCCAACAACATTCACACGCTTTCGGCTATTTGGTGGCAAGGTATCCCTTTTACTTCCTTTTTTCGCTTATTTTTTCTATCCTGACCCCATTGAATTGGGTATAATGGTCTCGTGCCGGTGTGTGTACATGCAAAAGAAGGTATCTTCTAAAAAGTAAATGATTTTGTTAGTCGGCAAGAATAGCTGAGTTATTTCAGAAATGTTCGTCTGTTAGGACTGTCAATGCCTTTTTGTTGCAAGTTTTAGCACCAATGTAGGACACACAAATCAAAAGGAATATATCACGTTTACAAAATCAAAGAAGAAGATGTTTATGGTAAATGGGAGATATCTCGAAGAATTGCAATTGCCACAGCTAAAGGGTGAGTCTTTGGATTTCAATTCCTGCTATTAGAGAGTCTCAAAAGTGTTGCTCTCTTACGCTTAATTAAATATTCGTCAGACAGACAATGGAAAACTTTTAAATACTAATCAAGTTGTTGTAGCTGCTTCTCCCAAGGCACACACACCATAAGTTTCCTTCTTGGCATTGAGATTTCGTTTGTTACCCTTATGGAAAGTCCACACTAATCAATATCAACAAATCAGCATTTACTTTTAAATCCTTGACTACTCTCATTCTTCTTCTTCTTCTTCTTCTTCTGCATCTCTCGCTTTCTCTGTATATTTATAAGTGGAATTCCCCCATGGAACATTAAAATCTCGTTTATTTACATCAAACTATAAACCTTATACGAAAACTTAACCCTTTTTCAAAAACACTTCTTGGTTTGTTTACAATCTTACGTGTGCGCAACAACAACAGTGCTTAGAGCGAACATACTGTACCTTGCTCTTGAGTTTAAGGCAAACATTCATACAGTGAAATAATTTGAACTTTACACCAGATATGTATCCTTTGCTGAGAATGACCCCAAAAATAATTAACTGGGACGGATATGGAGATGATATATTGTAGTTATTGTATTTTGATTGAATCGAGACTAACCTACGCCTAGTTTAGAAGAATTTACTAAAATCATAATATCAATCATAAAGTTAGTTGGAAAGTGAATTTGATTTGTATAATTTTTTAAGAGCCTTAATACATATCGACAGGTTTTAAAATTGAATTACACAGCTTGGAAAAAGTAATAAAGTTAAACTGATCTCTAGATAAGCAACCCTGCAATCAACAGCTAAAGCGAAATTCCAATTTCGTTGCCTAAACAGAACTTCCATCAAACCCCTTTTGTATGTGAACACATTTGGGCTAGGATTGCCGTAAATACAATTAACTAGCTGTGACGCCCACACATTAAGAAGCGCAAGGTATGCCATAATTGGGAAAACAAAGCCTGTTTGATTTCGCAGTTCAAGACCAAAAAATGCCATGGAACGTAGAATTTGCTCAACTCTTGTACAACATATACATCAAACGCAGTCCTTGTCATCATATGTGACATATTTGAAGCCAGATAACCATATCCCAGAGTACATATATGGAGCTCGACAGTAATTATTCTAATGCATTTACGGCAAAATGGAATGTTTTTAATGAATTTATAATTTCAGCGTCAAAAATGGGGTGAAAAGACGAACTGAAATCATATTAGTCTCTATGAAATATTAATGCTTGCTGTACATCCTAAAATAGAACGAGTCACAGTACCTACCTTAACATAGGTGATTGAACTGTATTGATTATTTCTATTCCAACTAAGAATAGTCATAGAATACATCCATTCAATAGAAAATTAATTATCTCTTCCAACGCATTTCGATAATCCTAATTTCGTCATCAAGTGTGTAAGGTATGTAGGGTATATGTGTTTTCTTAATTAGCTTTACTTATTTGCAGTCTAATTTTATTATTTTATATTATATATTGTAATATTAAAACATTTTATATATATGGAATAATAAAACATTTTATATATATGGAATATAAAACATTTTTTTTTTTCGCAAATGTTAAAATAGTGTAGTGAAAGGGTATTAACAGTGTGTGGAGAAAATATAGTACACAATTTTTTATTTATTTTTTGAAAAAACCTTGGGAGACGTATGCACATAAAAATTTATTTTCATCTGTATGTGCTATAGCAGCTGCTATATCTGCATATACTTGCTACACTTCCATTAAATTACAAAAACTGAAGAACTTCCCTAATTAAAGCGCTGAACTGTGGGAGGCATCCCAAAATATGAAATTTTGATAATTTATGTCTCTTCGAAAAGGCTTGTGGAGCGACAGAGAATGGATCTGGATCTTGCTCAGTGCCTATAATAGTATTAAATACTATACTAAATCCTTACTATGAATGAATTGAAAGTATATTCTTTTCAAGCAAATATAATATTATCTAATACATCTTCTATACATAAATATTTGATATTTTCCTATTCATTATAATTATTCATTTATTCAGTAAAAGTATTGAAAAATGCTTATAGCTGTTGATTTACATTTCTATGGGCTTCCTCACGTGGCTTAAGTGAGGAAGCGTTGCTTATCCAGTATGACCTAGAACTTGAACTACTTTGTTCAAGTTTTAACGAGGTCACTAATGCTTTTTGTTGTTATGTTATTTGTTGAATTTATGTACGTTGACATTATATACCCTGTAAATATTGAAAGTGGTAATAATATGGATATATAATTATAAATAGGACCCTAGAGGAGCTACATGCTTTTATAAGTTTTTGAATAATTTCAAAATAAACCCATTTAATATTAGCCGTAAAAAATAGAAACATCTTAGATGTAATAAACATCATCATAAGTCGAAGATTTTGGAGTGTGAGTGCTCAAATAAATTTTTCTGAAATTTTGAGCTATTTTAAGAATAAGAAAATTATAGATAATGCATACAATACTCGAAGCTTTAAAAATAAAATGCTGCTGAGAGCCAATGTCAGCAAAGCTGGCGATATTGTTTGAATACTCAGAGAATTTTCTAACCATCAAGAATGCTATATAAGTGCTGTATTCACGCTTCCGATATCAGTGAGCACAATGAACCTGGCATCACTCTACCAGCGCGCCAACGAGGTGCAGCGCCATGATGCCAAGCTCATTTTGAGCGAATACGCTTCAATAATTCAGTGGCGCTCCGATGGGCAAGACAGTCTATTGGATGTTGGTTCGGGACCAGGAAATGTGCTCATGGACTTCGTGCATCCCTTGCTGCCGAAGACCTTTGAACAATTGGTAGGCACCGATGTCTCAATGCAAATGGTATGCTATGCCAACAAGTGTTACGAGCGTTATGCTCGAACGCAGTTTCAAGTGCTAGATATTGGTTGCGATGATTTACCAGAACAGCTTAAGGGTCGATTCGATCACGTTACATCATTTTACTGCCTGCATTGGGTACAAAATCTCCGAACTGCTCTGCGTAACATTTACAATCTGTTGCGCAATGAAGGCGGCGATAGTTTACTTGTATTTCTGGCGACTAATCCCATCTATGAAGTATACAAAGTGCTACAACGCGATGCGAAATGGGCGTCATACATGCAAGATGTGGATCAGTTCATTTCACCCTTACATTATAGCATTGATCCCGTCAAGCAGTTCGAAGAGCTCCTCAACGAAGCTGGGTTTGTTTACAAAAATGTGGAATTGCGCAGCGAAGTCTTTGTATACGAAGGCGTTCAAACATTGAAAGGTGAGTTTTTGAAGTTTACTTTCGTTTCAAATCATTAACAAACTCTACCTTTTAATAGACAATGTGAAGGCTATTTGCCCTTTTCTGGAGCGCATTCCAAAGTCTCTACACGAAGAGTTCCTAAATGATTTTGTTGACATTGTTATTTCTATGAACCTCAAACAAGATGCGAACTCCAATACTAAGCACTCGCAAGAACGCTTCATATCACCTTATAAACTGATTGTTGCTTACGCTCGCAAGTCCTCCGATTTTATACAAAATGTTTTCAGCGATATGGCCAATGTGAAACATCTAAAACGTGTTATGTGAAAAGCATCTGGGATCTAATTTATGTAGTAACAATTAAATCCTAACAAATCAACCAGGAATTGTAAAAAATTCAAGCTGTGGTTAGTAGATGAATAATATGAATGTATTTAGTAACAATAAAATTTGATAATATATAGCAAAATATAAAATATTAATTATGTTAGTTTATATTCAATATATTTATAGATGTACTACTTCATATTCCCTATTAAATCTTTGTAATCAAATAGTTGTTGGAATTCCAGATTAACTGTCGAATACTTTAATGTCTGTTGGTGACAGCATAATTATTGAGAACCATTCTCTCACATTCAGCTACTACGCTAATTTTTGCTGCCAGCGTGACTTCCATGTGACAATATGAGTTCCCAATAAAGTTGCTGAAGAAACAGTTCGAGGTTGTGCGCCAGTTCAAGTCTCGCATGTCAGCTGGAGCTGTAAAAAGGGTTGAAACTCTGTTACGCGTTTTGGATATCATACTATATACGATATAGGAGTTATAATTATGCGCTACCTGAAACTCAACCCGGGCAAACAATTTTAATTGTTTTTTTGGGCAAAAATGTATATATGCAACGTTGTCGGCGGAATTTTCAAATGAGTTATTAACGCGACGACTACGACTACGACGGCGACGGCGACGCTGGCAAAAACGTTGATCCAACAAATGCGCATCATGTCATTTATCACGGGTAAGGAAAGGCGTGAGGCAAACAGCAGCAGCATAATATTTACAGTTTAGAGTTAGACAGCTCGAAGGCATGGCTACTGCCTACCAATTTCGGTGGTGGTTCAGAGAAGGAGTAGTAAATGTTTGTCTTAATCTTTGATTTCTCTTGCTGTTCTGTTCTGGCAAATGTAAACGACAGGAATTAATTTAGACAAATGATTTCTCAAGTGGAAAGCTTCAGCTACAGCTACAGCTATGGCTACAGTTTTAGACGATTTGCCGGCTGTCAGTGGTGTCCCATCGCTATTTTTCTGGGTTGTGCGAAGCGTTTGGGCGTGGCATGCGATTTGTGATACCCTCCATGCATACAGCTTCCGGAACCCCACTCAAAATTGTTTTCGCAAACACAAATTTTCGTATTGAAATTTGATTTATTTGTTAATTTGTTTGTAATGAATTTTCCGTTTGCTTCGCTGCGTGCACTGGCTCAGAGCCTGGGGGAGATGGGCGCGAGCGTGGTTGGGCATCGTTTAATTGCCCGACAGTTGTGGAGAATGTGCCTGGCATTTTGGTTTCTCTTGCATCATTTGTTTAGCTAATTTCTTGAACTTCAAGACGAATCGACTGAAATATTTGCGCTTCGGCTTAAAAAAGCTAATTTAAAAATGTAAGTCTTTAGTTTGGTATTCGAATAATGGAGAGTATCAATTGATTGCATTTTTTACATTACAATCAATTAGAGTGGAAGACTTGTTATGCTTTGCTGTGTTATCTGATTCTTCAATACATAGCTAAGAGATATATATTACACCATCCTATGCTGCGGTAAACACAAGAACGAAAATAGTTAAAAACGTTGAAGACGCCACTAACTGCAACTTATAATAATCATCATCATGTAATATTTATGTTAAAATTTATATTCTCGATTAGGACGACGAGCTGAGTTAATTTAGCCATCTATCCACCCGTACCACCACGTACCCGTAACACTCGTGTATCGAGTAATATTTTTTAAATAAAAAAATAATTCCCGATTTAATGTTATTGATTAAAGACCATTTTAAGTTTGTTTTTCAATAGTAATGCCCAAATTACAGCCCAAGCGCGCAGTTAGCATAGCGAGTGTTTAGGCGTGCGTGCGTATGTGTTTGTGCGTATGTGTGTGTACATGTGTTGTTTACATGTGTGCATAAAAGAAGCGTAGAATGATTGAATTATAAGCTTCTCACAGGGTTCAGGGTATCTCCTAGTCGAGCAGTCTCGAGTAGAGCTCTCTTACTTGTTATTAGCTTGTTCTACGTTTCTGCTTCCTGCCACGCAAATAGGTATTTTAATAAATTATATTGCAATAGGGCTAAATACGCATCGCTGTTTCTCTGTGTCTCTGTTTATTTTTCTGTTATATGGGGAGCGGCGCGATAATAAAAATTTTTTGAAGGGTCTGCCCTTTCTTATGAATATTTTAACTAATTTTTTCTTCAAAAGCAAAAAGCAGCCTGTACTAAACTAATTATGCACAACGTTTTTAGCCAAAAGTGCAGGGAAAAATAAAACAGGAAAAAAAAAACAGGAAAATCCTTTTTCATGTTGGCCACTTCATTACGTTTGCGTTTCGCAGTTTTGGTTTATTTTAATTTCATTTTATGTTTTAACTTTACACCTGTTTGCAGAAATGATAGGCCAGAGGGATGAGGCGGGCGGAAAGGGACAATGAAAACAATACCAGAAATTGCAAAGAGAGAACGCGATCAGTGGAGCACTTCATTTAAAAATCCAAGTCCTGACCGAGGCACTTAAGTGCTTTTTACTCCTTTTGTATATTTCTATGTCCCCGGTTTGAGACAATTACTTTTGCAGAAAATAATTTGAAACATTTTTGATGACGTCAACGAAAACAATGTGAGATGGGCCCAAAGGGACTAGAGAGTAATACGAGGCATGTCGGGTCAACGGGTTACATTGGGTTGCCTGCGAAAATCTTCGTGTAATCGGATAAGGTAATTGGAGGCTTTGTCTAGACATTAAGTGTACATAGTAAATTTGTTTTTCAAGTTATTCCAACAGTGAGTAAGGAGAAGGCAAAGGTAGATGAACAACAACTGTGCACAGTGGCAAATGTTTATACACTTTAATTTTTATATTTATAAATAATTACATAATATATGAACATGTTATTTCAAAGAAAGTGATCTTCATTCACTGAACAGGTTAGATTTTGACTTCATATTTAAATTTTTTAACTTCTAAATATTAATTTGTTATGTAACATTAAATTAATAACCTAAAAGCCTGCACGGATATTTGATTTTGTACTTAGTCTCTTCTATTAATCTTATAGCTATTGTTTGTAGAAGAGGTGAATTGATTTTTACACTTTGGATATATTGTAGTTATAGTCACTTCCCTATTAAAGCTTTCGGCTTAAAATAAAAATTGAAGTTTAGCCAACTATATCATGTATAAGTCTTCACTATTCACATATTATCATCAGTATTTTATTTTTTAATTGGTCGCCAGAGGTAAACCTTTCATGTACTTATACAAAAATAAAAGTTTTTCTCATGATGGATTCACTAACTGAGATTGATTCACAGCTTAAAGGCAGCTTAACATGTTATTATTGTTTTCCAAATATTTTTCCTTTTAATATATTCATATTTTATACTGATTAACTTATAGACAGCCTGAATATTACCTAAACTCTGAATTCCGTATTTGCGGTGAATTTAATATTTAATAACCACTGTGCCCACCTCGAAAGCAGTTACATCTTAGCCGTTTAATGAGTAGTTCGGAGGAACCTTTTGCATATATGTGGCAAAAGTTTTTGGTAACATATGTTGTGTATATTGATGCAGAACCTTTTTGCTGGAGCAACGATGGCTTTTAATAAATCGATTTTAATCATATTTTCATCCCTAGAGAAATTTAATAGTTTTTTTTTTTTTACAATACGATTTTATGTGGCCGTTTCTCGTTCATCCCCCTGATACCTTTTGAGTACGCAAACTAGTTGAGCAGTCAACTAAAATACTAGCAGCAACAAATTTGCTACAGCAACAACATTGAAAACAATAACCATAAGCCATAGTTGGTTGAAGTATAAACAAAGAAACTGTAAAGTTACGGGTCACACAAGATGCATGCTCCCATGACTCCAACATAGCACAGTGACGACGATGCTGTCGTCTATGCAGCTTCCTGTGCATGGCAATAAAATTGCTTTAGTCAGTAAGTACGGGACGCTTTAACCGTACTACGACAAAATGCTGGCTTATATTGCAAATAGTTTGCACGATGTGCAACTCCTGCAAGCGCCACCAGTTCCGCACTACACAAAACATCATAATTAATGCAAAGCTGGCCAATGTATGCAACACCTGCGGTTTGTTTAAAAAGACCGCAAGCATTCCCAAACCGTAGCGCGTAGCGGACCCGGCCCGGCATACGGTTCAGTGGCCCGGCCATCCAGATCTGAAAACCGTGTTTAAGTCATCGGCATTATTTTCCAAGTCGCTGACATTTTATGTTTATTTAATTGCAACAATTTTGTGAACAGCCCCTTAGGCCAACCTTCGGGTCGACTGCTTCGGTTTGCGGGTCCAAGTCCAATCAAATTTCAATTTAATTTCAATTTGGTATTCAATACGCTTCACTTTTCGATTTCAATGCATTGCCGTTGGCATTAAATTGACTTGACATATTTTGCGGTCAAATGGACAGCTGGACAACTGCTACATTACATGGTTGAGGTACATGTTCATTTTCCATTCTCCAATATTAAAAAAAAAAAAAAAAAACAGAAGAGAGGACGATTGCCTCTTTATATGACTAGATGCGGTTGCGGCTTGTTACTCATAATTATCGAGTAGTTCTCCAGTTCCAATATCAATTGTTTTTGACTATACTCTAAATTGTGATAATAAATATAATTGCCGGTTTAGTTTCTGATAGCTTTGAAATGAGTTTCTTATTCCTTAAATTGAACTTGTTGAGTAAAGGAGGCTTGCGGTTATGTACTTGTGCGTACTCGAACAGTTGGTAGCATTAAGTTATAACTTTAACAATATGTTTTTTTACGTTTATATTTCAGACGGATTATGTAAATGTCAATGTTTTGAAGTCCTATTGGCAAGCGTCTCGTATGATATGTAATTACCTGTTGACAGCTTTAAAAAGAAGTTATCTGTACTGTTGGTAGAGTTGATAATAATATTAAGGTAAAAATGCTCAAATCGCAGGTTAGAACAAGTTAGAACAGTATGTGATTATGTATGTATTTATTTATTTATGTTTGTATTTAATTCCATATTTTAACTTAATTCGGTTTTTTATACTGTTCCCAGTCCATGGAGGGGCCTCAAAAGTATTTAGCAATATTTTATATAATGTACAATTTGATGACTACTTTTCCTTAACCTAACTTAACTCTAATAATAAGTTTCTAATAATTTTCACAATTGCAATTATAGAGTTCAAGTTTCAGAAGATATAGTTTTTACTAATTATTCGTGTATGTATACATTGTTGCGTACGTGCGAGTTCTATTAAAGATCCGTATTTAAGTAACTACTAGAATACCAGAGAAATTATGTTGCCACTTGATAAACTCAATTAAATTCATTACGCGCAAATTGCGCATGTGTCCAATCTAACTTTGACCATCTGCGAGTTGTCCTCTCTAAGCTTAGTTGTCCACGTCGTCGTCTTCGTCTTTATTCCCGAAAAAGGTCAGCAGAAATAACAAATGTGTGGCCCATTTAATAAATGATTATTATTACTCTGACTCTTTTGGCAACACGGAAAATAAAAGTACAGCTGAAATTTATTTTATTTGACAGCTACAGAAAAGTTACGCTGCTAAACAGCAAATAAAAATTATCAACGTGTTGGTCCAGCAAATAAAATTCTCTGAATATATGTATATAAATAAAAAAATATTATGATTGCTTCGAACTGGTCAGCGTGTTGGTCCATAAAAACTGATTATGTCAGTTGATTAGATTATTTTGTGTACATGATTTTTTGGTTTTTATGTGCCAGACAATCGTATAATGTCGATATATATTTATGTTTATTGTTGAGCGATTTATGATCTATGTTACGTGATGTTGTCCATAAATATATAAGATTTTATTACAACCCCATTTCATACTGTAGCGCCGCCAAACCATAATTAAAATAATAATTTTGACGAAAAATCTTAAGACCTTGTAATTATAATTGTCAGTTTTTGTAGTCCAACCGCGCGGTTCAACCCTAGCACAAGGGTAATAACAGCAATAGCAATAGCAAACGCGTTTGACAACGGCGGGGTCTCTCTCATTAAACATAATTCTTGGGTAAACAAAAGCTGGCGTAACTTGAGAACAAAATCGATGCGACGCCTGTTGAATGGGAATGGGAGAGGAAACATAATTATATAGGGTGTTGCTATTACATCTTTAAATTGCTTCAATATATGTAAGTATGCTTCCATTGTGACTATACAAAGTTGCTAGGATCGACGCGTGTTCAGTCAGCAACAGACACAGACAGCAGAAATAGTTCTAAGACGCAAACTGAACAGAACCATTTCAGTACTGGAATAACTTGGTCTTTTGGCTTGGTCTTTTAAATCCATATATATATATAATATTACACAATAAACAGCGATAATGTTTGCTTGTGTAAATAAATAAGTGGATAATTTTAAATCTTAATTTTTCTTGTTTATTTTTGAATTTAAAAAAAGTCATAGGAAATGAAAGAAGTAAAGCTAATATTTTTTCGACGAAAAAAAATCACAAATATTTCCAAGTCATTGATTGCCATTTTTGTTTTCGGTTTCCTAACTTTACATATTCCAGTCAAAAAAAGTAGGCAACAAAAATATTTTCGAACGGTATGTATGTATGGGGATGAGCTCGGGCATGCGACGCACTCAACTCGTAGTCTATGAAATAATGAACGCATGAATGATTGCCGCACAGAAGCACTGCATACTTTTTGGCTGCTTATGTTGGGTGCGTCGCATATATGGCTATTTGTATACCCTGTATTAGAAATCATGTATGGATATGTAAACGGGATATGTGTGAAAAGCTGAATTTATTAAATATTCACTTGATATTGTCATTGTTATATACATATAATGATATTTATGATGCGAAAAGGTTACAAAAATAAAATAGTATTTGGTTGTTAGATTTGCAACGTTGCAGATCAGATCGTTCTCTTTGCATTAATCAATTGGTCAAGTCATTGAGAGAGTAACGCCATGCTAATAAGTCAATCATTTAATCTGCATAAGGGATACCTTCTAGTCGAGTGCTTTTGCGTAGATCAGTTTCTGTTTGGTAAGTGAGGTATGTGCTTTTGCTGCTGTTGTTGGTCTTTTATGAAAAAATACCAAAATCGGTTAATGTTTATTGAAAAGGCATAAAATTCGTTCTACTAGAATGGAAAATATGCTTTTGATACAATTATTGTGCCTATCTGCAGGCACTGCAAAACCTGGTACAGACCGAACCCACCCTGCTTACCCAAAATGCAAACTCACCCCAAAAACCTTTTATTTCCCACTTTGCGCATTGGCTTTAAAAAAAAACATTTTTGCGTCTGTTCTTCGACGATTTTTTGTTCTTGCCGTCGGCGCAACAGTAGAAGTTTCCCTCTCCTCGAAGCCAGCCCAGTTATATGGGTCGCTTGATAACAATTCTTGTAGCACACGCTAAGAATGGGGCGTCAAGCGGAAAGCAATTTCATGGCTATGGGGTGGAACAATGCCGTATTGGGAGAGATGATACTTTTTTTTTTTGTTTTATTAGTAATATGCATATATGTATGAATATCTATTGTTGGAGTTGGTCAGTGCAATCAGGGCTTTACTGCCTCAAGTTGATCTGATGAGCTGACATTTTGATACATTAAATATCTGTATTAAACAAAATTAGATTCTATTGTAGTACGCTAACAAACGCAAATACTAAGAACCTCTGCACCATTGTACAATTAAAAGGTCCCAGCCAATTGTTTAACGTTCAAAAGTACTATTACCCTTAAGAAACATAAAACTTTCTTAGCATCGCGACAGCTACAAATAAAATACACCTGCGGGGTCAGCTGGGACTGAAAAAATCCAGAAAAACACGCAAAACAATTATTCTTAAGATATCTCTGCGGCAACATTAAAAGCCAATTTCAGCTGATGACAATAGAAACAAAGCGCAACAGCATCTACCTGCCCTTGGGGGTGCTCGGTAGGCCATGTGCCATCAGATATGCAAAAGAATCAGCAGGGCAAACAAAACGTTGCGGACCGCTAAAAGCTTGACAGACTTTTGGCCTTTTTAGGCATCGACATGAAAAATAATGTCACCCCAGTCTTTTGTCATCTACGTACCGCAACTGTGTACTTTTAAAAAACGTGCAATATGTTTTTTTTTTTTTTAACAAAGTTTTATGTCGTTTTCAAGAAAGTACAACATCGGTATAAATATAATTTTCCCAAAAATAAATTATTAAGTATCCTTATTTTTGGGCTTGTTGAATACTAAGCTGTTTAATTAAATATTATAAAACATAAAAATATAAAACAAATCTAAAAAGGGTAAGTTTATTAATGAAATTTTTATGGGTTTAAATTTTTGTTTAAAGTATTTAATCTTGAAATATTTATCTCAAGTGTATAAAAAGATGCATGTAATTCAGTATTAACATAATATATAATTTACTAACAACGGACAGGTATATCAATAGGTTTTTAGGAAAAAACATCCGAATATGAATTTTTGTTTGATGCAAATTTGCCTTTTAAATAATATATATTTTGCTCTTTCATTTTAATTTACCTTTAATTAAGTACTATTATTATTTTATATATCCTATTTAAACGGGCGTTCACAAATGAAATCTATACTCTCTCCTCTTATTTCTAGTGTTCTAGTTCTAGGAGCTCTACTTTGTGAATTTTTACATTTTTATAATATATTTTATATTTTTTTGTACATTCTGTTAATGATATTTAAATATATTTTTAATATTTTACTGTAGTTTCAAATATCTAAATCTATTTTTAAAAGTTTTTCTTTGCTATTTTGAATATTCTACCCAAAAAATAAAAAATAAATGTTAATGCCTAAGGGAAGGACTCGAAAGCAGGGCACTTCAGCATTGATCCGTACGAATATAATTGTCACCATGGGTGTCGGCAATGCTGGCTGCAGGCTATGTTGAATTGTCAAATCGTTTAAGCGCAAATTGCGACAATTAAAAATGAGTCCATTGACAATACTCCCGTCCAGCAAATGCCATCAACAAACAGATGTCAACAACCTGATAAGCAGTTGACAAAAAAATATACTAAAACAAGTAAGAACTTTGCAGCTGGTTATAACTGACTCTGTAATACTCTGTCGATAACATATAAAATATTTTTTTATTTATTTTTTTTTTTTTTATTTACAACTTATTTATATTATGTTCAACGAATATCATTGCAGAATAAGTAAAGCTGATGGTGGATAACTAATAAGTTTAGGTAATATGTAGGTTTATACTAAATCTAATACATACATTTGCAATTATTTTGTATTTCAATTTAAAAAAATTTAATTTTTTTTTTAAATATTTGTATTAAGCTCAAAAATTTAATTTTTAAAAATTGAGAAAAAAATAATCGTCAGACTGGAGAGAGAACGTTAATAAAAGCCAATATACTTATTTAGCGGACAGAGTATAAAATATAGCAAACGTGAAACCAAAACCAATTTATATGCAAATGGAGGAGTCTACAGCGTACTGCGATGCCGGTAATGACAGCTCTTACGACGCGTTGTCAATGTGCACATCAAGTCAATTGATGAAATTCATTGCATTTATTTGGGCATGAAACCATGAAATATCAAATATGCTGTAAAGCTCGCGCAGCTTAACCCTTGATGGACCGCAGTGCCTAGTCTCTACTTTTTGAATTATGCATAAAATTTGAAAATAAGCTAAATAAAACTTTTTAGCGACATTTGAATATCAAAGCGTCTTTTTATCGCATATAAATAGTTCAATTATATTTTAATTACAATCCAATTTTGAAGGGAAACAGAATAGCAAGTCTGCCTTAACGAGAATACATAGAAGATATTACTCAGTACATGGCAATTTATGATTTGTAATCAATAGGAGAGGGTGAGGTTTAAGGTTATTTAATGAATGAGTGCAATGTATTTATAAATTTGTATTTTTGCATCCAACATGACCTCAATTATTTTCGCTTCTAAAAAATTTTTTGGCATTTTGCTGTTGAAGCGTTGCTTTTGGGTTCTCCCAAACAGACTTACAAATGATAATGTCTATTTTTGCTTCGCTCGTTAATAGTTTAGATAGTTTAAATAGTTTAAATAATTTTTAAATTCCATGACGCAGTTTATTGAGAACTCTTTGTTCTGCCGGCTTATGGCGATTGCAATATGCTAAAAAGAAATTAGGCTATAGTTTTCCGAAGATTTAAGGTAAGACTCGCTGTCAAAGTATTAAAGTTTTTATCAGTGCGACATCTGCTGAAGGTCTGTTAATTTTATCTTCTTCCTCCTTATTACTATTAGAATCGCTCAATATTATGCTTCCATCTCTGCTTTTGAAGTGTTTGCACTAGGCGCGTGCTTGCCGACGATGAACAGACTGGGTACCGACCAGAGCAATCTTCCTACTCCTACGCCTACGCAACTTGTGCGCTTGCATAGATAATGTTAGCTGGCTGGCTGGCTGGCAAATGTTCAGCTGCCCATGATGTTGTTGTTGTCGATGATGACGATGATGATGACACTCATAACATTGCCTGGCTATTGCGCGGCGTCATTTTACCTGCACAAACTTTGATATGTGGAGCTGGCTGGAATTGGCACGAGCCGTAGGCAAATGGGCAAAGCCAAACCAAATGTAGACTTAAATGAAGGTAAAATGCATCCAATGTTCGGGCAAAGGGGAAGTAGCTTAAACAATGCAATGCAAGAACAACAATGCACTGGACGCAAACACAACAAGAGACCTGTGCACCAACAGCTGGATAGGAGTGGGAACTGGACTTTATCAAGCGCCCGGTCAATTGGCAGTTGGCACTCGAATGCAATTTCAGTAATTAAAATAAACATTGTAACCGAACCTCTGGTCAATGGTTGATGAAAGACCCGTTTGCAGCTGTAACGTTGTCATTATTATCATTGGACATATCATTATCAGTCAAACGCCGTGCATCTCACTTCTGTGCTGCTGAAATCAAAACGTTGACAGTTGCCCAATCAGAGCACCGAACCGACTTTACTCTGAATTAAAGAAAGCTCATATGAGCTGAATATTTAAATTGTCGGTTGAACTAAATAGAAGGCATGTCTGAAATTAAATTTTACTTGCACACATAATATATATAGAAATTAAGTTGATATGAGCAGAAAATAGCAAACTTCATGGCTAAGTTAATGAACTCATTCGCAAAAGGTCTGCAGTAAAACCAAATACCCCCAAATGGACCAAAAGTGTGCAATGGCTTTTATGACAGGGCTGCACGGGAATTGACTTAATTAAATGCAATATTGAATGCATTTTGGTCATTTGAGTGCGCAATTTTACGTTTGTGGTTGTTTTGAGTTTGTGAGCGAGCATCTGAGAGCATTACCACTTGGCTTGTTTTTATGTTTGTTTAATTGTCGATGCGTCGCGTTATGCTTATTCATGATTTAATTAAGTGCTGAACAGCCGCAAAATAAGCATGCAATAGGACAGTGTTGCTGTGTGAAATAGGGAATGGTAAAGCTCCCGTCTAGGAGAGTTAGGCAAGCACTCATTCTCTCTTTTGGCGAGGGTTACATTTACTGACTGTCATTGGAAATGATTTAAATTTTATTAATTGGATATAATACATTAAGGACAGTGTTTATATTGTGTAGAATATAGTTGAAAGATCTTAAATTATTATTATTAAGTTGCAGTCTGAACTATTAACAATTTTTTTAGTGCTTAGCTTTTTTTTTTTTTTTGGTTTTAGGATTTTCATTATTTCATTTAATTAAAAATATTTGGTTTTATGTAAAATATAGAAAATTGAATTAAAAACGATTTGGTTTTAACCAGCACTTACTTTATGGGCTTACGGAAATAACATAGTCGTGTGTGTGTTACATACATTTGCGAAAATCATTTAAGCCTTAATTTCTAGTTTCAAACAGAAATAACAGTTAGAATATATTTAGTTCTATAAATAATAAATTTGTTGCCTGAAATCCTTTTTTTATTAAAAATTGGACTTCATAAAATGAAAAGATTGTAAATCATTAAAATACATGAAGCGGTCTCATCTGTGATATGTTGAAGCTAAAATAATCCCAATAAGTTTTTGTATGAATATACACACACGACGGCAACCCATCCTTTCTGAAACTGTAAGGGATTATTATTTATATTTCTCACTCATGTGTGTGGATGTGTGTGCAGGTGTTCGTGTATATTAGTTTCGGTATGTAATTATAAACATTTATACGCGTGCTCATTTAGACTGAATAAATCAGATATATGATGAATTCTAAATAAATGTGTGCCATGCTAAGGAGGGCACTCGGTTTATTTTGCCCTACAAATAAGCTCAACCTTTGGAGCTGAGGCACCAAAAAATGAGACAAGCACAGCAGAACTCGAAAAACCGGTTTTTAATTAAGATTAAATGCACGGAGCGCACACATGTGGATTTAAATTTAAATGAGCCCACGGCCAGTGGGAAGCCCTTTCAGTGTCTGCTAGGGAGCTATTTATCGAGCTCATTAATTTTACAAAAACGTGTTAAAATATTCATTTATATTTTAATTATTAATAATGTGGGCATAGAAGTTTAAACTATATGTGTTCACTAACGCTGTATTTATAAAGTTGTTTTTTATTGGAAAGTGCTTTGATATTATAAATAAACTTAAACTCTTTTTAGATTACTAAACAATATAATATATATTCAATATATTCAATATAAGATATATTCAAGTAACTCCATTTTTTGTTAATATAAATTTATAAAATAATAAAACTAAAAAGACGTGTATTAATTAGTTAATGCACATTATGAATAGGACTCACATTTCCTAAAAAAAGTTGTATATCCTAGTATATCTGAAAAGCGTATCCTGTGAAAATGTGTATAAGTTTGTTAGTTTTAGTTCAAACTACTTATATAACCATTTAAGTAGAATAAGTTTTGCTTTATTTAAAAAAAAACATAATTATTTTTTATTATGTTTATGTATGTGTTGGTTGAGTACAAAATTATTGTATCCTCTACTGAAGTTAATTATTATGCCTCAACGTTAACTCTTTTATTTAAAGCTTAAACATTATTTACCAACATCAAAAGAAATAATTTGCAATTTACAGAAGGTAAGCACCCAGTTGCAGATTATGCACCAATACGTATCCTTCGTGGGAATTTTTGAATAGTACTTTTTGCAAATATTTAAACATCTTTTGTCAGCATTTTTTCCAATAACTTTTAATACCAATATATATCATACCATTAACAATGGAATGAACGAAATCGGTATATCATCGAGTTTTCACAGAGCGGAGTATGCGTGGAACATGGTATAAGATTATAGGCAAAAAATCGTTGTTAGCTCACATCAACAGATACTTATATACACGCACACAGATAATATTATATGTGATATATAACCGCCCTTGTGTGCCAAACCGTTGTAATGAATAGCTCAGTCTGGCATTTGCTTGGGCAATGAAACCGCACTTATCTGCGATTATGACTTTTTAAAATTACACTTTTTAGCACACATTCCGAAGAGCTGATAGAAGTGATTCGAAGACAAGGGAAATTTATTAATGCAAAAAAAAAAGAAAAAAAGAAAAAAAAAGAATATTTGCCATATCCCAGCATATCAGTATATTCACACATGCCATATGAACCTCAATTTAAAACAGGAAATTCCTCTTGAAGTGATGCGTTCAATGGTTTGGGGGTTGACTTTGATTTACTTTTATTGATAGATTAAGAACGTCAAAAGGTAGCGTTTTACCCCACGATTATATTCAGCAACCCTCCGCCCGTATAGATTGGCTGAGCATAAGTACAATTTTGGGGACTTTGTGAACTAGCGAATACCCTTTGCTCAGGAATATTTTATTTATTTTGTCATGAATGACTTGTATATATATATCTAACTTGCAAAATTGTACACGTACAATATGTTGTACAATTTAGGTATTTAGTATTGATAAATGTTATTTCGTATTAAGTAATTTCACTTATTAAGATCAATTTCATTTTTTAATATTCGATATTTTATAAGAAAATTAAGGATTTAAAAAATAACTAAAATTATGAAATTTTCTTTTGAAAAGCTTGCATTTTACAAATCCATAAGCATCTGTTTCATACCCTCATTCGATTTTGCAAAGCTAGAAGTGTGTGAATTGACAATTTATGTTTTATTACACAGTAGAAAAGCCGTATTTGATGCGTATCTTTAGGTTGAAATAATGTGTATTGCAGTTTTTAAGAGTTTTTCACATATGAAGTTAAGGCGAGGCGTAATAATGTAGATATAGTATATAAATGAATATGTAGTATATATATATGTATATGTAGTACAGATACATTGACAAATACAAGCATTTTAACAGTTTTGTAAACTAATATAATTGAGTAAAAGTAATCTTTAAACAAACCACTTAAATTTCTTTTATCTTGATTTTAAATTAATTTCTGTACTCTTGTTGTTGCAGAAACAGAAATATATGTTTATAGTCCAAATTCTATATTTTCTCGTATGAATAAAGGCAAAAAGGCGATAAATTTTATGTAAAATATAATTAAATGACGGCAATGGCATTGTTTTCATTTTAATTTTTTGGTCGGGTATGCTGTACATATAATAGCTTCTTATTCCACCGCCTGCGTGGCTCAAATCTTTGGCTTTCTTAGAATGTTTTTTTTTTTGTATGCCATAACAGTCACATTAAGCAGACAATTACATACCGCATATAAAATAAGCTACAACATGCCCTGGCGTTTTCATTAACCTGCCCCATCCACAGTACTAACAAGAACACCACATCGACAAATTGTTGGTCGCCGTTTGTCAAGTAGAAAATTGAAATTAAATCCCAACCAAAAAAAAAAAAGGTGAAGGAAGAAAAAGAACATTCAATGAGAACCTTCTAAAATGTTAACAACTTTTTGTTGTAGTCAGGCAGGGAGGCTTTGGAAGCTTGGGGGACAGTTGGTGCTAGCGCTATGGGAAATTATCGCGTTTTTAGTAATAAATCACGAAGGTGTCGTCGTTCCTTGTTGTTAAGTCTGTAGAATCCTTGTCTGTATGGTGGCTACGGCTGCATTGAAAATTCACTAAGTTGCCACTGCTAACTACCCTTCCTCTCTCAAGATTTTAATATTTCATGTATAAGCGCAAGTAATTAAATTCAACGAAAAGTAACAGCGACCTCAGCACTGTAAAAATGCAATAATTATTCTACATGTGGTGTGAGCCAGGAACCCTTCGCTTACGCACATACGCCAAGCGTCATAACCTTTTACAGCCCGCAACGTCTACACCGTTCTTGTCGTCTTTTTGGTACTGTCGTATAGAAAACCAAATCTTAGAATAACAATGGGTACACAGAAAATGTAGATAATATTGTTTTCGAAAGAGAGGAAGCAAAATATTTAGATATTGATATTTACAATAACTAAATTTTTTTTAACTAAACAATTATTTTCTGTATTTATTATTTTGTTAATTATATTTTTAATAATAACTTTTGTTATATTGTGTAAGCTCAAAATATATATCTATTACATTTTTCATATTCCATCAATTATTATTAAATTATAAACTAAAAGAGTGTTTCAGAAATACTTCTAAATAATTTAATACAATAAATACGGAAAAGTGAATTTTAATTAAAACATGTACTATACGTAAAATATAATAAATATATTGAAAATATATAAATACATTTATAAACGAATTTTTTAGAAATGATAAAATTATACTTTTTATATTTATTTAACAACATATTTTTAAAAAATAATTATGACAAAATTAATGGGTATATATTAGTGCAGACCATAGAGATTCGTTCGACTTTCTTGTGGTAGCTGAAATTATGTTGGGCTTTCATGTCTAGAGGGCTTGCAAACATTCTCCTGTGTGCGAGGCAAAGGCTGCGGGAGTGCGTACGACCGTAGCCATCTTAATCCTTTTTCCATTATTATTTTCATAATTCTTATTTACGTGACGCCAAACATCTTCGCCATCCTTAGCGCGCTTGCCTGCCAGTTCTGCTCAGATGTTGGTCTATTTTTGTTACGCCAACCCCTGCCATTGAGCTCGGCTGTCTCATTCGTTTCTTAATGTTTGGTGAAAAATTATTTTCTTTTAACTGAATTATTTACTGATTACTTGCTGTGCTTACCGCATTTCCCGGTAACGCATCTTTACCAACCCTTTTTTAATTTTGAATATTATTTGATCATACCTTCATATATAAACAACATCGTTTTTGGGTTGGTTTATATACATAGATATATTCATATATGCAGTTTAATATCGATTTGTATTAAAAGCAAAGTAGTGAAGGTTTGATTCAGCTGATTTATTCTCAATCCATTAAAGCCACTTGCACTTAAATCGACACTTCCATTTAGCCAGTCTCGACATCAGTTTAGTGTCGGAGTTATGCTTTTGGCACTTAATTCATTTGTGAATGTGACAAGTGGCTCAAACGCCGCTAAGCTAGAAGCTTAAGGCACAAGCTGAGACCGAGACCCGACCCAGCTTCTTTAATAAGAATTGGAGAGGTGTAACAGCAAGTTGACAACATTGCTGTCAACGTTCAACTTTATGTTGATTACCTTTTTTGATTATGTCTAAGTGTATGAAAGCACACGGCAGACGGCACACGGCAAAAGAGCTGGCAAAACAATAAACATAAACCAAATGGCGGCGTGGATGCTGGCGAAGGCGACGCGCTTGAAATATGATTGAAGTCGAAATAAAAGTGAGCAACCACTTGCTGGGCCCCATGTGTAGAGACTACTTGATTCTAGGGGCAGGGGTGACAGTGGAGGCCACTGGGGACCAAATTCGAGTTCAGTTGGAAAGGTGAGCCTCACACAGGACATAATCACTTGTGCCAGAAACAAAATTAAATCCAAGAAATATGCATAAACACACGAAACCAGAGCAACGACAGTCAGGTCCCTTTGTACGCGAAATATTCTAATTGCAATAAAAAGCGACATTTTCTCAAGCCCGAAAGTAAGGGGTATAAGCCGTGCACTTAGAAAACGACGCTTCTGTTGCGACGACTCTCTAATAATCATTGAATAAATTATGCAAGAATCATTTCTATTGTTGTAAATGGCTTGTCGTCGACGGCATCTCTTATTAACCTCATTCCCATCTTGTTTGGCATTTGGTATCGCATTACATTTTCTTTATTGGCACTGCGCAGAGACAAGTTTTTGGTGTAATTTAAATTTTAAATAACTATGAGTTTCTTTTAACTTTTTTATTTAATGTACTTAAATAGTATACATCTGAAAGTATATAGAAACGAAATTAGCGTGCCAAACTAGAGGCTAATCTGAGCTATTGTATAAAAAAATTCAAGACTTAAGCTTTTTAGCTACATCATTCATACAAAACTACATAGGAACGATCAATCAAACTTTTAGTCTTGGTTTATTTTAACTCGGATTATTATTTTTTAAATATATTATCTATTTCCTTATTAAATAATTGTAGTTTTTACTATTTTGAGCACTGAACGCACATTCTCAACTATTAAAATGCGTTTTTTTTTAATAATCAAATTTTCTATCTATAGATACATATATAGATATACATATATATGATCTTTGAGGAATCATAAAGAAACTAAGCTAAATATTACTTTTCATAAAAACTGAATTAATATAAAGATATGTGTACTAAATGTATTCTATGTGAATATTTATATATAATTCATTTACACTTGTTGAACTAATTAATAATATACATTTTTATTAGTTATAATATTATTTATTGTAAAATTGCATAGAAAAGCAATAGAGTTACGAGAGTTTCTAAAATATAATATTAAAAAAAAATTATTTGTGCTTATTATTTCGGAATATTGCAGGATTACCCTCGAAAATATATATTTTATTGTGGTATTAAAATCTCAGTATAAATTTACAGCAATATTTCCCGCTGTCAGAATTGGACCATCTCAGTTTCTTAAGCTGTGATAAAAAACGCATTAGCATTGGGTATTACCAAGAGTTTTATTTTCCACTTTGCTTGTATTTATTTAAATTTGTACTTTGATGATATTGGAAGCAAGCCAAATCCGAAAACTGTGGCTTATCGCTTGCTCAGCTTATTTGCACAGGCGATTGCTTAAAACCAATCGGCGTAAAATTCAAACCAGCGCACGGGAACATGCAAAAATCGTACACAGGAATCAGGGCTGTTTCAACATTTTGGGCAATGCTGTTGAGCATGTGCCTTGGCATAATAATAAATAAAAAACAAATAAAAAAAAAAAAAAAAAAATGAAGTGAGCGCATTTTGAAAGTCAGTCAATGTTTGCCAACTTATGGGCGACGAAATATGAATTTTCAAATTAAACATACCGTTGGGAGTGCAGTAGGAGTTGGTCGGCGAGTACATGAACATCGATTGACTGACGCGCGATTTGGCACGTTAAAAATGCATAAAAAAATAGGAATCCAAAAGCCTGTCATCTGTAATTGTTGCAGCAACCCCAAGGAAGCTGAGGCCCTCAATTCTGAATTTCGTATGCAAATCGACGACGGGCAACGGGCAAACCGCGTTGTTAGGCGTGAAATTTGTTTTTGACTCGTTACTGGGGTTCGCTTTGGTTGACATACAATCAAATCGAATTTTACCCAGAGACTCGTAAGAAAATATTTGAATAAAAGAAAGCGGAACGAAAAAATGAACTTCACTTTTTTTGGGGTGATGCTAGGCACTTGACTGGATTCGACCTGACGCAGTTTTTTTTAAGACACTCGAATTATGCAAAATGAACATGCAAATCAGATTTTGATAAAATTGGCGTTCATCACTGTTGCTCTTGCTGGCGAAATTAGAACTTTCCCAAAGATAAAAAATCTTCCATATGCCACATTGGGGACCAATTATAGGCGTATTTTATTTGTTTGCTAAATGATTTTGGAACATTTGGGAATACATATACATATGTAAGAAGTCAGAATTGTCCGACCAAGTAACACTGTTCAGGCTAGACTGCAAATATTTGTTTATTTAAAACTGTGTAGATTGTCTTTTAATTATCACATCCTTAATATATGAAAGAAAAAGTTCGTAAATAATTTGGTTTCATATTAATTGCTATAATTAATTAATTTTCATTTATAATTAAAATAATTTTGATATTTTTATTTCACAATCAACGTGCTTCCTTTTATGATGTGACTTAAAAGTATCAAAAATATCGTCTACTTAAAAGTTACGATCAGTTTATTGACATCTTTGAATACAAACAGTTTAAAATTGTGAGTACAAAAGTGCTTAAACAATTATAATTTAAAGTTGTTACCATTGTAGCAACAACATTTTGTAATTTCTTATAATCTCAATAGTTGATGATTCAATATATGAATCTATATTCTATATGTTATGTAGATTAGTCTCATTTCGTACAAATTTGTATATAAACTTTCGGAAACAAAAGTGCATGGTAATAAATTATGAGTAGACTGAAGCCGTTGCTCAAACATCTGCGTCCATGAAATCAACATAAAAAGTCATTTATATATTTCGTCGACGTTTTTTTTCTTTTAATGTATTCTGCAGTTGATGTTTTTGCTGCTGTGGTTTTTTTTCTGCTTCACGCTTGTTACTCGGATTCATATTTCTGATGTGGGCGAAGCACCCGAAAGTATGCAAAGTATGTAGCATTGGATACACTGAGTTGGCAACGTTCCCGTTTCTCTCATAACTTCAACATTCATTTATCTAAGCGGCCGTGTCTATGCCGTGTTTCTTTGTTGTTCCGCTTATTAGCTTACTTTTTTACGTGCGGTGTATTGTGACTTTTGGCTGGGGTTTAAAAATAAAAGAAGAAACTCTAAGAAAAGCAACGTGCGCGTCTATTATATGAAAAATTATGAAGGGGATGGTCGACTTTATGCAGTACAATAAAGTATGGTTCTTTATATTAAAAAAGAAGCCGGAATATTTGTATTTTGTGTATCATTTATTATCATTATTAGTAAAAATGAATGTCTTGTTAGCCCAATAATTTGTTAGGAACTAATATATATGTTTGTTTTGGCGGAAGTGACAAGCTGAAGAGAATCCGATTCTACATTTAGACATTTGTTATATTATAGATAGAACATTTTTTATTTGCTTTTTCATTTTATCAGAAGAGATGCGTATGAAGGTATTCTTTATTATTCCCACTACCAAAACTTAAAATTACCAGTTTTTAGTCTCCTATTCATATTTATTTGAGATTGAATTGCACTAATTTTCCTGTTACAATTAAAGCGGTTTACGCCGTTTGCTTTGTATAAAGAATAAAAATCCAATTCGGAACCAAGGGACTAACAAAGTTAATCTTCGTAAATATTTTGACTATTCTTTATATACTCCATGCTGCTGGCAACCCTTGCTTGCCAAATGATAAATGGCCGGTGTTATTCAAATTAATTGATCAAATCCGAATGTCAGACTGAAATCTGCGAGAAATTGCCAAATTACGGCATCAAATGATTTAAGTGGCGCACGGCGGGAACGTGTCTCACATAGCACAGGATGTGGATGGATATGTGTATCACACTGCCGATGGAATAGCTGGGGGATGCGTAGCAGCTGGAAATTTGCATGTGTCATGAAACGTGTAGAAGTGCGGGTGTTTTAAATGACACCCGCCCGTCGGCGCAGAGTGCAGAGTGCTGTCAGGATGAGAGTACCATGAGGTATATGTGTGTCAAACGGTATAGCTTCCGGTTGAATGATTGAACAAATGAATGGCTTACAACTGGCCGGACGCCGGGACAACGGACAGGAAGCCACATGCACACACATGCACGCACGTAGCCGGAGGGCTTTGCTGACCAAACACGTCGACTGTTTGCGGTTGGAACCCAGACTCCATAACCAGTTGGATACCAAACGGAGCCACAAATCCCTGCTAGCATATTTTTCGGTGCAGAATTTTCTGAAATTGAAATGGGAATTGCAAATTAACAGCAGCGATTTATTGCTTAGTCGGGCAATTGCGGACATGATTTGGATTTCACATTGGATTGAGTAAGACATCAGTTAGTCAGTCAATTGAGTTAGATTAATTGCATGCGCTGCGTTTCTCGTTTAAAAAGTAGTTGAGCTGATTAATTTCAGTTATACAGCAGATCAACAGCATCGGTAAAAGTTCGATTTTTTTAAGTTGAGTGTTTCGTCGGCATTTAAAGTAATGCTGCTTACGAGCTGAAGTATTGGTATTATCCCACATTTATTGTGGCTGACTGGTAAGTGACATAGCCACTTAACACCCACTCATGTCACATACACAATCCGCTTAGTTTAAATACCCGAAAGGCTAAACAAAAAACCGGTAGTGAAACCACCAAGCTACCACACACATATACACATACACTGGGAAGCGCCTTGTATGAAGGGAGAATGGTCATGGCGACGACGAGGACTTTCTGCAAAATTTAACAAAAACAACAAGGGTGACACACCCTGCTCAATCTTTTTTTCTATACTAATCGTCCCTTTATGCGTTGCTTTTCTTTTAAACAGGGTTGACTGCGCCTTCGTATGCTCATACAGCCGCCATAAACAACCACTGAGAACTAGTGTAAGGCAGCGCGTTGTTTAAGTTTTGCCTTCTGAGCCAGTTGTGAGCAGACTAAAGCAACAAGTGCCCACTTGAGTAAAATGGATTTTAATCACCTCAAAAATAGGACTAAACACGAAACAAACTGAATATGTGTTAAGGCACAAATTCTGTATGAATATAACATTTATCATCATTTTATTGTATTTTTATATTACCTTAAATTTAGTGCTTACACGTAGTATTACATTTATATGAACAAGTATTTTCAAAAGGAAATAAATCAAGGCATCGTAGTATGTAGTAAACTTCACATTAAGATATATTTCTTAGAGGATTGAATAGGTAACATGCCATACTGCTTATGACAGCATGAGGTGCTATCATTGTCAATGTAATTAGCTGGTAATTTCTTACGCTTCGTTGTTGAGTTGAGGCTATCAACTAAACTGTCTGACCAAATGAGCTACCCTGGGTTTTAGTCGTCCAAAAAAATGTTTACCTAAGCATCAATTTCAATTTCCATGTGTGTACATTAAAAACAGAAAAAAAAAAATAAATAAAAAGAGGAACAAAATACAATTTAAATTTAAAAGTGTTTATGGCAGCGAAATGTAAATTTATATTTGTTTAAGCGAACGAGTCCGCTAATATGAATTGCACGAGCATATAAAGAGGAAGTCCTAATGAAAAAGTCACCCTTGTAATGTCCAGCTCGACTGATATTTTCAACTCGTGCCTAATATGGAGCACAATGATATCACCGCGCAGGCAGTTCAAGCTATAACAGAGTTAGTCTCAAATTTATGCAGATGTTAAATTAGCTTTCATATGTGTATAAAAAGTATCTACAGCAGTTGCAATGTGTTTTCTTCTTATATACAGTAATAAATGCAATGGAAAATACACATTTAGTGCATGACTGAAATTAATAATATTACATTTAAATCAGGTATGTTCTTTTTATTAAATGAAATTTCAAAAATTAATATGGAGTTTTGCCATTTTAAACAGCGATTTTCTTGTGATTTACAAAAAAATGTATCAGCTCTCAATGGATTAAATTGAAGCATCAATTGGTCAGCTAATTGTATTTGCTTGATTGCACACTTTTTTTTTTAACCATATATGTATGGGTATGCATGCGTATGCAAACAAATATTTGTGACTTACAAAAGCGTCCGATGAGATCGTTTGAAAATTGCATTGGACTTCATATTGTCACTGCAGTGGAGTAAAAATCTATGTATATTGGAAGCCAATTGCGATGCGATTTAAAATCGTTGCATACTTTCGAGGACATTGCATCGTCTGCAGCTGCCGTCTCCGGTTTGCCAATGGTCTGTCTACTGAATGGGTATGGCAAAACATTTTCCCGCATTTAATTAATTGTTCAATAAAATTAATAAACATTTGTGGCCCTGGCGAAAATTCAACGCTCCTCATCCATGCATTCCCCTTTGGCCACAGTCCGTTGTCGTTTGGCTAAAATTCATGGAATTTTTTCGGCAGCAGTGAGGGGTATTGCAATATGTGAACGCAGTGACGCTGTTTTGACTGCACTGCAATCTGTGCAATGTTTGTACAAGCGTCAGAACAGCAATTGGAGTCTGCCCTTAGCGAGCATATGTGAAAAAGTCGTTTGGGAGTAAAAACATTTTGTAAATTGCTTCATAAATATCAATTTGTAAAATAATAATTGTTGTGGAACTTTCTTTGGTTTGAGTTTCAATGCGAGTATTCTGAGCCTGTTGTCTTTTTTGCGCATATGTTGTTTCTTTGCAATAAATGCCCAACGAAGACAGCTCTATTGTAATATGAAACAATATTTTAATGTCTGAAAGCAAAAGAATATTTTATTCCAGAAGTTCTCGAAGATTGTATTTGACAACTTTCAACATTTATTATATTTCAATTCGTATTACGTTTTATTTAATTTACCCAAGTGTTACTTGAGTTGAGTGCTGACCCTTAAATCATTGCATTACCCAGTGAAATGTTTTGCTCAAAACGGCATGAACAATTGTAATTGGTTTGTAAAATTTAATTTTCGTTTTTTTTTTATTATTGCCAACTCATAATTCCCATCACAGTTACGAATTTGAAATGCGAAAATTTGTTATACTGATGCTTTCCCAACTCGACTGCCAAAATTGAAAAGTTCAAATTGAATTTGAATTCAATTTGGCTGCTATCACCGCCAGTACTTGAACCAAGGCTGTGCAGACAAAGAGAAGTTGAGTATGTAATGGGTAGTTTACGTGCTTTAAATTTTTGTTAGACAGTATGAAAGCGGATGTAAAAATTTAGCTACCTGTGAAGGGGAATACAGTAAGGCTGTACTGTTCTAGTGTGTATACAGTGTACATCAATTTTAATCGCTTCAACCATTTTAAATTAAGCTTGCTGTGCTGTCTCCTAGGTTTACTTATAGATTTATGCATTATGCTTCCAAGCGGTGCGTAGCAAATAGGAAAAACTATATTATACTGTATAGTTTTCTGATTTGATCGCCTAATCGAAAGAAATCGAAATAATATATATTTTACTTCGTTTTTTAGTGTTATTGTCAGGATTGAGTTGTAAAGTATGAAAGCTATGATGTTGTGGTCTTATATGTTAATATTTTTCTTAAATTATTTATATATATTTTTCTATATATATACCTCCTAGTCAGGTACACTCAACTAATTTAGTCTTTGAAATACTAATGCGAACAATCATAAATTTCATTAAAAATGAATTTAACGAAACTCCACACCGCAGTCAAAAAGTTTTGACCAACCCTCCATTTATTTTACTGCTTAAGAATAGTCGATAGGAAACACAGCTGTGTTTTAGCCAATTTCAACTCCAACTTTAGCTACTGTTTTTTGGGCTTAATATTCATGGTAATTGTATGCTGGGTTCAGCTGTTCGGCCAAATTAGTAATATCTGAAAAGGAACCACCTACCCCTTAACACGACAACTACAAAATCAACAGCATAAAAGTTAAAAGCGATAAATATTTACCTTTTTAGCGCCCCTTTGTCGTGCCCAGCAACAAATTTTTAATTCCATGTTATAATTTTGTTTCATTTTTAGAGTAACTGCAAAGTCCACCTAATGACCTGTTGGATGGAGAAGTATATATGCATATATATATATATATATATATATATATATATATATATATATATATATATATATATATATATGTTATAAAATTGGAAGGAACAGATGCAATACCTCTGTCTTACAAGATTTCAAGAAACTTAAAGTTAGAGCTTATTCTTCAGTTGATGCTTAATTGAATATATCTTTGATTGATCTAATAATACTTATGTTATATAAGTGACCATCTTATATGAAAATAAATATATATCAAGCATAGAGTTGAATTTTCTGTTCCTTTTTTATCTGCAAGGGTATAAAAAGTGTAACGAATATCAAAATTAGGATAGACAGAACTTAACGAAACCTGTCGTGGACAGAAATTAGTCGCGCCCCCGCGGTAAATGTCTTGAGTTACATTTTGATGACTTCTTTACATTTGGATGGGTCTCCCTCTCATTCTCTCTGATCCCATTATGTAGAAAAACTGAAGCTTTTATGTTAAAATTTTTTTTATGAGAGAGCGCGGGGAATGTCTTTTTATTCTTTTTATTTTGTGTTCGTTATTTTACTCAGCAGTTTGAAGAAAATATTTAGCATAAAATGCCCATAACAATTTTAAACAGATTTTCTGCGTATTTTGACGTCTTGTATGAAATACAAGTACGGTGGCTCTTGTCGCGCGAAAGTTGTGTGCGTGGATTTAAGCTGTTATGCTCGACACGTCAACGAGGCGTTGGTAACTGGACATTATAGGTACTCATTTTAATACTAAATCAAAATAGTGCCAGTTCTTTTTTTTGTGATTTAATATCATAGACATTTAAAAAAAAATATTAATTGCTTATTTCTGCGGCATCCAACATTGCTTGTGGTTGGATCATGTAGATAACAAAATTTATTGAAATATTTACTAAGCAGATTTATAGTTTGGAGAAATAATAATTATTTGCAAAAGGCCAAGGGAGCACAGACAACTATATTAACGCCCACACACACACAGAACAAGCTTACTCCAACAGGGAATATTCCATCAACCGCTGCACTCTTCCTTTAGCTCCAACTCTATCAATTTTTGCTACTGTAATGCCGTGATGCTGCTTGCTTCTACTTATTAAAGGCTTGGACGCAGATTAGTTTATCATTTAATTAATTTTTTGCCTTGCATCCAAAAACGAACAAGTATAAAATGAAATAGCTGTGTTGAGGCTTATGACGGATAAAAAAATATTGTGTCTACGAAAATCTAAATACATTTTGCGCACTTTTAATTTGATTATATTAGTTTGTTGAAATGATTCAATTTGGTTCACCCCGAGGGGTTGCTTGCTCTTATGAATTGGTAAGAGGTAATCCTTGGGGAAATTCTATAATTAGGTTCTGTCGCCCCAAAAACTAATTTTATATATTTGATATGTATACCTATATAGATTTAATATATATGTATTTTGGAATACTAATACTGAATTTGTTGAAATGTACGACCTGCTCACCCTAAATTTTCAATATTTTTGTACATCGAAATTTTGTATACAAAGTTTCTACTCTACTCTACAGCTTATTTCTGTCCGCCTAGTACTTCTGAAAATATCATTCGTTCACATTTGAAAACCAACGGCCGCAGCAAAACCCCCTAAGTTATGCAACGATATTTTTAGTGCATTTTTTTTTTTTTTTTTTTTTTTTTTTTTTTTTATTAAAAAAGGTGCATATTATTTTATTAATTAGCTTACTGCTACCTAATGTGGCAACTTAATCTAGTTTTACATTAGTGAGAACAATATATCACAGGCGATATAGCTGTGTATTATTTACAATGTTATTTACAATATTATATATATTTAAGATTTAGATTTTGTAAGAAATTTAAAGGAACCTGGTGGGAAGATCCAATGGGTGGTTCCTTTTAAGTCTTCTCTTCCTTGGCTTGGTAGTGAGTTGTCTGGCAAGCTCATTTGGGTGTCTGCTAAGACGTTGTATGTAGTTCAGTGAATGCAATTGCATCACATCACCCACTTTGGGAATATTTTTTACTGTTGAGGAATCCGTATCAGTATATCAGATGATATGAAAATTTATATCGAGATCATTTCTGTTATCGAATATGTCGAATAAGTATGTAAAAAAGAGTAGTGGGAAGTAATCAAATGAATGGAAAAGCGTGTATACCAGAGTTGGCCAATAGAATTATCAATAGCCAGAAAAGAACCCCCGTTATATATAAATATATTTATAAATAAATCTTAAATTAATATGTACGGGCAATAACTAATACTATACTAAATTATTTTTTCTTTACATGTCTCTCTCTCTCTCTCTCTCTCTCTCTCATATCTCTAAATAATGTGCGGAAAATGATGTTATTGAATATATATACTTCATGGTGTCTGCCTGTTACATTTATTTTCACGAACCTATTATACCCCGATCTCCCATTTTCAAAGGGTTCAGGGTAAAAAAAAACAGAGCTCAGATCTCCTAGTTGGGTGCTACCGACTAGAGCATCTTTACTTGTTTTATTATAAAACACAGACAGTGTGAGGTATTGGTTAAGTCTGGGGCTGCAACTCGGGAATCGCAGTTGTCAGTTGACACTTATGACCGGTCCGCTGGTCAGCAGTCTGAACTGTCTAATTGTTTGAGTTGCTTTGTGCCCTTTTTGGAAGGTGTCAAACGCATTTGCTGTCAAACCTCCTACGCCCAGTCACGTGCACGGGTTTGATGAAGCCAAGCCAACGTCACATTTTATATTGAAGTTGAATATTTGGTTGCTGACTGACCACGGGATTTTTACATATGACCATTAGGGGCTGGTTTTTGACGATTTTCACTTTGACTTTGCCTTTGTCTACAGTTACCTTTTAATTCTGTTTCATTTATATTAAAAAACGTACCCGTAACGACATCACACTCTGCTCTTTAATTGCTGTCAAAATTTGTTTGTTAAGTGTTGGCCACCACCCACTATACCACACCCTGATGCATGCGACTGTCGGCGACCTCAAATGAGAATATAAATGAGAATTTCTCCAAGCGGATGTTTTGACAATGTTGTGTGTGTGCTTGTGAATGCATTGTTTATTTTCGTTCTCGTTCAGTGACATTCTTATATTTTGCATAAATTCAGTGCTGTTATATCAATAACTCGTCCGTAATGTAGCATAAAATTGAATAATAAATACAAATTACAGTCATAATATAATGGATTGAAATACAATTTCATTTTAATCCAATTGCCTTGACCAAGCCCACAACAGGAATCTAATAACAATAATGGCCTCTGAACAGCCATAAGAAATGGCCCCAAAACATTTTGCAAATCTAATGAGCCTAAACAGCATAAAAATGAAAAAATTATAATAAGAAAAAGAAACTCCAACAGAGAGAATTGTGTATACCCTATTAAATTTGTAGTATCAAACATAAAATAAGACTATATCAAAATTTAATGGAGAGTATTTATTTTTTACATTAGTAGGAAAAACGTCTATAACAAAATTATATTAATGGATTAATTGATATTAAAAATAGTGAAAAAGTATACATATAAGCTTGTTAACGGAGCTCCAATAAATATTTTGAAGAGCATACAAAATGAACTTATAAAAGTTGAAAAACATTTGGCGTGTATTACAGCATGAAAAACAAAAATGACAGTGCGTAGGTCACAAACTGCTGGGCTAATACTGGTCGTAGTTGTGGTTGTAGCGCATTGCTGGCTCAGCTTTTAGTGGGGT
Organism: Drosophila meridionalis; assembly: GCA_035045145.1. Lineage (NCBI taxonomy): Eukaryota > Metazoa > Arthropoda > Insecta > Diptera > Drosophilidae > Drosophila > Drosophila meridionalis. Next base: position 94,315 of record JAWNPG010000031.1, read on the forward strand.
GCAAAGTTAGGAATTAAAACGTCTTAATGGTTTCGTTTTTATGAGCTGTCTGTCTGTAAGACATTTGGGGTGAATTTTCGTTAGCGAGTTCGAGTACCAAATGATGTTTTCCTTGAAGGTCCAAGGAAATATATGTTTTTTTTTTTTTAAATTCTTTTACTTAATTTTCTTGTGAATTGGGTAAAAGTAAAAGAATGTTTAGGTCTTTATTACTATAATGTTTCAATTAACGCATTTAATTGACTTATCGCATACGCTAATAAGCTTGACCAAAATTGTGTTAATCTAAGATGTGCCATGACTTGACGCAATAATAGGCAAGATAGTTAGAAAGGTTGATTAATTTACCATATACTTTAATATTAGAGTTATTTGATTGAAAAATACCTTTACAAAGATAACAATGTCCATCTGATGGACAAAAATGAATTTAATTGCAGACTTACATTTTTTTTCTAACCAAACAAATATTTATTGTATTGCAATTCAAATATTATCGTTTTAATTAACTTTCATACTTTTATGCTTATTTGCTCTATTAAATAATTAATAACCCTTTGAAAAACTAGAATTGTATGATTTTGATTAATTTGTAATTTGTTATTCTAATGTTATGCTGTATTTATTGATTTGTTCATTTAGCTCGGTTCGATAATTTTAATTATTCCCCACCAAATATTTTGGGATTGCATTTTTGATTGGACCGTCACAGTTGCTACAACAATCAGCAATAATAATTAAATGCATTCAAGCATTTTTAATTGTTTAAGGTAACGTGCTTTTATGCTTGGCTAACGTGTGCATTAGCTACGATATGGGAATCTCGGTATATCAACATTGCATATTTCAAATGTGTTGGTAATATTTCAATTTGCTCTTTTTCTGCTCGGTTTGTCGTTGTTCTCGTATTGTAAGTTAGCCCAAGGGTGTAATGTGAACATATATGTATATATAAATGACGTTTTACGATTCTTATGATTAGGAATATTGCATTGTATGAACACAAATTTAACTTACACTTAATTAAAGCAGTGTGTGCTTGGTATTGTGAATGAGAAATACCACATATTTAAATAAATATATTATATTCACGGAGGTAGAATGATATGTATATCTGGCTCTTGGCCATGTGAAGCGAATGGGGTGTAGCATCCAAAATCTAAAGATTACGTAATCCTCGTATACATTACACTAAACTTTTATTATGTTTTCTAGTTAATGTATACAAAATATATACTATAAACTACTAAAAACACAGCTATATTTAAACAACTCAGAGTTAGAGGGGAATTCGAACTGCTAGTCGGGCTTGCTTGACTAAAAAATAGCCTTAACGCAGATACGGACTGCTAAAGTCCTTGATATTTGTACTGAATACTTGCTTTGCATTTGCTAAATGATCGTTATCTTAATGATCGTTACAATAATTAATAATATTTAAATTTAAAATATAATATATTTACATTAAATAAACATTAAAAGCATAATTTTTACATTTTCGCTTAACATACTTAACAATAATATATTTACATTAAATAAACATTAAAAGCATAATTTTAACATTTTCGCTTAACATACTTAACAATTTTAATACTCACCAACAGGCAGAAGAAGAGGAGAAGCACCGGGCTGCACTGGACGACTGACCACCAGAAGAAGCTGCGCTGCAGCAGGGTTGTCTTTATATAGGGCAGCGACAGCTCCACTCAAGTCAAACTCAACTCTTGAGTCAGTCTTCACACTCGAGCATTAGGCGACCAATCAGAGCACTTTCTGCTGCTGCTGCTGCAACAAGCAGCTCTTCGGATCTTCAGCTGCCTTTATATAGGGCAGCGAGACTACCACTCGAAGTCGAGCTCAACTGTTAAGCCTCTCTCTGAGTTAGCGTAAGCTAAACTCTCTATCAGTTAGCGATCAAAGATTTATTAAAACAAAAAAAAAAAAAAAACAAAAATAAAAAGTTAGCGATCAATCAGAGTATTTTCTGCTGCCTCTGCTGCATACATATGCAAACTAACATCTCCTCTTCAGAACCGTAACTCTTTTTCAGCTCTTCTCCTTTCTGCTCTATTGATTAAATATGAAATCTCTTGCAAAAACGATGTACAAACCAGGCCTTAAAAACGAATTAAAATTATTCACATACGTTTGTGTATGTGTATATACAAAAGCGGTGGTCTGTTTGAATGTATGCGAGTAAAGGCCTATATATACCGCCGATATATTACAAATACAAAAGTAAAGAAGAGGCTGAAAATGCAAACACAATTCAAATATAGATTTGGTTGAAGAATATGCTAGAATAAATGTGCAAATGCATAGCAGACCTGTATGTGTGAATGTAATTTTTTTTTGACTAAACGTTTTCCTTAATAGAACGCACATTAATCTATATGCAAAATTTGAGTGGTCTAGCTCTAAAGGTGTTGGAGATATAATTTTAAGACCTGTTTTCGATAAGGTTTAAAATCGATAACATTACAACAAAAATAGTTATCGATCATACGAAGCAAACTTGACCTGCTATACACGGACCTTTAAAAAATTCAATTCTCTAGCTCGACTACGTTCTGAATAGACGAATACGAATAGACGGACAGACAGACAGACAGACAGGGCTAAGTCGACTCAGCTCGTCGCCCTGATAAAAAATATATATACTCCTTCTGCCTGTTACATACATTTTCACAAAACCAATATACCCCGATTTCCCATTTTGAATGTGCTTAGGGTATAATTAAATACGTATGTTTAACAAATCAACGTTTAAAAGGAATGTGTTGACTAAGTTTTTGCCTGAATTTCACAAAACCACATATCACTAAAATTTTTGAAAACAGATATGAATGATCATCAGACAATGGAATAATACATAGCACTGCTTAATAAATAAAACCAGTAGCTAATAAATAAAACTAAAGCAAATACAAAAATGTTATTATTTGAAGCAAGTCTTTTGTTTAGCGAACAATGCAATGGCAATATTTTCGAAGAATAATCATAGAGAAACCTTTAAAAGCCTGCCATACTGCTGCCAGAGTGCAAACAAAGGTGTCAGGGAATTCGTCGGCTACGTAAAGCACACAACCCAACAAACTACAAAAAAAAACAGGACCATTTTGATGGCAAACAGCGGAGCAACCAAAAGGATATCGCGTGCCAAAAAATCAGCATGTAAACACAACACAGCGCAGCAGAGCACAGAAGACAAAGGTATAATAGTGACTACAAAAAAGCTTTCAGCCCCAACGATTGTCCATGCCATACAATTCCATCCCCAAAGTGATGTGAGAAATGGTTCTTCTTCCCTTTTTGAAAGCTAGCATGGCCTTTCTCTGCTTTGTTTTATTTTATTGTGATTTTATGTTAGTTGTTTTGTTTTGGCATATTGGCAAATATTAGTTTCATACTGTCATAGGAAATGGTATGCCTTGATTTATCGTAGTACATATATACAGTAAAGTTAGTGTGCCTATGCCTATAAATACACATATAGACTTACACCTTTTCTAAATATGTTACACATTTCAGTATGCTCGGAATTCTATTGACTGTGTACTATTAGTCATTCCAAACTTGTGATATGAGTTTATATTTTACAGCTACCTTTAATTTACCTTTTTATCATATTCAGACCTTAAAATAATTTGCAATAGATGTTTGAAATGTTGCACAATAGTTTAAACTACTTGCGACAATAATACATGTTTTATTGTAATATATTTATATGTATATAGGCTTTATTGAAAGATATTTTAAATATTGCAAATAATATAAAATTCGTTTAAAATTGTCATTAAAAGTTTAATATAATATTTAATTATTATACGGTCGGTAAAAGCTCCAAATATTTTTAAATATTTTTTCTTTCGCTGGAAACTGAAAAAAGAATAACAAAATTAATAAGTAAGTAAGGTGTTTATAAATAAAAGATGTTAATAAATTTATGGTAATAATAAATATTCTATTGTTTGCCTTATTCAAGAAACAAAAACCAAGTTTTAAGTTTTCGTCCAAATTTTTTCATGAATTTCAAGCACGCGTTCAAATTTCAAATACTGAACGTTCTGACGTAGGCTAAACCATTTGAAGGATTGTGTTTACCCTTCACACAAGAACATATCAATTAAATTCAATTAAATTCGAAAAACCACAAGCCAAGTGCATTTGTCTTGGGTGGGCGCTTAACCTTATCGCACAGTGTCAGTGGAGTTGCCGTTAAAGTCCAGGCTACGTTCATTGTTCTGCACTTGACCTACCCCGCACTTAGCTGTCAATCTTATTCTAATTGAAATGCACACAACCCTGCGTCAGCTCACAAATTGACTTTTACGGACAAACAATTGAAATTGCAAGGCTCTGTGGGAGGCACACAATTATAGGCTACACCAGTTTACAAATTTTCAGTGGAGCTCTTATGGATGCTGATTTCAATTGAAATAAAATCAACAAAATAGATGAATGCAATAATATTTTTGTTTACTAAAGGGTAAAATAAAAATAAAAATGTCTATGTATCCTTTAAGCCCTTGGCAGTCGACTAGTGTTATCAGAATCAACAAGTTAGCTTCAGCAACCTGCTTCCATATCGTTCATATAGTTCTTAAATCTACTCTTCATTTAAGCCAGATTACAAGATAGTGCATTCATTGTTGCTTCGCAATTGAATTGACTGGCGAACTTCAGTTTTTGTTTTTGCTTCTTTTTTGCTAACAGACAATGAACTAACTAATCCGAGTCCTCAGATGCTATGCTGTATGGTATGCTGGAAATATTCCTCAATTTTGTTTTCATGCTGCAGCTCATAAGGACGCTTAATTAATTAAAAAAGTTTTGCACCTTTTCTACATTTTTTTTGCTGCGGGCGTAAAAATGTAAAAAATTTGTATTTCGCACACTTGGGTTGGGTTTTTGATAAATTAGCACGGCTTCCTTGCGTGCCTTGTTAAAATATTTGAAAATATTTAAATTGACATTTTTTGTCAGGTTTCTGGTTTGCATTTTTTCTCGCCCGTATTGTGAATATGAACAATGTCAATTTGTCGGCAAGCAGCCTAAAGGCAAAAAGTTAACATCATGACGTTACATATCCAAATATATATATATATATATATATATATATATATATATATTAATAAAAATTCCCGTGACCGCCACTGGAATAAAAAGATTGGGTTTACTAACAGGTGGACTTTAAAATTTCTTCGATGTCAGTTTGCATGCCGAACTCCTTTAGTACTTATTTGTAGAATGCTTCTCATCCATCTGAACAACGCAGGGGCACAACTATCAAAACAAATTCAATTAAACAGCATGAAATACGAAGTGGCGAAGTGGCGGCCAGTTCAAGCCAAAGTAGAAGGCACAGACAGATAGACATGCAGCCTTTTGCATGAGTTTCTTATCTGGCAGCACAATCCATTAAAATTGCACATCGTTTACACCAAAAATCAATTCGCCAAAGCATTTAGGCATTACAAATGCTATGCCAGCCACTGGCTAGCTATACGAGTAGAGACAGCCAACACGAGAATCGTCGACAGAATCCTCGTTCTCATTCACGCTCTGCTCCACTCCGTTCAGTTTGGTCAACAGTCGTAGTTGGCCCGCTTCAAAATGAACGTTGATGGCTATAAATTTCATATACGGCGTTTGTGTTTTTTGGTTTTGTTTGTTCCTGGCTGCTGCTGTTGTCGTCTGCCTTCTACAAAGCGATAAACGCAGCGCAGCACAGCGCAGCGCAGCTTATAAAGCCTGGCTGTTCATTCAGTGGGCACTGCTTTGAAATGAGTCCGCCAGATATTGGGATACTCGTACACAGCTATGTTTCCGAACAAGCACGAGACGTCTCACATTCGTACGCTGTGTTTGTTAGCTTAGAATACTGGGATTGGAATTAAAGCCGATAAAAACAAAATAAAGGCAATTTAAGATTTAAGTGCTCTAATCGGCAGGGCCTGCATTTTAAATACCCTGTATGGCAGCAGTATTTGTTTGTGTTATATAAACATATACTTTCTATATACGTAGATTCTTCAACTTCTCATCTATATTTGTGGATTTATTGTTAAATTAAAGATAAACATAATATATGCCTGATATGACACGATCGATCCATTTTTTCCAAATTTCATGTGAGGATATGAGGCATGTACTAAAATCATCAACTGATAGATAGATCATATATTCTCTCTCTATTTTATTTTCTATAATTAAACAAGAAGCAACTCTAGTCTGTCAACATTACAATATCGCATGTAGCTGTTATCAGTGTCATTCCAACATATCCCACAACAAATTATGTTTCTCGAAAAGAGGAATATCGCGATGGACGTTGCATAAGCAACAACAACCGCATTAAATGCTTTTGCTGTAGCATATGGTGGTGGCGATGTCAGCTTGCTGCGTTTCATTAGTGGCACCTAAAACAGCAAGTTGAGATTAGAGTCAAGCGACGACAACTGAAAGTGCGGAATCCCAGAAAGAGCACGTTAGGCCGATGAGTTATGGCATGCATTAATGCGCAGTAAAATGTGACTCAAACACTGACTTCACACATCTGTATATTATTCATATTATGCAATGACTTTAAATATCCTCTGCTTCTTTTTAATCATTTTAAAGGCTTTAATGTTGTATTATCTAAATTTATTTAACTAGATTAAAAGAGAAGTTTATTGTATGTGAATTTTTGACGAATATTTCCTGCTGACTTTGTATTGAAATATAAGCTTTGCTTTAAAACGAATTGAGGAGCTTCTGCGGGATTGTAATCCTGACGTGTTCTATTGTACATAATCTATAGTCTTCAATTAGTTGTTTTTTTATCAGTGCAGTTTGGCCAAAAGAATAAATATGTTCGGCATATTAGATTTAACTTGTAGTGGCTGTTTTCATTTACAAATCAAGTAAGCAGTCGGCTGCACTCGCTGCATGATACTCTGTTCCATTCATGTATCTTAAAAATCCTGCTGCCATAGAAATTTCTATTATGGCCTATGCCGGCAAGAAAATATTATACAGTTGGGCGATTCAGAGTTTATTTTTTCAGAATATCACGTCCCCAGAGACGCCCTTAAATAATTTTTGAGTCAACGATAGAGGGGAGTATCAGTAATTAAACTATATAATTTTGAAGTTTTTATCAGACTAAGGTATACATGAGTATATATTCAAATTTCTAGATTCAATAGGATCGAAATGGCTTACATTTATACGGACGAACATTAAGACGTACATTACAAGAATCGAATATACTCTTTTGCCTTTTGGCCACAGAGTCTTACAAGTACAGATGAACAAACGCAAAGTTTTACGTATTTCATCAGGAACATCCCTTGCCAAGAAACTGAAGATAAATGGATTTTCTACATGATTTATATTGTATAAGTAAAATCGTAGTATTCGGAATATAATAAAAATAAAAATATGGCATTGAACTGGCAGCGTAACCTGCTCACTAAACTTATAATTTTGTATGTATTCGACGGGATGATACCCTACACTCGCATAATATATATAATGGCCACAAGTAGGTTGTTAGTACTTATATTCTTGGACCAATTTTTCCAACTCACTTTTTTGAATAAAACTACTTTAAGGCATGTATAGACGATTTATACGATGTTCGAATATTTTTCGATTAAGGACCTCGATCAGTTTTCCTGGATCGTTGGGTTTGTTGCATGTTTCCTTGGAAGAAAAGTGATCCAGATACTCATCCCGCTTGCAATAGAGACAAACGCCGCTTATAAATTCCTCTTCACAGAGCGTAGCATTAGTAGAACGCGCCCAATCTGCATTATTGATCTGCTTAAAAAGATCTCCGATATAAATGCGTGCAGTGGAAACTGCAGAAAATGCATTGGACGCGACAGTTGTAATTGGATTGTGCTCCAGGTTCAGTACCAGCAAATTCTTTAGTTTGTCAAAAAGGCCCCTGATAAACAGAGAGTAAATTAAGGTTATGTAGCCAGACTTGGCGTAAAGTTACGACTTACCCCTGTATTCGATCCAAGTTGTTATGAGCCAAATGAATTTCAAGTAGCATTGGCGAGTGACTGAAGAGTTCATCGGGTAATCTTGCAATGTTGTTACGTTCCAAGTGTAACATTAGCAGTTGCTTCTGAGACTTAAGAAAATCTCTGCCGAGATAGCTAATGTTGCTACGTATGCCAATGTAGGATAGATTTTCCGATTTCCAAAATAATTCGGCAGGCACATTATCACCGCAATTGTGTAACTCAAAGCCGCGTAGCTGTGTCATATGCCACAACTCTTTGGAGCTTAACAAAGACATGTCCACACTGCTGTTCTTAAGTGAACAGTCCAAGGAGAGTTGGAGTAGTTGGGTCTGCTTAGCAAAGATCTCAGTGCCTACGCTGGCCATATTCCTTACGACAATTGATAACCTTTTCAGACGCGTCAGAGGATGCAGCAAGTTGCCTGGCAAATCACTTCGGCCCTTCAAAGTGAGCTCTGTAATATCGGTGACGTTCTCAAAGAAATTTGCTGGCAACTCCGCTTTAAATCCAATTAAAGAGATTTTTTTGAGACCTGGATAGTTCGTAAAATGCTGCTCAAGCAGTTCATCCCGCTCGTCGCGTGCCTCAAAATAGTTTGAGAGCTCCAGCTCGGTATAGTTGGTTATACCCAATTTCGTAATCAAGTTACGAATGGTTTGGCCATTTGGTATGGAACAATTGTCGATACTTAGCCGACCAATGTTTCCTGTCTTGAGCGGTGGCAAATAACCAAAACCGCGCACATCGAAAATACTGCAACTGATGCTGTACAGCTGTTTGGAGCTGCTCAACGTAACCATTCCACATTTGATGCGTTGATCCTGGCACTCGCATTCGTTGTTTCCCTTCAATATTGATTCGCACCCACCTTTCGTTGTATAAATGGCAGGCACTTCAGAGACCGTTGCATTGTCCTGCTTGCTAGGGAGGACAAGACTTAGTAGCAAAATTGCAATCAACATTTTCGCGATGCGCTCCGACATCGACTGAAGGTAGCTGAAAATAAAAATGAAGAAGTGAACTCAATTTTTATGTTTTACCTGCACTTTTGGGGTGAGGTAAAATTCAAAGAAAATGAAAAAGGTATGAACTTAACCCAATAGTTCCCCTCTACTAAAAATGAACAGGCCTTTAGGTAATGTATAGAGGTGTATATTGTTACCTGGAAGACATGTTCTATGCTTATGATCTATATTTAGGTATACGAGTATAAGTATATAAATGGTAGAAGGAGATTTACCACAGGTAAAATACATATATACATATATATACATATGTGTATTTTATTACTTCAGTATAAACTTTATAAATTTTACAGATTTTGTTAAATTATTTAAATTAAATTACAATTTGTTTTAAACATTTATAAAATTTATGTTGGTAAATCATTTAATGCTTGTCAATGAATTAAATTCACAAAACTGAAATCAGAAATTAATTTACGTATCATATATTTATATTGATACGCCAATTTTTTAAATAACTTTAAATATATTCAAATGTGAATATATAATTATATCATCTTACGCCCCTCTTCAATTTGGTTATTATCTTCTCACATTGATGTGGATTCTGTATGAGTGTTTAAGTTCAATGCGCCGTTTAGTTTGATTCATATACGACGGAGCTTTTGTTTTTTCTTTCTTGTGTACGGCTGGCGCTGGGACTGTGGCTTGGTTGTGAATATGGCTGCTTGGTCTCAGAAATTACATTTCATTCTGGTTTTTGGTTTCATTACAAATGCAAAAATGCAAAATGGCAAAAGGCGGCCATTATCTTCATTCGCGTCTGTTGATCGATAATCGCTCGCAGACAATCCAGTCCAAGTTAAAATTGAAGTTGAAGACGTAGCACCGATGCTGAATCGTTCGAGGCGTTCATGCGTAAATGGTTGCCCACCTTTACGCAGTTGCACTCACAGATCTGGCCAATGCATTTGAATTTGCAGCCGCCAGCCTTATGATCACATCAACATGCACCAATCAGCCAGCTAGCCGGTCAGCCAGCCAGCCAGCCAGACTCACGCCAAGCCACTTTCCTGCATCTCGTTCCCGCTGCCACGATGTGTTTTGGCTTCAAGCTTCAGCGCGGTGGCAAACATTTTTTACGATTTGCTTTTGATGCCTTGAATCGCCGTTTCGTATTCCCAAGAGCTAAATCAATAAATTACGTGACAGGCATGCAGAAAACTTGATTACTTGAACTCCAAAACTCGTACCATCGAATGAGCCAACTCCAGCGATCTTCGCTACGGTTTCCTTCATTTTGATTGAATCAATCATAAAAATATAAAATATTCATTTATATTTAAAGGCAGGATATCCATCTTCCGATCAAATATATTTAATATATGTCCAGCAATAAATTAATAAACACTATTTTATTATTTAGATCTCTTAAATAATATGCATTCGTATTATGTAGAAAACACAAATTTAATTTAGCTATAAATAGTACTGCGCTCTTCATTTATATTTAATCAATTCCATAAATAAGGAATATTTTTTAAAGTTTTAAAAGCATTGCTAAACATTAAATTTCAGTTGGATTCAACTCTTTGTTCGTTTAAATTAAAAATTTATGCTATGCTTAAAGTTTGCAGCAGCTAAGTCAAGCCATGGATCCAGTGGCCTTAAAAGTCGATGAATCCCGACAAGGGAACTAGAAGCCATGTCACTATTCAGGTTGATTGTGCCACAAATCTTCATTGATTGTGATTTCTTGGACTACGTTGTTAAATCGCCTTATTCAAAAAGCTTTTTCCTAGACTTAAACGGTAAACGGACTTCATTCAAAGCAGCCCGAATGGTAAATACTTTTGTAAGACTACCGTACAACATGAGAAGCAGCAAATAAATGGTCTTAATCCTGGCCAGACAAAGGGCTGCTCTCATAAAAGGGCAAGTCCTGGACTCTGGCTTCAGCTAATAACTCACTCATACACAACGCCGCGAATGTGTCTGGGCGTCTAATGGAATAGCAAAGGAATGGGGTTGGTCTGGTAGTAGTCTTCCATTTATGCGATTTGCATTTGATTTATTTATTGTAAATTATACGCCGCATGCAAATTGGTAGCTATACGAAAAAAGAGAAAAATTAAGTTGTTGTGCAATGGTTTTCCGAGAAACTTTTTCCAGTTGCGCTAAAATTGCCCTAAGGGCTTTTCCGTTGCTCAAATAATAATTCGCTTCAAATTCGAATACGCACGTTTCAGAACAAAAATAATATACAGTAAGCACAAGCACAAGCACAAGCACAAGCACAAGACTGAAGAAGGCATCCAATACATATTATGTTGCCTGCAGCGCCCACGCAATGAGAAAGCGTCTCTGCCAAACCCTTTGCCTCAGGCATGAACGTAGCCCTCTCGCTTAGCCACGGCGTCCCCTTGGTGGCAAATCAAATAGACGCATGAAATTTAATAGTACGTACAATTTTTGACATTTGCCTTTGAAAACAAATGAAAATGGAAATGGGAATGGAAATGGAAATGGTAATAGGTAATGTTAATGGCAACATGAACTGGGGCAACGCCCACACCGCTCAATTTTGGGTGTTTGGATTGTTTAGTGCGTGGCATGGTAGTTTTTTTGGATCGACTTTTTTTTGTGTTTCCGCCTATTTATTTATTTTAATTAAAATGGACACGTGTTGCTGTTTTCTTGTTTTCATTGGCCTGGGCAACTTAAAGACAAGAATCAAAATGATGTTGTGAAAGTTTGCTGCTCACTAGGCCAAGTTCTATAAACTGTAGCTAAGAGCTTTTTAGTGTAAAAAGATGTCTTAGCGATTATTCAAATGCACTGACGGTAATTTCAAAAATATGTATTTCAGGAATGGGAATTGATATTGGTTGTGTGACAGGTAAATGGATATGTCGTTAACCCCACGTAGCTTATATTTTCTTGATAAGGATCTTTCAAAATCTTTCAGGGTATAAATTCATAATATATTTATGAATATAATTTAGTTAATTTATAAAAGAAATAATATTCTTAATTTTTCATAGTTTTTATTATTGTTATATTTTTCCTTAGGAAAATTAAATATAAATAAATATATTTCCAACAACATTGGCTCGGTTTTGCGCTGCTTAGTGGCTTCGCATGCTCCCATGACAGTTGCATTGTCTGAGCATTCATAAATGGGCGTTGGCATTCATATTGCACAGCCTTCAACAGCAAATTTGCATAGTGGCTCCTTGCAGAAGCTGCAGCGTAGCTAGCACAAAATGCCCCTGAGTGGTATTTGCAAAAAATTGCACTGGTATGTGTATGTGTACCGATACCTAAATCATGATCGTGTCTACAAAGCGGATAAGTTTTTTTGCCTTTAACAGAAAGTGACTGGCTGCTTATCGCTTTAAAATAAAAAGAAGCTGTAGCTGAAGCTGGTAGCCAGTAGCTAGCCGGTCATCAGAAGTCCGAAATTAGCTCAGACAGTTTGCTGCTGTTCAATGTCTATGGCTGATTGTTGTTGCCGTTGCCTTTGCCTTTGCCTCTGCCTCTGCCTCTTCCTCTGCCTTTGCCGTTGCTGTTGCTGTTGCTGTTTAATGTTTTCATGGACTTGCAGCTATTTTTAAAGTCCGTCGCAAATTATAGAAATCGCTACTGAGCGAGGTATATAGCCTGAAATTCTGATTTCAACGGCATTAATTTTATGTAATTAATGGAAATTATGAGTGGAACATTGAAATTCCTTGTGAACATCACCCAGGACAACCGATGCGAGAGTCAAGCAACTCAATTGCTAACTTTTTAAGTCATCGCATTGGGCTTGGAAGGGGAGGCAGTTCGGCTTGGGTGGGCCCTCTTCAGCTATTTTCCATCATTCCACATAGCTTGCCAAATGAAAGAAAATTAAATTTTTCACTGTCTACTTAATTGAAACATTAGCCAAAAACATTTTATCTACTCTGTCCCAGTTATGTTCTCTGTTTCTGTGCTTTCTGTTTTGCCCTCTGTGTTCATTTACATTCAAATTAACTCGTAATGAAAACGAGTTCACAAACTTTTAATTTGGGGGGTTGTGGCATTTAATTAGTTGTTCTGATTGTTGTTGTTGTTGTGGATTTTGCTGTTGTTGTTGTTGTTGCTGTTGCTGTTGTTACTGATGTTTGCTGGCCATTTCTTTTAGCTTAGTCAGTTCAATTATCCACGCACAATGTGCCTCACCATCGTACAAAAGCTTTATGTTCTGTTTGCTTTGACACTATCACGGCTCATTTCCTCGTTTTATTGTCAATGTAAAGACAGTATATATTTTTTTACAAGGAAACAAAACAAGGTACACCTAGAATTAGTTTTCTATTCAGAGTGTAAGATCGTATAAGAATTTAATTGAAATTTATTCAACAGAAAGAGAAGTGTTGAGAATGATGGAGTCAAGATTTTCAACTCACAGCTGAAATAAATATAATTACTGTACTGTTTTTGACAACCAATTTATTCGAATGCTTTCCCCAATATTGCAAAAAAATTGTATATTTGCTTGAGCGCTTTTTTATTCTTATTGTATCAAACACTCAAATCTAGGGCCATCATTGCTGGTTCACCATGTATACGATTTTTTTGCATACACAGCATAAACTGCAATCAAAGTGTGCTGCATCATCTATGCCAGCTCAACCCAGACCCGGGCAGACCAGGCCAGGCATATATACCCACTTCCAGTCATTTTGGCACTTCAAATTGGCAAACAAACAAGCTCACGTTCAAATGAAATGTGAGTATAAACAGACATTTTTCACACAACGCTCGTCACACCGTTCACATTTGCGAAGGTAAACAACTTGAATGCGCCCTGGCGGAGACGAGGAATCAGAATTAGGGGAAGCATTGCTCATACAGCGACAGCAACAGTAAGGAGTGCAAAATAAAAGCGAGACGGAGCAAAGCTAAAGAAATAGAACGTTGGTAGGGGGTTGTGACTGGGAGCAATTCACTTGACACGCAAATGTGCATAAACAAGGCATGAATATTCATGCACAGATACATATGTATACATATGTGTGTATGTATGTGTAGTCTGTCTGTGGGTGCAACATGAAAGGGTCTGCGGTATCTCGACTTAGAGATGAAATGCAATGCGCATAGAAAAATTTGTTGGCAAATGTTTGCACATATGGTTTACGCAGCGTCAGGTGTTGGGGTACTTTCAGAATGGTTGAGGTGACTGAACCGAGCTTTTAGTGTAATATATATTATGTAATCTACACGGCATATGAATGAATATTCTGAGCAAGTCTTTTGAAATGTAATATAGGCGGGTCGTTCACTCACCCAGACTTTCAATATTAAAATTTCAACTGACTAAAAACATTTGCACAACAATCATAAATCCTTGTCAATCACACGCGGGACACAATCCCCAATAACTTGCTGCCCTGGTTTGACAGTGACAGTCATCATCATCAGCCTTATCCTAATCCTCAGACCCCATATGATTTTCGGCATAAACCATCTATTGCCAACCGCTAGTTGCAACTTTTTCAGGCTCCAGACAACAGCTTTGACTTCTGACTTGCGTAAGCGGAACTGATTACATCTGTCGTCACTGCCACGGCTTTTCGGGTAGCTGCGTGACAAAAATTTTTGACTGCGCTCGTCATTTATTTGATGTGTCGCTTTGACAGCTGTGTCTTCGATAGCGACTTCCACTTGATGGTGACTGCAAAAAAAAACTTTTGCTTGATTGGGTGTAGGCTATTTTATGTTCTGCTGCTATTATTTTTCAATGCCTCCTTTCATTGATAGCAAGTTTAATTTCTTGCATCTCTTTGGCAACAATCAATCATTGTGTATTAAACATATCTAAATAATTGTGGTTTGTCACAGAAATATAGCCAGCTATATGGTATTGAAGTCGACTGATGCGTAATCGATGTTGACGACTTCTAAATTAAAAATATGGAATGATATTGCCTATTGATAATGCTTAAAAATGGCTTAAACTCCTTTAAAATAAGTTAAAAATTGATTAAACTCATTTAAGATAAGCTTAAATATTTCTGTCACCACATATAGCCATGATCAAAAATTAAACTTCCAGATTCTTAAAATGTTGCCAATTCAAATATAAATAACAGAAAATGCTAAATACATCATAAAATAATTGAAAGCAATACAAGATGAGGCAAACCCAACGGTAGCCGCTTTTTGGCTTTTGTCGGCAAAACAACTTGAACAAAATTATTTAATTTGAGTTGCAAATTGCTTGCTTGCAAAGTAAAGTGGCAGAAACCAAAACCCAAACCAAAAAACCGCAAGAGTTTATGGCTCGCTGTTACTAACAGTATCTCATTGTCAGGCCTAAATCATGTTTAACGATCAATAAATGAAACAACTAAGAAGTCGTCTCTGGATCACCTACCGAAGAGTCGTCAGTGACGTTTTGTCAGATTTTGTTTCCTTAGAACTCGTCGTGTTTGTTGTCTTCTTGTCTCCCTTTTGTGTGTGGGCTCCTGTACAAAACGTTCTGGGTAGGTGTGAATATAGCAAATTGAATGCCCTTGCGGGTAACTTCAAAGCTTTGACAGCAACTTTGTTGTCTGGCCGAAATGCTCAAATACCGAAATACTTATTATGCAAATTTCATTTAAAATCTCTAACTCATTATTATCTGAATTATTTCCCAGACAATTTACTGTTTTGACTATCAACTACAAACATGCAACGACGTGTAACTACATTGTAAACAATTGTAGCACTGAATTGGCTTTATCATTGCCTTATCTGCCTGTATTACTCTATTTACCAAGTACTTCACATTGACAGCTGTAGCTGGACTCATGCAATAGAGAATTCAATTAATTTATCTAAAGCCACATGGAGTTCGAATTGCAGCTTTCGACAGCTGTCCGAAGCAAAACAAAAAATTTGGCTTAGGCCTTCAAAAAATAATAAACGGATATTGGGACAGCATTATTTCCGCTCATTTTAATATCAACCGCGTAGAGAAACAAAATATAAATTCAAAAGATAAACACACAAATCAAAATCAACCATAAGCCAAATGAAAGTGAAACCTGAATGGGAAGGAGATGTACAAAAAAATGCAAACATTCTTGAAATTTTGGGGTAATTTTTGTTACAAATTTTATGGTCGAGGGGAGACTTATAAAGGAAACACGTGCTGCGAGAGTTTTCATGATATTGTTAGAAAAAAAAAAAACACCGCAAAATCTTGTTAAAAAATTAAGCGACTTTCTTGGTTTGCATTTTTTTCGGTAGCATTAGCGAGAAAGAAAACAAGTTTTTGAGTATGGGTAGAAAACGAAGTAAATGCATTCTAAAACGTATTATGGGCGATTGCACTGAGAGTTCGTTATAAATGGAAAAACAAGTAAAAATATATCTGTGGGTGTTATAAACTGGGCAATGCTTTGAACTTGGTGTGATTACTATACTAAAGCTTGAGAAATATAGACTCTACAAATATGAAAATTCCATGTCAAAGAAGTGGAGATCCAGACCAACTTAAAGTATCTTTAGGAGTGTATATGTAGAGTGGAAAATTATGTTTAACTCGATAATGTGTGATTTTATTCAAATTTCACAGATTTTTCTTTAAATCAATCTTAAATAAAACTGATTTAATTGCACAAAGTTATTACTGGTTAAATACATTACACATTCAAAAGCGTTTACAGTTCTCGAGATTCACATGATAAAATAAACAGAGAAACGGACGGTCAGTTAAACTTATCTTGCATTAAAGAGAACCGATATACCCTTCTTACAGTGTAAAAAAGAATCGCTTACAGCGAAATGGCATTTATCGCAGGTAACCCACTGTGCACAGTAGGAAAGCAGAACTATACAGGGTGAGAAACAACGACTAATGCACAAAGGAAATTATAATAAGCGCAGTATTTTCTTGTACGATTCCCCCAAATAAGACCTGAAAATCAGAGACGCCACAAAGTAAGTAATGTAAATCGCCTGACGGCCTTTTGGCTTTTCATGTTTTGGCCATTTGCTGCTTTTATCAGACTTATAAAAAGGATTTTCGATGTCGAAAGCATCTCATATTTCGTTTCAGTACTATACAACAGCCAGTCAGTCAGTCAGTGAGTCAGTCCGTAGGTGGTCAGTGTGGGTGGCGGCCTATTTTGTAGTAGACTTATATTGCAACGACCTCTCGCCTGGCTTATTATTATGTTTTTTTTTTTCCATTTTATTTTTTGGGGTTTTTTATTGTTTTCGTCAGGGTCGTTTTGTATAAATGGATTATGGCAATTAAAGTATGCATCTGGGACTGTGTTGGGTGTAAAATTATTAGCGTATTTTATATTTGTAAAAATAGGCAGACAGAAAGGAGGTTGATCTTTACTTTACTCTACTTTTTACCTTATTTAAAATAAAAATTTTCTATTAAATACCATTTTGCCTAAACTTAAAATTTTACAATAATACAATTGATATAAACCAAAACTTATATGCGTCATTATGGTTTTTTGTATCCAATAGCTTTAGCATTTGATTAGAAAGCCGAATTCTTTCTTTGTTATTTGGATTATTTTAGAGTCATTTGAAAAGTAATTAAGTAGCAGATAATCATTAGCAATGTTAGAAAATATATCAAATGATTCGGGTGAGTTGTTAAAACTAAGCTTCACAGATACCATCAATAAATTATTGTAGAACAATGAAATGTTGTCGGTGAAGTCTCCCGACTGAGTGTTACTCTGTTTTATTTATTTTATATATATATATATATATATTAATTTCATTAGATTTATAGTAAGCTGCAACGAAAAGTCGATTTACAGTGAAAGTCTACAGAAGTTAAAAATTATATAATTTATATGATGCTTAATTAGTTATTAGCTCGTAAATGGATAAAACGAGCAATTACAGTGCTAATATACCCGTTTATATTTATTTGAAGACAGAGTGTAATTACAAACTTCTATCTATATAAATATGTACCGTGAAATTGAACAAATACTGTAGCCAGAAAGTAGGTGACTCAACCTACGATGAAAAAAAAAAAACAATTTGAAGGTTATTAATGATCAGAACTATTAATTCTCTTTTAGGCCAGCATATAAATTCAGAGTAAATTTGTAAGAAATTGTTACCATATACTTTCCTTTTACACTTCGGTTATTTTCTTTTTTACATTTTCAATACGTTTCTAAACTGTGTCATGAAATGTTGAATTTATAGAAGATATATTTGAAGATATAATTGGATACGTTCATAATTTTCAATCTAAATTGCTGCAGTTAGTTTTTGGTTGGAAAATCTGTTGAATGTAAATATTGCTCAGTTAAGTTAAGTTAAGCGTAAAATTCCGTTGATGATAATAATATGTGCCACATAAATAGTGAAACTGCTTAACTCTTTGCAAACTAAGTTGATTAAGTGTATATGTACATAGATATCTGATTACCATTTTATAGAGCTGAATGGTGAAAGAAAATGTATATTAAGCTGCTCATGAAACTAAAACTTTAACTATTTGATATAAAATATACCAACTTTGACCTTGAAGTTGTATGAACCTTCAATTAGTTAAAAGATTAAGATGTATACATTTTTTCACTAAGTTCAATTTGTTATATGGCTGAAGCTGCTTAAAAACATATAGAGTAAAGTACTTAATTTTTTAGTACATTTTTAATTTCCCCATTAGAGTTTAATATAAATATTTGCAATATACATGTAAACTAGTAAAACTTAAAATAATAATAAAAAATACTTTGAAGTCCATAAAATGCCTGAGCTGAAACAAATATTCAGTGAGTATTTTGTTGCGGAGCAGTGAATAGTTCGCAATTTGGTTTGTTCTCACATAGATTGAGCAAACCATCAAAGACATTCAAATATTTTGCGGTTTACTGTGGATGCCGCCGCTGGGACGATGACCGTCCTCGGGCCATAGCAAATATAACTACAGTGGGACATGTATGTAACTATGTATATATATGGAAAGAGTAGTGATTGTACTGGGCACATGTGACATTCTTTTTTATGCCAGACCCATACTAATGCTTTGCTTGACATTTATAAAATTTGTGTGGAATTTTAGACGAGCAACTTGAAAGCCACAAACCCGAGATGCGAAATATGGCGAGATTTTCAAACTGTTTTGATGGGGATAACATTGGTAGACGCACTGGCATCGCCAGTTAGTCCCGTTGTCCCGTTGTAGTCATGTTATTAAGTATTATGAACAAATTACATGTGTATGTGTGTGCGTATGTGTTCTACGTCTTCCCTGTAAGCCACATTTAAGTTTTAATTTATATGCAAATTAGCTAGCTGGCGACGACATTTTGTGGTTCGCCAGTTAGTCTGGAAGCAAAAAAAATAAAAAACAGAAACGGTTGCAAAGCTGCAAATAATGACACATTGAGTAATATTTAATGACAATTACAATCAGTTTACAGCTGCTGGCCAACTATGTTCGGCTTCTTGACAAATAAGGCTCGCGAGGGTTATTGATCAATTTAGTGGTATGAATTAAAATCGTGTTCTTGATGGCATAAACCTGACGGATGAAGTTAACTATCCAACATGTAGCTTTCTCAGAGATAGTCAATGTATTGATCGAATTATTTACTATTGTATCGATTCACCAATATGCTGACGGTAAATTTTGCTTGATAGATTGTCAAAAAATTAAATTAATAATTAATATTTTTGTAATATTTTTATTTAATAATAACGATATGTATTATTCTGTTTGGAAACCCATTTGTTTTGATTATATAAAGTTTACAGTTGACTTAGAACCGCTACTAAGCATATACATTTTTTATAGCATTTATTTTGTTTTATTGTGAAGAGTTAATTGAATGTTCAGGTTGGGAATATATGCAAGCTGTTAGTGTAGATAAGAGTAATGGTACGGTAGATGAAAACTTTGTCAGTTGTTTTATTTAACTGGGTCTCTCTATTAGCCAGCAAACGGCAGTTACAATCATAAATACAATCGTACTTGTACTCACTCGCACTCGTATTCAACAATCGTCATAATTTATGAGGCTTTGTAAACATAACTACTATCTAAAAGGCCCGACAAA
This sequence comes from Drosophila meridionalis, assembly GCA_035045145.1. Taxonomy (NCBI): domain Eukaryota; kingdom Metazoa; phylum Arthropoda; class Insecta; order Diptera; family Drosophilidae; genus Drosophila; species Drosophila meridionalis. Next base: position 114,373 of record JAWNPG010000031.1, read on the forward strand.
ATTGATAAAACAAAAAAAAAAAATACACACACAAAAACGTAACAACAACAACCAGTGGCGATTGGGTATCGAAAATTGGCAAGAGGCAACCAGCTAACTGGGAGCTGGCGACATAAAAAGCAATTGAAAGCAATGCACGACAGCTGCCAGCATTCACACATCATTTAATTTCGATTAGTCCGCAGACAAACAGCAATCAAGCGAACGAATTGAAAAGCGCGGTAAGTTCTCGTAATACCGGCCAAGAGACACCTGACCTCAAAATAATTGTCACCTTTGGTATGAACAAAATGCCTAATTGGCACTCGCTAGGGACGCGCGCACACACATCGTACTATGCAAGCAAATAAACGAACAGGGCAGCAGTTCAAGTATGCAGCTGTGTTGCTTGCATTGCCTGCAATGCATTCTCTTGTTTGACAGGTTCAATAACACAGAGCAACAAAATTTGTCGCAATTTAGCTAAGATCCACAATCGGACTCAGAAAAACCCTTAAAATCTGTTGTTCGAGATGCTTGCACGTGAAAGGCAAATAAACTTTTTTCTTGCATTTAAATTTCTTCAACATCAATAGAAATTTTTTGTTTAAAACTGTCTATTATATCTAGAGACTACGCTCCAAAATTCAGTTTAAATTTTGTATTTTATTTATCATTATGACACAATAATAAAATTTTGTTCACTTTTTAGCTACCTAACGTAGAACATAACTTTATGGGTATATGAAGTGATATAGTTGTATTATCATTATCAGCATATCAAAAATTCGCTAAATGATAGTCTGCTTCTTAATTACAAAATGCTGTTGGCGTGTGTAATTGATGAATTTGAACATTCGTTAGCACAAATTCCCATGCTTAAATAACTATATTTTTTTTTTGATTGATTATATAGTATGTTTCAGCGATGGCCTTAATTAAAGAAATATAAATATTTGGGAAACTAGAGTTAAGAGTTAATGATGTCGGAGCGTTTTCTCGCTTTGCTAGCAAACTGATTAGGTCTTCCATATGATTAAAGCCTCTGGCATATGCGATGCACACAATCGAACACCCAGCAAACAAAGAGCTGTGTGAATGGAAGTTAGTGGATATATTTATATGCGTGAAACATTTATTGTATATAAATTTTGGCTTAGAGATAAGTCTGTAATAGCATTACTTGAATGTCAACTATATTAGCATGGATCGTTTTTAATGTAAGGCGATCTGGCTTAGTAGGGATCTGCTAATCCCTTATATAGACAGGAAACAAGCTTTCTTTATATATAACCAAAAAAGTGGCTTAAATAAAACACTTAACACTCAACGAACAATATACACAAAGGGCTGTAAAAACGTTAACATAGTAGGCAATATTTTTTGTCCAGTGACCACTTTGTAAAGGATTATTAGTTCAGGTCCAGAAGAGTTTGAGTAGCCCAAAGCGCCGCAGCGACAGCCGGGCGGACAGTCAGGATGTGTTACTTCGGGGTTCGTCGTTGAGGGTTGTGTTACATGCCAATGTGTGCTTCCGTCGAGTAGTGAACAGGGTTCAGGTACAACAAGTCGGGCTTACACGAAAATAGCTGACATTCCTTTTGAAGTTTTACGCACAATATGCCCCAACCCGTCGACGTGCCACGCAGGCAACCTGAACAGGATAATAATTAACGCAATAATCATCGATGAATGAATATGAGTGAGCAGCAAAGCAAGTAAACAGCCGCAGCTAGCAGCCAGCAGCCAGCAGCCAACAGCCAACGGGCAGCGAAAAATGACCTGTTTGGCATGGCGAACGCGCTTAACTCGTTGTGTCATGTAAACGGATGTCCAACGCCATGAAAGGTTCCCCAGATGCCTGACCAGACGAACAAGCCCGACCTCTACATATATATATATATATATTTAATGTGTATATATATATATATACATAAGTATATATATCTGGTGCGTGTGTTCATTTTGTAATTTGCGTAGGTGATGCCATGGAATTTGATTTTCACACGTGTTGCTCCAGCTGCTGCTGTTGCCCCCTCATTGCTCTTTTCTTGTTGTTCATTTTATTGTTAATAATAATAATGCAAATACTCTGTACAATTATCTTCCACCCAATGAGTTCGCACACGCGTCGAATAAAAATAGAAGTCCAAAATAAACGACATCTATGTTATGCGACTAGCGACTTCACTGCATTGGCACCATAAATTTAGTACAGATATATATAAATTACGTGCAGTTCAAAGTTCGAGAACGAGTTCTTATAACCATAATTGTAAATATATGTTGACAACTGGAATCACTTCAGATTTTCATTGCTGACAGCTTAAACTGCGGCCCCCTCTATAAATCATGTATAATTTGAGAATATTATACCTGAGTTTAGGTAATATTTAATACTTTTAAAGATGAGCAGAGACTGCTGCACATATATATACATATAAATAAATATGTATCGGGCGCTATTCCTATATACAATATCAGCAGAAGAGTTAAAGTCTAGGCAAAAATATTAAAAAGCACGCAACACATATTCAACTTACATAGTTAGTTGAATTGGCCAAAAGAGGGGTCTCTAGACTTTTGCCCCATTTTAATAACAGATAAGCATCAAGAGCTGCTCAGCCATTTTGTTGAACGAAACCGTTTGCGTGTGTTTTGTAATTTATCAAAACATTTGATTTAGTTGTAAGAATTTCAACTTAATTTCCAGACCCTCATGGGAGAGCAATGTGCAAAGCTTTGCATCTACCAACATAAGTTATTCAAATTTCCAGATTGTTCCAATGCTTTCCTTATAACAATTTATCATTTGTCAGCTATACAATTTACTATATATTTAGTTGAATTAAACCGCAGTGAAAATGGTAAATTAGGGTATAATGGTTTTCCTAAAATGTATGTAACGGACAGAAGAGGGCTTGGCAGACACCAAAGAGCATTTATATTCTTGATCAGGATGGCGAGCGGAATTGATTTAGCCATGTCTGTCTGATAAACGGTCACACGTCTCGATCTCAGAAGCTATAGGAGCTAGAGACTAGATGGAGGTACCATCTTATATAGCAGATGCATATTGAGTTTGTTTAATAAAATCGATATTCATTCCCTTTTTAAAGTATCAACTGAAAACCTAATTGGAATTCAGCTTTAAAATTATCGTAAATCAATTCTGACTTTAGAAATATTTTCAATAGTGACTAGTTTCAAATATAGCCAACGAGTGAATGAATTAATATTTTTGTACGTAATATGACAAACATAAAATAAAATATGTGGAACTTACGGTGAAAGCTTCATTAAAATCTGTTAAGCATCACGTAAATTAGTAAATATAACGTATGAAGAATTATGTTTGAATTTTCGACATTTACTTGATATTTTTGTTGTTGTTGTACAAGAAGAGCATATTGGTCTTGAAAAAAATTTTTAATTTATATTCGTTAATTTTCTCATATTATTATTCGCTTAAGAATTTTTGACCTATTGTACAGTCATGGACTCATGGAGTGTAGTGAGACGTCTTACAGAAATTTTATTATTATTTAATCTCAAATGTCTTCACATTTAGAAAGACTCATATATAATCAGAGTTTTATTCATTATAAATAATACCAAAAGAAATAATAATACGAAACACCTTAAGATATTTAAATAAATTTCTATTGAAAACAGAAAATGATCTGAGATATCGCTTAAATATTTAATTATATTTATATTATCTGAGGAGCAAATGTTGTTGACATTATAGAACTCAAAAACGTGGATTTGCAAACAAAAGTTAAAAGATTTCATTATAGTTAATTGCACTAAAACGTCACAATTAAATGTTACTTGTTTACTATGATTTTTTCTTTAATTATATGTATTATAATTTGCAGATTTCATGATGTCTAATATATCCTTCAATAAAAAAAAGTAGTACTGAACATTTATTTGTTGAAAAAAGAACTACTTTATGTAGAAAATAAATAAACGATTTCTAGCTGATAATAAAAGCAAAACCAGTAATTAAATGATAGAACATGAATGGTAAAATATTTGGAAACATTACAATAAATACAAGTACTTTGGATTCAAAACAAAAAAGTTCAGATTTTTTAAAAATATTTAATATTAATTTTTTTTTTGTCTACATTAATACTTACGATAGCGTTGGAATTACTAAATAGCATCTGCAGACGGTGCTGTCTGAGCAACAACAAATGCAAAATATATTTGGCAGCCAATACAAGAGCCGAACGCCAACTGCTGCTGCATCTGTTTGTATGCAGATATTTGTATTTTGTATTGGTCTCAGCTCTGTCTCTCTCTTTCTCTCTCTCTCTGTCGTCTGCATTGGTATTTGTTACCTATGCTCTGCTCTCTGAGCATGCGTGTATGATATTTATGGTACGTTTCTCTCTCGGCATTTGCTTGCTTGCCTGTGTGTGGACGAAATGGTAGTTGAATTTCCATTTCTATTTCATCGCGTGATTTCGTCTCTGTACTCGGTGGCTCCGCCCATAAAGGTGAGACGCAGCTGTGTTCCATTCCCATTTCGTTTCTTATATACAAACGCGATTGTCTTTGCGTTTTGCTTTGCTTGTTTTTGAATTTACTGCTGTCTTTGTAGTATAGTATATATGACTGGTTTTTAAGAGTACCTTTTTCATTATTTACTTAAGAGCTTTCGCTTCTGTTTTATTATTGTATGTGTGCGTTTATGTTTTGTCCTGTTATGCATTTGTTTATGCATCTTGTTTTACAATTTAAAGGTAGTTCCTTTGGGCAGTCCCCACCCTCACAAAAACAAGAATATATTGTACAATATTGAATAAATATTTTCTTTCCAAGGTAAAAACAATATTTTGATTTAAGTCTCTGCTTAATTTGGGCCGCTCTCAGCTATGGACTGCTGATTGCTTTTGGTCTTCGACCAATTTAATATTTATGTCCGTCGTAGTTTTATTGAATATGTTATGTCGATGATAAAATAATACATTTTTTTCTTTATTAAGCATACTAAAATCAGTTTATCAAACTAAACTTATAATTTCCTTTTTTCTTTCTTTGTTTTTTTATACATATGTTCTTTTACTGGTTGCCCGGAAACCTCCGCAAAATTTAATTTCCATTTATCCGTCTTGTTCGCATTTTATAGCATTTTCTTAAGCTCTTCTCTCAACTTCCTCAACCCATGTGGAACATGCAGTTGGCAACATCTGCGCAATGCAATTTTCTTGACTTCTTACTGAGAATTTGCTTATACTGTTGAGGTCTTCTTTGTTACTGCTTTTCATTTTTTTTTTCTATATTTTCCTTTCTTTTTTTGCTATTGCAATTTTACCGTTTCCGTCAGCCATTGAAATTCCTTGAAGCTACTACAGTTGACTGATTCAAGTCTAATCTTAAAAAAATTAATAAAGATACTTTGAAAATATCCAAACCTTTTTATGTATTAAATATATCATCTTCATAAACAGACATTTTTATACTTACTTACGTATTTTTTTTTTTTTACATATATAACGCATTAGACAACTACAATATATGATTTTTTGCTAGTGCATGGCCCAAGTTAAGCAGAATTTAGATATGAGCAAACTTTCAAATCGTAAGCGTTTTTTATGCATTTATTTTATAGCTCTCCTCTTATCATTTGATCAGACTATGCCGTCAATTCTGTAAATATAGATGTAGGTGTGTGCCTGCTCATATCCTGTGCCCGGTCATATCCTGAGTGTCCTTTGTTACAAGTTTATGACACTGCCTAAGTTTAACATCGCCAGAGAAGTGACAATAATTCAAACCTACACAAAAGACTAGCTTCACTTCACCTAAAAATTTATGATCAAACCCAAACCATTTACCATTTTGCTACCCACACGCTTCGCCTCCTTTTTTATTTTGGCAAATTTTTGGCAAAACGACTTATTTCATGGCATAAAATGTTCATAAATACCTACAAGAGTTAAACAGAAATTATTTACAGGGCCACAGAGCTTCAAAATTTTTGATAACCAGTTAGTACACATGTGGAAGATGTGCGTTTTTTCTTATAAAATTCTCTTTGTATAAATTCTACTGGAAAAATTTAATTTTATAGACTGATCTTTTCTACATTCTTGAGTAAATAATTGAAACAAAATATAAGAAATATCCACTGTCACAGCAATCTGTATACTAATAAACCACAATATTTTATTGGAAGCGGAAATTTTCATTTCATGATCATGAAATCATACATTTACTCCTTCAGCTGCTTAACACTTTCTTGAAAATTCTACATTATGGCTTGCCTTAGTGCAATCATAGCCTTTTTTTTTACCAAATTTGTTTAATATATTAGAAATTTCACCCGTACGTTTTCCAACTTTCTATTTCCAACCCCTAGCCATGAATTCATATTTTTTTTATCAGTTCGTGCTGACTGACTTGTGAAAACTTTGCTCAGCAGTTTTTGACATTTTGTATGATGGATTGCACTTTATGCTAATTGAGTTTAAATACACATACATATACACATATAAAGATACGCACATATATACAGACGAACATCTTTTCGAATCAGTGTTTGACTGCTGTATGGCTTCTCTTTTTTTCTTCTTTTTTTTTGCAGTCAGATCCCTTTTTTGGTCCGTTTATTGGAATGAGTTTTTAGGCTTTGCATATTGTTATTTCTTACACACAGATAGTAGTTCGCATTCATAAAATTTTTTAAGTATATGATATGTCCTATACATATATAGACAATAATTGAAGAAATTGAAATATAGTCTGACATAATAGACAAGTTAGTCAAAGCCAATATACTCATTTCTATTCGTGATCCACCAATAAATTACACAATAATCTAAAAATAAATTTAAAAAATTTGAATTTTGAAATAGATAAAAAGCCTCAATTTTGTGTATTAGACTATTGCTTCCCAAACGACAGCTTTACATTCTTATGGCATATATACAGACTATAATTTATATGATGGACAGATTTCAAATTCAATCTCAAACCTCAAGCGAAGTCAATTTTGTTGCCACTAGATCAGCCCCATATGGTCGTTTTTAGATTAATTTTACCCAATGTAAAACGAATTGTTGAAAATTAGTAATTGTATACGCAGATAGTGAGCAGACAAATACAAATGAGCATATCAATGCAGAGACAAATAAATTTTGCCTTTGCTGATGATGATGATGATGTATGATGATGGATTGTCAACTTAATTATAATGCCAAACAAAGGCAAATTGCATAAAACAGTTTATCGCGACTACATTTTCATACTTTGTATGTATGTGTGTGTGTGTGTGTGTGTGTGTGTGTATGTGTGTGTGTGTGTGTGTGTGCGTGTGTGCGCGTGTGATGCCAACTGACGGCTGCCTTTTCAAATGCGACTATGCAAAGAGCAAACATTGAAGGGACAAAAGGACCTCGACTACGATAAAGCAGGGGAAACTGACGGCTTAGCTGCCTAATCTTGGTTGCAATTGTTCAGGCGGCAGCAGCATCAGCAGGCAACAGGAGGCAGCAGTGCCTTCTACTATTGTTAAATTACTTTTTGCGAGCATACCGTCTATATTCTTTATAGTGCTTTGCATGAACCCAAAACCGCATAATAATTACACTATCACATTCCACGCACACATGGCTCACGTGGCTCACATGTCCTGCATCCTTTCGCGCACTTAATAAGCATAGCATCGTAAATTAGAATGTTTTTGCTTTTTCACACAATTAAAGTCAACACATATACACACGCACACACATTTACACATGCTTGTCCCGTGGGACAGCAATTAAAATTCTCAGTTGCCTTGCATTGTTTTCCTTTAACTTTTCCCCTCTTCAACTCTTATTCGCACGTCATGTGATCTATGTATGTGACATGTGGCTTTTGCATTTCTATTAATTATTGTTAAAACGAGTCAATTTCGAAATTGAAAAAACTTGGGTTTCTAGCGATTTATATGAATTTCAGGCACTTCATTAAAATGTGCTCAATCATTGAGTTAATCGACTGGCTCGAAAATTATGTGTGTTTCAGCTAACTCCTTCTGCAAGCTCATTCAATAATTTATTTCAAGACCTTTTTAGACAAATGACAACCTTCTGTAGTAGTTTTAATCTGATGTTTTGTTATAGAACTGCACAGCTTTACACACACACACACAGACGCAACTGTTTGGGTCCCCCTTCAAGCATTGATTCCTTTTGGTCTATTCTCGTTTGCTGACCTTTTAATGGCATCAATTAAAATTTTGCGTACGTGACAGGAATTCTCATGCAGCAGTTCAAAACTTTACTTTTGATGTTTAGACCAAGTAATTAGCCACAAGAGAAGCTCATCAATAACAACATCCAAGAACACAAAGTGTACAAAATTTTAAAATTTTCAAGCGTAAAATTAAAGTTAAAAAAGAAATCGAAAAAAAGAAAAAGAAACAAGTGAAGAAGTTGAACCACAGCAGACGAGTAGAAAAACTAAAGAGAGAACAAAAAAGGGCCAAGCTTTGTGGGCGTTTCCAGATGTTGCACTAATAACAAGTAACAAAATGAAAAAGGGCTTGCCAATGTGCGTCTGGCTCAGAAAGTATGAGTAAAACTGCCAGGGGTACAACTAATTTCAAATGCTCCAAAACATATGAGGCATAAATAGGAATCTTTAGATCAATAAAATAATTAACTGACATATTAATAATATTAATATATTAATTTAATACATATTATATATTAATGATAGAACACAGATTATAAAAATGTGGCCTATATACAAAATATATAGGTTATCAGATACTTTACATATCAAATAAGGGATATTATAAAATATATGCTACTGAATATAAAATATACAATATATAGTTGATTTATTAGTGATTTGATTAGTTTTTTGTTATATTTTTAACCGATTTAAAGGGAACAACACCCATCCACTTGTTAACTTATTGCATTATAAATTTTAAGTTCATATTCAGTAGAGGTTTCTCTTGGTAAAATCAACTAATTGGCAGCCAATTGAAATGTAGAATATCAAGAATATAGAATATAAAACTGACTATATGCTATATGAATGTAATGCTGATATATTATTAAATTAAATAAAAATATTTATATACTTAAGGGCTATTTTTTATATAGAAAATAACATAATATTCGCCAGATCATTTGCTATGATAATATATCTATCCATATTGTATTTGCCTCCCCCGTTCTGATCAATAAACGAATAGCAAAGCCACAACGCATTTATTTGTGCAATGGTGTGTGAAATAAATGTCAACCGCAACTTAAACCGCATATGCTGATAACCCCCGCTTGCTTGAGGTGAGGCAAACCACCCGAGACCGTTACACATGTCCCAGGGAGTCGCACATGCTTAGAAGAAACACACCCAAAACGGGGGCAACGTTTTATCTTTTTATTGGCTGCCGTCGTCGCCGTTTTTCGATTCCCTAGACACACACACAAAAAGCAAAACAAGTGCCACATTACGAGTTTTTATTTCAATTTTTCCAGTCAATTTTTCATAGTGCTTTTCTTCTTCACTTTTTCTGATGTTAATTTCTATAGGCTGTTATATGGCTGACGTGAGATTATGATTCGGATTTTATTTGCTATCGCGGCACACATGGGAGTTAAGTTGGGGAGACGAGTGTTGCTAATAAATTTCACATCCAACAAAGTGTCGAACCAATGGACAACTATGCGACGTATATGTGGACATAGATAGAAGTTCAACGAAGATTGATCTGGTGGAATAAATGAGGATACACGAGAAGTGTGTGAGTGCCTGCGACTCCAACGGGCAATGAACAGGCTGACTCCGGCTGACTAGCTGACTGGCTGACTGCCGGCGATTTTGGCTAGCTTACTGAAGGTATTATTCATTGTTCAGTCGCTCCCAAAAGGGCAGACCACCCTAAGCGATTTCAGTATAGAAAAACAAAAACTTGGCCAGACGGTGACAAAGCGCAAATAAATTTTCAGTGTTAGCGAGAACGGGGCTTAGAACAGACAGTTAAACGTTTGTACAAGCCCATGAAATGTCCTTGCCAAAGAGACAGAAGAGAGAGAGAGAGAGAGAGAGAGAGAGAGAAAGAGAAGAAAAAGAAAAGGAAAAAGAATGTTTTGGTAACTGGCCAGGGAACTTGACTCCATGCAATTGGGGAGCCAAACACATTTAGTCAGTCAATAAAACTTGTTAACGCCGTAATTGCCGGCAATTTATTTATGTGGCTAAAAATGATGGAGTGGGTGGTTGCTTGGATTGGGTCCAGTCTATGTAGTTTCAATTTCGAATGAAGTTGAGCAAATCTTTTTTGGTTTACCTCACAAATAATTAAAAATTTATTAGAACGCACATAAATTGGCCAACGGCACGCCATGCGGAAAGTACTGGGAATGCAACAGCTTCGGCTTGATTAATTTAAATTGCCTTTAAGACTGAGAGACCTTTGACGCGACAGAAACTTGGACTTTGCATGCTTGGCAAGAATAAACTTGTCGCAACTGTTGAACAAACGCTGCTTGGCGTAGAGGGACGCAGAGCAGCGCGTCGGGGCTAGATAGCTCCTCTATGTGAATCAGCCATGACGACGACAGCAACACACCAAACACAAGTCGGAAGAGCGCTCTAATTGCAAATTTTTGCCTAACTCAAATGGCAATGGCGGATGTACTATAGACCATGGCAATGCTGATACCTGTAGAGCTATTCAAAGACGGCAGCTGTCACATGTTGACGTCATTTGGCATTGACATTTCATTCCAATAACCATTTTACTAAGAACTATAATAAAAATAAATTAATTATATAGCTTAACTTAATTGCCTTGATTCAAATATCTTAATGTTAACAGCTTGAAATTAGGAAGAGAATGCTCTGTTGGCTTCCTATACAGGGTATCTGGAGCAAGGTATCTGTAAAAATTGAAAAGAATCAATCAGTTTCTTTCCTAGTCGGTTATGAAATAAGAACAACCCCAGCATATAATGATACTTTTTTTGGCATCTCTTGCAAACACAAAAAAAAAAGAAATATCAATACTAGTATACAAAGTATTTGCTTTTTCATTTTCATGAAATAATTTTTAAATCATAATTGTTAAATCAATAATAAATTACAGTTTAATATACCAATCTTCGTTTATAAGTTGTACAGTGCTTAACAGAATATTTCATGGTTACGAGGTAATAATACCCATCCCACAATCCGACCTTTCTGAAGCGTGACTACGGAAGATGCATAGGACACTCAAGCCCTCTACGTCGTTGTTGCCTTGTTTTCCGAGTTCGAAAAGGGTTTCAAACGATTCAAAAGCGAACCGTCAAATTGAAACGCATAGACAGTATCTTCGCTGAAATGACGCTAAAATTAACTATTGCGCCTTAGAAATGAACAATTTTTGCATTAACGTTTTTCAGCTTGGGGTGCTCATGGCAAGAATTAATTGAAATCAAATGTATGTTAGACATGATATCTTATAGACTAATTTGTGCTGCTTTTAATATAAGATATTGAAAGGCTTGTAAGAGTGCTTCTCTGAGAGTCTCTATCGTCCATCAGTGTATAATAAATATTAATGTTAATGTAGCTGGGAGTTAATTACTTATATATTTCTATTGTTTACGATTTTTTTATAGCTCGATAATCATAATGCTTTTATAAGTTTTGTGAAAACTAATGTTGATGTTCCTCACTCAATTCCTCACACTTTGTCAATGTTTCAATGATCCAATATATGATGTATTAATCATTAAAATGTATTCAATAAATCAAATACGAAATAAACTTATTGGACTGATTTTGTTGTAGATTTTCATTTATCTCCTGGCTATATGGAAGATTATCTCTAATATAATCTAATAAACAATTCTAATCGAATTTTTGTGTAGCAATAATTGGAAAGCTGATGACGATGAAAAAAAAGTTGTGTCTCTTTTTGCCTTTCAAATGGGCCCTCCCAGTAGAGAATCTACCATCACTTAATGAAGTCACAAATCAAGTCGCAGTCTGGCCTGAAATTCGCCTGTTTTGCCTGCATGCAACCAATTTCTGACTATGACAGCCTCACAAAAGTTCAAATCTGATGATACATTGTGGCAGTAACTGCAGTCCACATACACAACAAGAATACAGCAGCAACACCAACACCAACACCAACACCACATATGGTCTCTCAATTGCAGTTGCAGCAAAGTCTCGCAGTTCATTGTTTCAGATTTTGAGTTCCTGTTGTGGTACCAAAAATTTACAAACTGTAACCAAATGCCTAGGCCAACAGTAACAGCAACATGAGGAGCAAGAGCTGAAACGGATGCGGGACCTGTACGTGCAAGAGTCGCTGGGTTATGAAATAAAGCCAAAGATAAGCGCCGAGCCGAGTCGCCCCGAACACATCCCAAAAACCTTGGCAGTGGTGGCGGTAAATTGCATATTGCATGCGACCTGGACGTGTTGCGGTGGCTGGGGCTAGGCATAACAGTGTGAAAGGCACAGGCTGCACATAGAGAGATGCACACGGCCAGATAGTAGACGGAGTGGGATGTCAGAAAGTTGACAATGTGCGAACAAATAATTCCATCAGCAAGAACAAAAGCGTCGAGTGTTTGTTTGGGTGGCGTCGCGTCTGCACCACTTCCACTCACACATTGCATACATACCCTATCCACATCCGTCCTTGGCAAAGATCCATTGCATATGCATATGCATATGTAAGGACTTCAATGAACATATATCCTGCTGACAATATGTTACAGTTGCTATCCATACAGTCGTTAATTTAGTAACGCCCCCAAACACTCGTGTCCTTCACAATAATCAATTGATGGCTGCATGTTCAAGAACCTCATAGATTAAAAATAAAGATAACATATTTCCATGCATTTTACTATCTTTGTCAACACTTCTACCGCGTCTTGAGGTCATTATATCAAATATTTATATGTAGCTATACGGGTCTGTCAATTTCTTATTTTTAAATGCAATTTAATGAATTGAATAATTGGCTAATTCTTAAAAATCGTGAATATAAATTTGTATAATTAAACTAATTTTTCGATTTACTAATTATGATTGATCTAGAAAAAGTTAGTCAAATTTTAAATCATAGCTTAATAACTATACTACATCCCCCAATAACATTTTTCACCTCCATCAATCGATTTTTTTTTTTTTTTTTTTTTGTTAGCCAACATCAAACACATTGGCATATATGAGGTCGACTATTGGTTGGCGTGGTTGCCATTTAACTTCGACCGGTCCGCGAAACTTTCTACGTAGCCTCCATCACTCGCAACAGTCAATGGTTCTTGTTCATTTGTCGTACTCTTGTAACAGCCAACGAAAGCTATACATATCGCATGCAAACCAAAAAATTTGCATATAAATGTGAAAACACATTTAAGCTCACAAAAAGGCAACGGCAGCGGCAGCGGCAACGGCAACAGCAGAAGCCAATGGATGTGAGGAGAAGAGACCCCAAATGTCCAACAACGTCCATTGGTTATGGATGCAATACTGGAAATGGGGCCAGCTGCAAGTGCAGTGAAATAAATAAAATTTTTGTGCGAAAGGCCATCGAAAATGTACGTGAAAGTAATTAACTAGCGACGGGGTAAAAACCGGGCAGCCAAAGGCTGGAGTGGGGCAAGACACACATGTATGTGTGAGAGAGGAAATATGCGCCAGAAACTAACAAGGGGGGAAACTACTACACACTCTACCCATTATCCTTTTGCCCATTTCGTATATGCAAATTTGCCAAATGCAATGCACTTTTGGCTGATGGTGGCCATCGTCGTTGCCGTTGTCGTCGCCGGTTGCAGGCGGCAGCGGCGGCCATTGCACAGCTCAATTGCATGCAGAGAATAGAGTTGGTTGGCTACGCCCCACACACTCGCGCGCTGTACACCCATTGCCCGACAAAATAATATCATTTGCGATCAAAGTAATTATTTTGCTTTGGTCTACAGAATAATTACGGCTTCAACGGCGGGGTTTGGCATTGTATGGCCGGCGCTTTGGTTGGCTGGCTGCTCGTCTCCTACCAGCGAGGGAGCGAGCGAACGAGCTCGCTGTTTTTAACTGGTAATGGCCTCTGCTCATGGTTGACACTTTTCAAGCATTTACGGCGGCCATTTTGGCGCTGTGTTTTATGCTTTTCGAAATGCGAAATGCCTGAAATGTGCAATGTGTGTTCGTATGTGTTTTTCGCACACACACGAATGCTATGTGCTATAAACATACATATATAGTAAGCATACATGTATAAACATGAGTATATAAAAGCAAACATTAATAATCATATGACGGCGCCATTTTATAGATGTGTTAAGTCTTATATACAACAAAATAAAATACAGTTCAATATGAACATTTGCTATACCACAACATATTTAATAATTCGAAAAAATATCGATTAAAACATGAATAAGAAAGTTTAACTACCAAATAAATAAACAAACATAAGTGGACACATACATATATGAAAGACTTAACAACACGCTATGCTGGTAGATCAGTTATCCTCATGTGTAATAATTAAACCTTTGTGTAAAATAATTCACTAAGTATCTTAATTCACTTATTCATGTAATATTTGGAGCCGATATCAAAAATATAACAAAAATCAAAACTGCATCAAATTCACGTAAATCCATATGCAAATTTGGAGATTCTAGTTCAAAAGATGTAGCAGATAAAATTTGATAACCTTATTTCGATTAGGGTTTAAATCGATAACATTAAAACAAAAATAGTTATATTACCCGGACCTGTATACAAAATTTCAAGTCTCTAGTTTCTAAGATCGACACGTTATTACATACGGACAGACAGACTTACTTGGTTCATTTCCCATTTTCAATGGGTTCAGGGTATAATTAAAAGAGATAAGAAATTCATTTTGTATACAGCATATGTCACAAATACTACATTGTCTATACAATATTATTATTATTATTATTATTATTATTATGTCGTTCAAATAATTGGCTTGTTTTATAAAACTTTTTACATATACCACATAGAATAAACTTCAACAGTTGGGAACAACGTCTGTACTGTGCACAATCTTTAAGAATATGAAAACTCGACTCCTCCAAGTTTCTACAAAAAAAAAAGTAATCAAAATGCAGAGAGCAACCAAAGTAGCGGATGCGGGAATAACATCATGGCTTCGGGCTATACCACCAAACTGCATTCCAAATCAACAACAGAAGCTAACAAAACATGCATCAAACTCATCCACAACATCATCAACAGAGGCAGCGAAGTAGAGAACGGAGGCAACAACATGGCGCAAGGTAGCAGCCGAAAATGGAATACGATGAGATGATGATGATGATGAAGGCATGGAGGCCTGCCTCGGCCCGGCCTAGCCTGGCCTGGCCTCGCGTCCGCCTAAGTCAGCAACTATTCCATCAGCCCAACAACTTTAACAACAACAACAACAGCAACAACCCAGTTTGTTGCTTATTACTTACCAAACAACTCTTGCAGATTGTAATGAACTTGAAACATTTGATTGACTAAACTCGCGACTGCGTCTCCGCCGTATTGCAATGAAAAATCGCATCACTGTGAATGAATGATGTATGCCAATCCTGGTCCCAAGCAGAACCGGCCTCTGAAGCAGCATGAAGCAACATGGAAGCCACAGCCGCTAAGCTACATCTAAATGTGAATTTTATGCATTTTATATAAGGTGAGACCTAAGCACAGTGGTAAAAGAAATATTTTGATTAAAAGGCCACCTATGTATTTCTTCAATAGATATTTTTACTTTAAAATGAAAGGAACAATTAAAGACCTATCTGTAATATCTTAGGAATAGCCTTCTCTCTCTCTCTCTCTCTCTCTCTCTCTCTCTCTCTCTTTCTCTTACCTCTCTCTCTCTCTCTCTCTCTCTCTCTCTCTCTCTTTCTCTTACTCTCTCTCTCTCTCTCTCTCTCTTACTCTCACATATATATATAATATTATAATTTTCAATAAATCCGAAAAATTATTATCATTGACTTATGCAAAAATTACCTGAACTGAAATTATGAATTTGTGCCTCAAAATATTTCATTTTTGGGCACTGTGCACGAAACAAGTATCAAGAGTTTGTAAATCAACGAACTCAACCTGAAATCCATGGCGTTTCTTGGGATATGTTCTCGTCAAGAAATATATACGTTGCTATGTAACATTGTATACTAAAATATTTATATACACACATACATATATATTTATAATATAATGATATTATACGTATATGTATCATAAAGTGCTGTTTCCTGCTGCGCAGCGATTCCTAAGTGGCAGATGGCAGATGTAGAGGAATTTCAAAGATGTAGAAATTTGGAATAGGTAGTAAAAGAGTAACTGAGTACAGAAATTGTTTATAAATAACTACTTGTTATGTTAAAATTGTTGTGTATAATTATTGTTAAACAATTAATTGTGCTATTCAAAATTAGTTGCCCATATTCGTTATATTGGATTAAATTCAATTTATTTTTAAATATCTATATACAAATTTATATATTTGTGCTTCTTTACTAATATAATATAAATGCTTCCCTAATAAAACATAAAGAATTCAATACCGACCTTAACATGAACATATCCTTATATATTCTGTCTGGTTGTTAATTGACACGCAGTTCCACCATAAGGTGTGGAGATTTTAACGCACTTTGTGGAGCTCAACTGTTGCCTTTTATATGTATGTAATATCGTATAAAAAAGTTTGGTGCAGCAGCCACACAACACAGAAAAGGACCTTCTTGTTTATTATACGCCTCTGATTTTTCCTTTCTCTGATATATTTATGTGTGATTGTTTGTGTGTGTTGTGTGCGTGTGGGTATTTGTTTGTCAACAAAATACAAAATAGCGTTTATTGTTTGGCCTTTGCTACCGTGAACACATGCCTAGTAACGCCCAGTTTTCGTCTCGCTACCTTCATGTCAGACTATACATTTTTTTTTTGTCATATTCTGTTGCGTGACCATTGCATGAAAAGAAAATCCAGAATTTAAATACCTTTAGAGCTGATGCTTGAAATTGTACTGAATTGTCTATTGAATTCTATATATTAAAACATGTTATACATTAAATAAAACATACAATATTTATGATATATTATAATCAGAATGTTGCTCTACCGAACTGTCAGTATAAGCTTTTGACAAATGGCTTTCAGTTTCATAAATATGTACTAATATTTTTCTCAATTCGTATTTATCTACATGCAACGCATTTAGGCAAAGAAAAAGAACCAGAGCTGTTTACCAATTTTAGTCTAACCCTCGAAGTTTCATCAAGCTTAATTTGTTTCTACAGAGATTTCGTATCTGTGCCACCACAAAAAGTACATCAAGTTATTTTCTATTTACCTTGACGCAAACAACTTCTGCCAGCTGAAAAGTAGAATCTAAATGAATTATTGGATCCATTAGCAAAATCCATTTACACAAATTTAATGCAAAAGCAGCTTCAGTACTGTCAGGCAGAAAAACTTTATACACTTCGTTGAACTTTTTGACAGTGGAAAAATAACTGAAGGGTTGGGGTATGTTGTTTCTCTACGTTTCGGGGTTCGACGTTTCGTACACTGCCTAAGCTCGTAATGTTCGGGGGAGAAATAAAAACTTAACAATTAAAAAATAAGCACGCCAAAGAAAACATTTTCAGATTTACGCATAATGCGTAAAGGGTTGCGACTCAAGCAAAATAACTGAATTTACTTTGAGACCTTAACAGTTGCATTAAAAACAAGTTAGATAATTTTATACGACAATAGCCGACTACATTATACTCTATCGCACAATTTTTTAACTGGCGAAAGTAGTAGCTTCTTTAGAACGATAATCATAGATGAATTTGTAATTAATAACTCATGCATTCCAACTGGAAGCTGTGTTCAAAAGCTTTCTTCACGGGTATATAAACATTGTAATATACTTTTTCATTTATGAACAGAGTGTATACAGTAGTCAACGATGATGCTTCGTGATTTTAACTCAATTTATTCAGTATTGGAGAAATTTAGGGTTGATTTGGAAAAAGACAATATTGTTTTAAGTTTTGCGGTAAGGTTAAGTTCACCTAAGTAGAATTAACTACTAAGTCATTTGTTTCAAATTCGAAATCAGTTAGATACCATATGGTTATTCGAAAATTTCATATTATGTAATAAATAAGTGTATCTTCAAAAAGCAGGGTTTTTTATATATGGTTCTATAGATATATTTAAATCTAGAGTCTAGAATGTTTTAGATTTTCATATATTTTTCATATATTAGTTGAAAAAAAAAAATATATATTTTTTTGTGAGAATAAAAAAAATAGTAAATCTAAAAAGCATTTTACAATTTCCGATAGATTAATTTGCCTATTTGTTTTGCATTACCATTAATATTATTTTGAATGTAAAATGTACAAAAAAAATGATTAAAAAAGGCGTTTTTTATTTAATATTTACGACGGCAGTTAAAGTTAAATCAATGGAAATTCTTTAATTTATTTACAAACCACTTAATTTGTTGTTATTCTGTTTTAATTACATTCTGTATGCGGCGTTAAATATGAAATTAAAAATGCTTGCGCCACCATTATAAGCGAATTTTTTTTTCGAGCTATGAAAGTCGTTGACATTAATGCATTCATGCTCCCATACAGAAAAAATTATTTATGTAACTCTTGCACATATAGGCATACATATTTATACTGAGTATATATATATATATATATATATATATATATATATATACTGGCTGGAATTTAGATTTTTTAATACCCTGTAGATTAAAATTATATTGAAAATGTTTTGAAATATTAAAATTGTCTATTGAAAACATTATTATTTTTATAGTATACAATACTAATTAACAAAAAAAATCTATTTTCAAGTTAGTCTTGTTGCTGAAGGTAGGTACTGAAGTCTTGTTAATATCAATGAGTATCTTCAAGTCGATCGCCACTGGAGGTAAAAACTTTTTCCAACAAACATGTATAACTTTAACATATTAATTATTATTTATGATAATATTTTGATATATATTTTAGATAAAATATTTATATGCATCATAATTTAATTCAACATATAAATTTCTTTCAGACTAATTAACAATGTAAAGAAAAAATGAAACACATATTTTGCCAGTTTAAGCTAGACTCCAAATCCTTTACGGTACCCAGTGGATACCAGTGCAGGCAACAACCTTTACATACATTACATCTCCATTAAAGGGAAAGAAAATATATGACAATTTCAAACAAATTAAGACAAAAGATGTTCGTTATTGTAAAGCCAAAAAAAAGAATAGAATGTACAATTCATGCTCAAAGTTCATGCAACGGTCAGGTTTCTTAGAAGAATTCCTTTTTATGTTTAAACTGTGTTTTCGAATAGATTCACCTCGAATCTGGAAAGTAATTAAGCTTAAATTTAATGATATTTGTATCATTATGAAGGTTTTTTGATTTTCAATACACTCACCAACTGTCATCACCTACTAAGGATTCATCAGTACGGCATGCTGACACTTGAGATATCTGGCGTGGTGAATCGGTGAATCAAGTCGAAACGTAAAAGAGCCCAAGCTAAACTCATTGAGCTGCAACTGGTAACCCTACACCGAACATCGAGACAAAAGCAAATTGAGCAGAAAACCAGAAGGCGCCAGTGCCAGCCGCTGGTCAATCTTGAACCCTTGACCAGTATTTTGACACTTGCCGCTGGTAAACAACAGTTATTAAAGCTTATAATGAATATGAGCAACAACACGAAGGTCACCCTAAGAGTGAAGTCTTTCAAGTTTGAAGAATCTTAAAGGATTTTTTTTTTTTGGATTGATAACTTCTGAGAAACCTTTTTAACTAAACGAGGACTTAAGCATAAGTTTTACTATTTTTAACACTTAATCAGTGAGTATATGATTTTAAAACTATTATTAATTATTATAGATCATGCATAAATTGTCTACTTTTGCTAGAATTTTATATAAATATGCAGATTTCTATTTAGTATCTATGACATAGGAAAATTGTGAATTGTGAATCTACTTCTCATATTTGTGAATCTACTTCTCATATTTGAGAGACTCTTATATCCCAATATATTTCTATTTTTTGTTAGCTCCAGCTAAGACTAAAACTGAATTTCCAATCATATGAAGCTGAAGAAATAATAATTAAGCTGAATTATTTGTAAAGTGAATTTATTTATAAAAGAAAACTCAACGTTGTTGTAGCTTTTTTTGTTTGGACACATAATGTCTGTTGGCCAGGAAGTTGTTTAACTAGAGGACTGTTATTTTTAATTTCATTTTTCAAACGTCCCTTTGATATTTGCATGGTACATTAACACCCTCCTCATTTATCTCATCGGCTGACTGATGAACTGACGAACCCTGGACTGAAAATTTGATATGCCTTCTGCCCTATTTTAGGTGGATGGCGATTGGGTGGGAGTACTTTAATTTTATTTGCACACAAATGCGCGTGAATTTTAAGAAACATTTTGACGTCTCATCGTGTTGGTGTTTCTTTTTTTGTGGCCAATGTAAATAACATTCATTATAAATTTTTAATTATATCACCGGACTAACGAGACCAACCCAAAAGCCCCCAAAAAAAGTTTATTTTTCAGCGTTTTTTCTTAGTATCCAACCTTAAAAAATGTCAAGCCACATTTGACAATGATGAATCTGCTTTGGAAGCAACCCTCAAAACAAAAAAAAAAATATATATATATATATATATATATATATATAAAGAAAACTCAGCTGATAAACTGATTATGCACATCAATTGAGCTGTACTCTTCATTTGGCGCTGCTCACGGCAATTGTTTTGTGAAAATTAAATTCTCTTTTGTGTCTCATATTGCATTGTAAGTAAGCCCCTCGAACAGACCAAGAAAGCAAGAGCAAGGCGGGCTGGCTTTCTAATTACAAATAGGTAAAAAGGCAAATGCTTTGCGGCTTTGTGCACCTGCTGCCAAAGACGATAGAAATTATGGAAGCTGGGATGGGGGCTGGAGCCCTAAATTGGTAAAGGTATTTGTTAAAATTATTATTGGACTTAATTATGCCAAGAGGGGATGTAGCTCTAGAAACAAAGAATGTAATATGAACAGAAGCCAAACTAAGGCGGGTAAGCACTGAAAGGTAAACAATGCTTTCGAATTTTAAAAAATTAAATAGGAAAGCAACTCAATATTTAAGGTTCAATTTATGTACTTTAAAATTCTTTATTTTATATTAATTATTAATTACGAACGACCAACATAAATTGTAATACAATATAGACTTCTTTCAACCCAGTAAAACCACGAGAGTCCTTTTTCCGCCATAAGACCAGTATGTATATAATTTCACATTTAATAACTATTTCACAATGATTTCTTTTATAGTTTGGCTGATGATATATTTACCAATACCCAATGCCATATACGAGAATATTTGTTTATAACCAATGTTCCGAGTAAATATTTGCCAATAGCTGCGGTCCATTAGTGCTATATTATTGCTTGTGTGAGATAAAATATTTGTGGTTTCTGCACAATGACCATCTAGAAGCATTTTGGAAAATGTTACTAGTATTATATTTCTCATTTATTTGGTTAACCTATTTTGCCGCAAAATATTTAATCTGAGAGAACAGACTGGCTGTGAGCCCAGTCTTGCTGATGTTAATCAAACAACAATAACAGACATTCTCATAGATGTAAACACCGATTGGGCCACACTACATTCATACATGGTGTACATATACACATATATGTATTATATTTATATATATGTACACTCGAAATCAGGGCTCTTTTCAGATTAACTATGCGCATCCGTGCACACTCAGCACGCCTCTCACATTGTAATACGCCTCTTGTCAACGCTAAGCAGAGTGTGAGGATTATTCTCTAGTACGTACAAGAATAGCATTCTTTTGCAGCCCCTAACAGATAATGCTCGCATGTCCTTTGTATAATTGATGGTGACACATGCGAATAATTCTCATACACGCACATACCCATACTCATGAAACTATTTATTGGCAGACGCTTGTAATTTTGACCGGGCTAAGAGTAAGCCTACAAATATTTTTACGTGTTTCTTTTAGGTATTTAATGCTTCAATTAATTTTATTTTAAGTGATTCGCCCATCGTCTTAACAGTCAGCTGCTTTCTTTATATCACACACTTTTAAAGCACAGCAGGTTGCCTTATTTCTATTGTATAAGACAGCTTAATAACTCCGCAGCTCAGGTAATAATAACCGAAACGATGATAAGTAGTTCATAAAGCAAAGTAGTCGAACAATATCAAACTATAAAGAACAATTGTATAGTAGATATATAGATACTAAAAATTAAATGTATAAAGAACAATTGTATAGTAGATATATAGATACTAAAAATTAAATGTATGAATAAATGTAAATAGTGATCAATTATTTGTACTGATTTAGTAATATATAAAAATATATCAATATCATTCCTTTCTTATTAAGAATTCGTTCATTCACAAATAGAATTCACATTCTGTGTGGCGGACAAATTGTAGAAAAGTTAGTATTTAGAATCAAAAAGTCCAGGGTCTGCTCGACAACGAGGTATTCACTGTTTACTGAAATACAAAATCAATTTATCTCAAGCCACTACCCAAGAAAATATTAAAATTATCTCCAAATATGATTTATATTAAATAACTAACTTATCGAATAAAAAACATAATTAAATAAATTAAGTAATTAATTTTATATATTTTATTAATTTTATATTATTATATACAATATTTAATATTATATTTTATATATAATACTTTAATCAGTCTGTAGAAAAATTCAATAGAGATGCATATTTCCATTTTTATACCCTGAGCCCATTGAAAATGGGAAATCAGGGTATAATGGTTTTGTGAAAATGTATGTAACAGGCAGAAGGAGGCGTGCCACACCCCATAAAGTATATATATTATTGATCAGCGCGACAAGACGAGTTGATATAGCCCTGTCCGTCTGTCCGTCTGTCCGTCTGTCCGTCTGTCCGTCTGTCCGTCCGTCCGTCTGTCCGTCTGTCCGTCCGTCCGTGTGAACGCTGAGATATTTTTAAGTACGCAACGTAGAGACTTGAAATTTTACATGAATACTCGATAATACCATACGCTGCACAAGTTTATAAAATTTTTCCGATAACTCATTCCATTTCGATTTTATGAGCATTTATCGATAATTTTAATGTGTTTTTAAGGCGGGGTTTGTACATCGTTTGAGCTAGAGACTTCAAATTTGCTGTGTAGTTGCGTGTAATGAATATGGAGATAACGTAATTTTCAGATTTTGGATGCCACGCCCCATTCGCCCCCAATAGCCCCCTATTTGTAGAAAGCGCATATCAAATACTAGAGACTTGTGCTTTGGCAAGTCCACAAATATGAACGCCATTAATAAGTTGTGAAAGTTTGATGCACTTAGTCTATCGCTAAGAAAAGTTATTAAACAATTAAGTTTCCATAGTAATGCCCACATTGCAGCCCAAGCGCAGTCGCTGCGTCAACTGCGCAGTTGGCAGAGCGCGCGCTTATGCGTGCGTGCATATGTATGTGTGTATGTGTTGTTTGTATGTATGCATACAAAATCGTAGAATGATTTGATATTTGGCTCTTCACAGGGCTCAGGGTATCCCCTAGTCGAGCAGTCTCGACTAGAGCACTCTTACTTGTTTATGTCTTAATTGTAGTATGTTTGTGTTTATGAAATCATTAAAAAACAATTATAAACAAGTAAGAACGTTGCCTTAGGACGAAACCTAAAGCGTGAAACTCGTTTCCCAGAGGGGTATCTGGTATTTTAAATTTAATAATTTATCTCAAATTTTGCATTTATGTAGATTCATGTGAATTTTCTGCAATTTCAATTTTTGCAAATATAACTATGTGAATGAATTAGCATTTTTATAAAATGTAAAAAATTCAATAGAATCATATGCTGAAAGTTTCATCAAGTTCCGTTAAGTCAGTCGCAATCTATTAAACAAAACGTTTGGCCAATTATGACACGCACGCGTTAAGCAGCGACAGCAAAATATATTTACATTTACACATAGGTACATACATTGAAACGTGCAAGCGCGTTTGCTTATGCATTGTCATAAATAAATTCAGCGCCATTCATTCTAGCATATTCTTCAACCAAAACTGTTATTGAGTTGTGCTTGCATTTTCAGCCGCTTCTTTAGTTTTGTATTTGTCAAATATTGCCCTTTATACGCATACATTCAAGCGACCACCTTTTTTGTATGTACACATATAAATACATACGTTCATATGCGCGCATTTCAGCTTTTTCTAAGAATCACAATTGCGATTGATTTATGTTTATATTGTGTTTGCATTAACAGCAGCTTCTATAGTTTTGTATTTGTCAATAGTCGCCCTTGTAGTGAAGTAGTTTCGGATTTGCCAACAGGCAATGCAAAACTGATGTGACGCAGCAGGTAGATGAAAAGCGTGTAAGCAAAAGGGTCCGCGTTCGAGACGCGGCGGCGACGGCATGAAAATAGTTGCGCAGCTGTTCGTGCCTACATACATGCATACCTGATGGGACCTATCGTCAATTTTTTTGTGCGTGAATAATTTTGTTCGGACTAAGTCGATTACACAAATATCGGTATTTGATATTTACATTTTTTGTCAGGGTCACACACACAAAAAGAAAATAACATAACTGACCTAGGCTATACGAAAAATGATAATTTTAGCAGATAAATTATTTGCAGAACTTCAACATTAAATCGAATTACATATATTTCTCAGAAGTGCCGTTTGTCGTCTTAGCAATTCTTATTAAGCTTATTTATATAGGTGGCACAGGCATATTAATTTTGCAGCTGGGCGTTACAAATTTTGTTGCCAATTTGCCACGCCCCCAGTAGGCGTAGACATATCATATTTGGCAAGTTCCTAGAAGGAGTCGAGGGTAACGTAACTGTAAAGTTTAGATGCTTACACTCCAAAAATGTGAAAGTTACAGGGTATTTTTTCGATATACCACGCCCCCGAAGGGGCGTAAGATTTATTTTTGGAGAATCAATAGAGGAGGCCCCCAGTAACACAAACATCCAATTTGGAATCGTCTAGCTCTAAAACTGTAGGAGCTATAAGCTTTTTGCGATTTGCCACGCCCCCTGAAGGCGTAGGTATGTCCGCTATATCTTTTTGATCTTGGGTTGCTTATCCGAGTATATATATCAAATTTCAAGTCTCTAGCATCAATAGTGCTCAAAATATAGCTGATCTTGTAAAATCACTCTATATTCAGATCCGATTTGCCACGCCCCCAGTGGGCGTGGACATAAATATATATTTTGTATCAATCTTTATAGAATCGAAGCGTTAAGATACGTGCCAAATTTCAGCATTCTAGCTTTAAAACTGTAGAAGTTACAGTTTTCCCGATTTGCCACGCCCCCAATGGGCGTAGATATATCCGCCATATCTTTTTGAACTTGGGTGGTCAACGCAAGTATACATTCCAAATTTCAACTCTCTAGCTCTTCAACTAATATGATTTCTATGATTTCTATTAACTATGGGCGCAACCATTTTCCGATTTGCCACGCCCCTAGTGGGCGTATCCGGAAAATCTTGACACTTTATAATTCGAGGGTATACACGAGTATATGTTCCAAATTTCAAGTCTCTAGCTTCAATAGCGTAGAAAAATATTGCATTCATACGGACAGACGGACAAACGGACATTTCACAAAACCAATATACTCTTTTTCCCTTTGGGAAACGAGTATAAAAACTCACATGTAATCTAGTAGACTACTGCTCAAGAGGCTATTCAAAGTATAACAAAAAGTTTAGGTCAAATGTAGTAGGTAGTTTATAGGAATGATTTGCTTTTATATACAAATTCGAAACTCTCACGCAAAATACGACTGCAAAATCTTCGTCATAAACGTAACTAATAGAATGTATTGTTTACTTTTATAAATTCTGTGAATTGTTTTTCAAATATGATTTGATTTGCTTCAGAAGCTCGTGCAACTGCTTCGTAATACGAAACCGCTGATAATGGCATCATCGTTATAACATTTGTCAGCTGCCAACGCGTTGAGATAAGCTTTCGATTTTCAACTGAGCATTACTACACAAATATAAGCGATTTGAAGCAGTTTCAATTATACATTCACAAAGTTAACACGTACTGCAAATAATTGTCTGAAATGAAATTATTATTGTTCAGCCTGTTGGGCGTGCTGAGCATTGCAAATAGCAATGCGAATCTCGTTTGCTATTATGACTCAACTTCATTTCTGCGTGAAGGCTTAGCTAAACTGGATACTCACAACTTGGAACTGGCACTGCAGTTCTGCTCTCATCTGGTGTACGGCTATGTTGGGCTCAAGCCGGATACTCACGAAGTTTTTAGCTTGAATGTAGATCTGGATATGTTTCATTTTAGAGACATAACGCAATTGCGTGCCAAATATCCGCAACTGAAAGTGCTCTTAAGTGTGGGTGGAGATCGAGATGTGGATGTTTTACGTCCCAACAAATATCTAGAATTGCTGGAGGCAAATCTCACTCAACAGCAGAACTTTATCGATAGCAGCATGTTGCTATTGCGTAAAAATGGTTTCGATGGTTTGGATTTGGCATTTCAATTTCCTAAAAATAAGCCGAGAAAAGTGCATGGAACTATTGGCAGCTACTGGAAGAAGTTTAAGAAACTGTTTACAGGTGATTTTGTTGTTGATCCAATGGCGGCCCAGCACAAAGATCAGTTTTCTGAACTGGCAAGGAACATAAAACGAGCCTATCAAAGTGCTAATTTACTATTAACATTGACGGTGCTGCCCAATGTGAACTCCACTTGTACGTAGTGATATATAATGAAAAATAATTCGCATTCCAATAACCAATATTTCTATATCTCAGGGTATTTTGACGTGCCAAAGCTACATCCCTTAATGGATTTTATTAATCTGGCTGCATTCGACTTCCATACGCCCATGCGCAATCCCGAAGAAGCAGACTATACTGCTCCAATAATGTTTCTCGATGAGCAAGGGCGGCTGCCACATCTTAATATTGACTTCCAGTTAAATTACTGGTTGCAGCATCACTGTCCGCCTCAAAAGATAAACTTGGGCATTGCCACCTACGGACGTGCTTGGAAACTATCCAAGGACTCTGGCCTGAGTGGGGCTCCGGTTGTGCCATGTACTTTTGGAGTGGGTGATGGTGGATTACAAATTGGCAGCACTGAAGGGTTGCTTAGTTGGCCAGAGATTTGTTCAAAGCTACCTTTAAATCAGACAGCCATCTATCGAGGTGCGAATGCACCGTTACGAAAAGTCGCAGATCTTACGCAAAAATATGGAAACTACGCACTACGCCCGGCAGACGAGCACGGCGACCACGGCCTGTGGGTAAGCTATGATGATCCCGACTTTGCGGGTATTAAAGCTGTCTACGCTAAAAACAAGGGTCTAGGAGGTGTGGCTTTGTTCGACCTGAGCTACGACGACTTCCGTGGTCTTTGCACGGGCATGAAGTTCCCGATTGTTCGTTCAGTTAAATATTTTCTAGGTTAGATTATTGCTTTTCTCTTAGCGAATTTCGTAATTTTAATTCTAATCAGCTAACTTGTTCAATGCTTCAACTTCTGGCCTTGCCGTCTGAATCGGCTCAATAACTTTGCTTACGCAAAAAAACTATTCTAAGAGCATATGTAAAATAATTATAAAAATAAAACTTGTTTTGAGTCGACTTGTCTCTTTTTATTTCTCAACTCTGGCAATAAACAAATATAGTGTGTGTTTCTCTCTGTGGAAGAAGCTTTTGGTGTCGTCATCGTTTGTCGACAGCCTCGTTTCTCGTTTGTCGTTTTCGGTTTCCATTTCAGCTTCAGTTCGATTTCATTTAAACATCGCAGCGGTTGTGCTAT
Source organism: Drosophila meridionalis (assembly GCA_035045145.1). Lineage (NCBI taxonomy): Eukaryota > Metazoa > Arthropoda > Insecta > Diptera > Drosophilidae > Drosophila > Drosophila meridionalis. Next base: position 142,281 of record JAWNPG010000031.1, read on the forward strand.
ATTGTGTAATAAGTATTTGGCTTGACACTACAGAACATGAGGCAGTTATACTTACTTTCGCTATTAACGGGCTACCTTGTTACTGTGACAACGGCAGCATCTAACCTAGTATGCTATTATGATTCATCAAGTTATACACGCGAGGGTAAGACTGCAAAGCACTAACAATCATATGCACAGAGTTTAACAAAACAATTTAAATTTGATAACTTATTCAATTTAAATTCAATGTCAATGCTTAAATATATTGTCATGCTGCTGACTTCAAGTTTGAGACACAAATGATATTAAAAATGAAAAATGAAATGACGCCTTTTTACATTTTACCTCTTAATGGAAGCATTTATTGGAACTTTTTCGCGTTGCTCTGTTCATTCGCAAATAAAAATATAAATAATACAATGTTTGAAATAAGTAGTTCCTTCAATTCTCCAACTTTTGGAGATTTTTTAAGATTTCATTTAATTAGAAAATTTTTTATAGACTTTTTAACACATAAATTAAATTATCAACCAATTGTTAATTGCTATATATAATGGTAAATGATGTAATATATATATTTATATATATACATATAAGCTTGTGCGACAAGGAAACTGATGTACATTTTTTGATAGTCTTCAGTAATGTAAAATATACTTGATAAGTCCATACAAACTGCTTAAGTATGAATATGAATACAGCAAGCACACTTCACTTTTAGCTTACGATAGAGATTATTTCAGAGGCACAACATCATTTTACATATAATATATTCTAATATAATATATACCATTACGAATGGTATTTTTACTTAATAAACAAGCTAGACGGTAAACATATCGGGAGTCTGATAGTCCAGAGGTCAATGGCTTATCAGCTGAGTCGCGCGAGCGTAAGAGAGCTGCGCTCACTAATATGCGCTCTCAATATTGTTGGACGTGAAACATTGTTTTTATAGTGAAACATTGTTTTAGCAAAATATTTAAAAGCAAATAATTGGGAACAAGGTTGGCTGACGACAAACTTACCGACAATTATATATATAAAACTGTAATGCAATCAGTTATCACAGTTATACAAAGCAACACAACAGCTTACGCTTCTTACACAAAATCCACGCGCTTGAAATCAAAAGCTGAGTGTACAACTCGCAGCGAGTCCAACGCGACAACTGCCCCAGCAACATTTCTCCGCTGGAGACCCAATAAGTGACTAACATTGTGACGCAGTTATGTACAGTGGAACAAAATTTAAATAATGAAGATATAGTGGATCTATGAAAAATGATAATTACGAACAGTAAAGCCTGATTTTAAGATCAATTTTTTCGAAAATAGTAATTATATCTGTTTCATATATTATTTACTTTTCAAAATGAACAAATACAGAAATCAAAACATATACAGAAATCTAAAAAAAAATAATTTTATATAAATTTCACATATCATATAACTCTGTTTATTTATTTTATTCAAAACATTTTATATTCTCTTGAACAACTGTTTTATAGTTTAAGTGAATAATGAACATCTCCAAGTATAAATTCAACGAGCTTGTTGTTGTCGCTCGCATGCTCTTAATTGAGTTCACAGTGGACAGTTGTCACATATATAGTGGACAATGGAAAAATTGTATTGTTTTTCTGGCAAATGTCATTCTCACTTAAATAATTCAAATCTACTGACCTAAACAGATGTTTTTAATTTATTTTACAAACTTAATATTTATATATATCAGTAAGCTACAAATATTAGCTGTCTGACAGTTCGGTTTAGGCAAAACTAAACAAGGTTTAAATGTTTTAGTGGGGAGTACCAAATCATCAAGCGATCTGTATACAAACTTCGAGAGATAACTATAACTTTCAGGTTATTAGGCAAAAAAAAAAAAAACCCACAGTGCTCTTTTTATACTCTGAGCTCATTGAAAGTCAGGGAAATGGAAAATCAGGTTTTAATGGAAAATCACTGATCACAAACTTAAGAGCGGTATCTCAATAGCATTGTAGACTAAAATTTTAATTTCCAAATTACGAAAAATACGAACATACATTATTTATTCTATATATTTTAAAATCCATCCAATTATCGTTGCAGGTTTGGGCAAACTGTTAAACCCAGACTTGGAGATAGCTTTGCAGTTCTGTTCTCACTTAGTTTACGGATATCTGGGCATTCGTGGCGACAACTTCCAAGCATACAGCTTGAATGAAAACTTAGACATCTACAAACATCAATTTTCGGAAATAACAGCTTTCAAACGAAAATACCCACACCTTAAAGTTCTATTAAGCGTAGGTGGTGATCGTGACATTGATGCGGAACATCCAAACAAATATATAGAGCTTCTCGAAGGAGAGAAGGTGCGCCAGACCGCTTTTATCCAATCAGCCTATTCGTTGGTTAAGAACTATGGCTTTGATGGCTTAGATCTAGCATATCAGTTTCCTCGTAACAAGCCCCGAAAGGTCCATGGCGAAATTGGTACGGTGTGGAAGAGTTTCAAGAAACTGTTCACTGGCGATTTCATAGTTGACGAAAATGCGGCCCTGCACAAAGAGCAGTTCACAGCTTTTGTGCGCGATGTCAAGAATTCACTGCGTAACGATGGATTTCTTCTCAGTTTGACTGTGCTTCCCAATGTCAACTCGACTTGTGAGTATTGAATTGTTATTTGTTCATTTGTTAAATATGAAAATACTTGATCATATTATTATATATATTTTACAGGGTACTTTGATATACCTTCATTGAACGGTCTCGCTGACTTCGTCAATTTAGCTGCATTTGATTTTCTTACACCTGCCCGCAATCCCGAAGAAGCTGATTATACAGCTCCACTATACGAATTGCCAGGTCAAAATCGTCTTCCACATTACAATGTTGATTTCCAAGTAAAATATTGGCTACAACAAGGATTTCCTGCCAGCAAGCTTAATTTAGGTGTTGCTACCTATGGAAATGCTTGGAAACTGTCTAGCGAATCTGGCCTGGAATGTACACCAGTTGTATCACACACCGAGGGAGCTGCTCCAGAAGGGTTGCAATCTCAAAAACCTGGTCTGCTTAGCTACCCAGAGATTTGCTCCAAGCTCTCCAATCCACAAAATCAATATCTCAAGGGAAACGACTCGCCATTGCGACGCGTGAGTGATCCATCGAAGCGTTATGGTGTCTATGCATATCGTGCTGTTGATGGAGCCGTAACTGAGGGTCTTTGGATTAGTTACGACGATCCCGATGCTGCATCTAACAAAGCGGCCTATGTCCGTGCCAACAATTTGGGTGGCGTAGCTCTATTCGATTTGAGCTACGACGATTTCCGTGGACAGTGCACAAGTGACAAATACCCAATATTGCGCTCCATTAAATATCGCTTGTAAATTGAACTGTACACACTATATATAAAGGCATTATTAAATAATAAACAGATGATTAATACTCTTCGCTTATACATATTTTTATTTTCACTTAAATTTACATTAAGACTCATTAACTAAATATTTTCATGCATTTAAGCGACAAACAGAATTTGTTAGCTCTTATCGCTAACTCTTTATTATATTTTACTATATTTTTTTAAAAAGCTTTTAGTGCTTGTGAGGCAAATATTGTTGAGTTTTGTAAATTACCCGAACAGAGTGATCTCATTGAACTCAACGCCATATATTTAATTTTCACTGTACACAAACCAAAAAAACAATTCCAGAGAAATTTGTTGATAATATAGAGCCTATTGTTCGACCTACTCAGTCCACGGCAAAGCTAACTTGTATGCGATTCGCGTTGTCATTTGAATTTAGTTACGTTTTGGGTCTCGTTCTGTGCGCACGTATTTAATTGTGATCTTTTTCCCCTTCCCGCACAGTTGTTACTCTCGCTTTTGTTGTGCGGTTCTCTCTAGCTCTGCAACAATGCGCTCTCTGTGGCTCGGACTAGCGTTGACTGTGCTGCTCTCAGAGCTGCCGACGGAAACAGCAGCTTCTCCGCATATGATTTGTTATTACGACTCGGCAGGTTATGAGCGACAAGGTATGTATATATACATATATATAATACATATATATTTTATAATTCTCTCTACATATTACTTTTTTGCTCGATCTCTCTCTCTCATTCTCCGATAGGCCTTGCTAAATTCTCACTCACGGATTTGGAGCTGGCACTGCAATTTTGCACTCACGTGATATATGGTTATGCTGGCATCGATGCAAACACCTATGAGATAAAAAGTCTAAATCAACCACTCGATTTTGAGCGTCGTCACTTTGCTCAAATAACGGCACTTAAAGAGAAATATCCATTTATTAAATTTTTATTAAGTGTAGGAGGTGATCGTGATTTGGACGAAGATGATAAATATATTAAACTACTAGAAGCTGATACTAAGACACAAGCACGTTTTATCAGCTCGGCTAGAGATGTCATACGCCGCTTTAACTTTGATGGTCTGGATCTTGCGTTTCAACTGCCACGCAACAAACCACGAAAAGTGCACTCAGATGTCGGCATGGCCTGGAAAAGTTTTAAGAAATTCTTTACCGGTGATTTCATAGTCGACCCCAATGCTGAAACTCATAAGACACAGATGACAAACTTAGTTAAGAATCTGAACAGTGCATTTAAAGCCAATGATCTAATGCTAAGTCTTACGGTTCTACCCAATGTTAACTCGAGCTGTAAGTTTCTTAAAGTGACCACTTCACTTCATATCTCATTTCATCTGTTTTTGATCTTCAGGGTATTTCGATGCACCTGTTATCGCTGGAAGTGTTGATTTCATTAACCTCGCTACATTCGACTTTCTGACACCCGCTCGAAATCCAGAGGAGGCTGACTACTCTGCTCCGCTTTACGAGGCATTTGGACAGAATCGCCTGCCCCATTACAATGTCAACTTTCAAATGGAGCACTGGCTGCTGCAACGTGTGCCAGCGAGCAAACTGAATATTGGTGTGGCAAGTTATGGACGTGCCTGGAAGCTAACAATAGATTCTGGCAGCAGCGGACAGCCCGTTCTACCTGCTGATGGGCCAGCACATGCGGGACCTCAAACCAAGACAGAAGGACTCCTGAACTGGGCTGAGATATGTCAACTACTGCCAAATCCTGGCAATATTAATGCCAAAGGCCACGCTGCTCCCATCAAACGTGTGCCTGATCCCACAAAGCGTTATGGCAGCTACGCCTATCGTGCCGCCGATGAGAATGGCATCTACGGCTTGTGGGTTAGCTATGATGATCCAGATACAGCCGCCAGCAAAGCCCAATATGTGCATTCCAAGAATCTCGGCGGTATTGCATTGTTCGATTTGACACAGGATGACTTCCGAGGTCAGTGTACCGGCGATCGATTCCCCATGCTGCGTGCTATCAAATATCGACTACTCTAATGCTAATGCACATATGTAAATATGTACATATAAAGTAACCATTTTACCAAATCATGGAATTGCAAATTGTGTCGCTGGCTACCGCAGCTATCCTGTGTGCTGTCTGTGCTCTTTACTAATTAATTACAAAGTTGTAAACTAAAATGCGCCGCAAATTATTTCATTAGCCTCTGGGTACAACTACTGCTTTTATGTTATAGCATTGTATTTGGGCTCGGTCTCGAGATCAGACATCGGCCATCGGGCACCGGGGAACGGGGATCTGGGTTAAATTGTCTTTCTGCCCATTGGATTTCGATGGCACCCAGCAGTGAGACGCCTTTATCTTTTTCGCCCAGCTACGATCTTGTTTGAATGTTTTTTCGTCGTTCCCTTTGGTTCAGTTTGCAATGCCGTTGAGATTTACAGAGATTTCGGCACATGCCGCGACTCTGCTTGCGCCGGCGCGGCTTTGCAATTGTTATACCCTGTACCGAATAGCTAAATATGTGCATGATGATTTGAGAGCAAATAGAATTAATATCTTGCCTTTACAAAGGGTCCATATGCATGAGTACTATGGGTCCTCTGAGTACTTGATATATGCTAGTCAGACACACTTAACGCAATTGTATTGTATAATTGGCAAAAATGGGTACCACTGTCTGAGTGAAACTAATTGCTGATCCATAACTAATGAAGAGTTTCGATATCATTGGACAGCGATACAAATATAAGGAACTTAATTAAGTTATTGTTTCTGTGATAATAAAAATAAAATAATGCGTCGATATCGAATATTTATTACGACTATTTGCTTGATCTCCATGAGCTACGGCATAGCTGAAACAATATAATATTATTATTAAAACACTCCTCTTAACATGAATATAACATACATTATCACATAGGTATATATATCACCAGTGTCAGTTTCGCAAGTTTTCTAGTCAACTGTTAAATTTATCCTGGAATCGTGTTCTTATTTAACATAACGAAACTATAAAATTATTCACAATTGGCGCAATGCTCCTGCAGAATGCAAAATATGCATTTAGTGGCAATTGATCGTGGCGGCTTCTACCCAGATCTTGATGAAGCTCTCACACACACACATACACACAGAAATAGGTCCTTAGTTAGGGCTGAAAAATATCTTCACTATACGAGAAAAAATTGAAAAAAAAAAAAAACAAAACAGAGTCTACAAGTTGTAAACATGGCATTGTTTAGCAAAATCCTTGGCCAACTTTACAGTCTCGGATGCCTGGTCTCTTCCATATGCCATCGAAAGAAAGATCGTGTCTGCTGCTCATAGCTTGACTCCAATACCGATTCCCAACTCCTGCCTCGATTGCAGCCCCCTCGGTAGCTTGTCGCCTTATCTAATTAAGGCACATTGGCGGTAGTGGCGCAACAAGACCTCTGCATGATATTTGCTTTGCGATTATTGGCAGCCTGCGCCCCATGCGAATGACAAATATGTTGCCTATGTATGCTTCCCCATACCGGCTGCTCGCCAAGCTGTTGCTGCTGCTGCTGCTGTTACTGCTGTTACTGCTGCTGCTGCTGCCACTGCTGCCTTCTGTGGAAGGCTCACAGTCGCCAGCTTGGGTATCTACCTCTTTAAATAAAGATATTTTCGCCCTCATTACGCTCTGTGTCCTTTTGTTTTGTTACTTTTTTGTTTTTGTTGTTTGCGGTGGCCGATGAAGTGTCGCTGATTGCGCGTTGTATTGTTTTGGTTAGTCGAAGATGTCCACGAGGGCGATAAGAAATGCATGCATGCATGTACGTTGCTTAAAGTCAGGATTTGGTCAATTTGCGAAAAGTCAGATAGCACTGATATTATTAGTGGCGTCGCTGTCGCCATGCCTAGAGAACTTTTTGTATAAATTTTGCTAAACTTTTTTTGATAAATACCTCGAATTGAGTATTATCGATGAAAATAAGAATGATTTTTATTTTTGAATGATGAAATTAAAATAATGATATTCAAAGCATTATACTTGCTGATATGCTCGCTCAATTATGGTCGCAGGATTATATTTATAATATGTATTTTAAAATATATTCAATAATTGCAAATTTCTTACTCGATGACTAAATTCTCTATAAGTAACCAAATTTACCATTGGCTTTTTACGAAACTAAACTTTTTAGCACACATATAAATTCCCTACCTTCGAATGCCTTAATTATTGTCCAGTCTTGTTCCTCTTGACTCAGTTGTTTTATTGCGTTGTTAATTTTAAATAAATCACGCGATTTTTATGGACCTGTTCGACCGAAGAGCTCGTTTTTTCATCGTTATCGAGTTCATATTTTAAAAACCAAAGTTTTAGCTGTTCAAAGTCATTTTCGTTCAATTGTCAGCGGGTTGTCACACAACATGATTTAAGCCTAGTCCACAATGTCGATCGCTAACTACTAACTGGCGCCAGTGCAGAAAATGATTCCAGCGTTCTGCGGATAACTCTTCAGCCGATTCTAGATTTTTAACACTCACTGATGTTGTTGTTATCGCTCTGTTTGGAAAAGGCTGAAATAAAAAAAAAAATAAAAAAAAATTAAGATTAGATATATTTGAGATTGGAGATCAATTATTATGCCTCAGTCATGTACGATCGTACTTTTACATGTCTTTTTCGTTAGGCGATATTTAGACGATGCAATGGCACGGCCCTGAGGTAACCAATAATTAGACAAAAATAATGAATATTATTAATAAACGGATTTTTTAATAGACCTGAAAGATATTCAAAAAATTGGTTTGAATATTTATCTCCCTCATTTTTTAGAGAAACAGTTTAATTAGTTAAACTTATAGTTATTTTGGTTAAATCATTTGACATAAATATAGTAGCCAAATTAAAGTTGGTAAATGAAACACACAAGTCCAACAATTTAGCAACAATAACAAGAAGCAGAGAGAGAGGGAGAAAGAGAAAAAAGTGTGTTAAAAACTAAAAGTTTTGTTTGTTTTTGTTCAGATTTTTCGCACCAATTAAATTCAATTAGCTGTCGGCAGCGATACGTTTCTCTATGATGTGGATAGCTAACCATGTAATACACAGTTCTAGAGTCGCCTTTTCCAACTCGCACTCATTTTACCATAACAAATGGACGTTTGTGTAGGTGTGCGCGTGTGTGTCCGTGTTCGTGATTGTATTTGTATATGTACCACCATGTGTGTAACGACCATAATAAGTTGTAGCGCCACTGCGTCATAAAAGGTTATTTTAAACAAATAAACACGTGGAATTAATGAAGAAACGTGTGTGTGGCGTTTAATAGCTTACGTATAAATAAACAAGTATGAGTGCTCTATACGAGAGTGTCCAATAAGGCAAGATACCCTGTGCCCCTTGCATCGCGATTTCAATACAAAATTGTCTTTGCATGAACAAAATTGTCATCTTAAATTCGAGTATATATATCTTATCGTTCGGAAGGAAATTAAGATATAAATATGAGTTTACCACAGCATTCGTTTGTCAGGTACCTTAGTGGGTAGTGTTCATACCTCTATATCTTATGAAGAATATTATTCTAAACACATTTAGGTCAAAGTAATTTTTTGAAATAAAAAATTCAATCAGAAAAGCCTTAAGTTAAATTTAGAAAATTAGCAAATGTGTTGGTATTGTATATGCACTTTAAAGTTGTAGACAAACAGAGACACGATTTCCTTTGGTCTTGCGGTCACCATTGAATGAACGTAAACATTTTCAAACTTTTAATTGCCACACTAAAAACGAAACAAAACCTGTGCATATGTGTAGAGGGATGGAGGAATACAACGTGTGAAACTGTTGGAGATGAAGAGCGACTATCTGCAAAAGACTGGCAGACTGAAAGACTGGAGCGAATGGGGGTCGGCTATAATGGATAAAGGAGGCAGACTGGTGCTGATGACGACGCGCCTAAAACAAACAAATAAATGCCAAGTAAATGGCCAACAGCGACGCTGGCGGCACGCTTTGCCTGGTCTTAATTAAATCAAGGGAGAAAACAATAAAAACTACATACATACACCCATCCATCGATGCGGGATCGGGATCGGAATTGGTATCGAGTCTGCCAGAGAGATTTTATTACACACTGTGCGCCATGCAATAATTCAAAAAATACTTTGCAGTATATCATTATAATCAAAATGTTTTACAACGATGTCTACCACCCAGCGTGTGCAACGTTTACGTTTTTGGGGTATCCGGCAATACTACCAGGACTTATGATTCCCCATTCAAAATGTTTAGATGCACAAATAAACAGTCGTAAAAATTCCCCTGCTATGAGCTCGTAGCATTTCCATTTCGATTGTAAACATCTATAAACAGAGTGTGCCAATATTTTTCAATGCGAGAGCTATCTATAAATTTATATACGAAAAGCCAGCAGAGAAATAAATTCTAATATTGGGTGGCTGCAAAATTAAATACTTAAATTTAGAAAACAATGTAATGTTATGAATACAATGATTTTGTAGTTTTACCATTTCGGATACAGTCCGCTTTTTCACAAAATTTTATTAAAACGTATTTTAAACATTAGATTTGTAAAATTGTAAAATGAGCTCATACAAATATTATTATTATGTTCTAAAAGTTGGATTGTAATAAATTCATCAACAAGAAAAATAATGTAACAATAAACTCCTATAACATAACCCAAATTGCAGCCCAATCACAGTCGCTAAGTGAAAATTTTACAAATTAATATCATAATGTATGTACTAAGTAATAGCAGCTCTATGAAATTCTTGACAATAGACAAGTATGAAAGTTACACTAGTCATGATTGCCTATCCTAAGCCTCATACGTTCTCCACTAATTAATTAATTAATTAATATAATATTTTTTTAAGACTAATACTATAAAGTAGAAATCCTTCACTCTCTCCAAAATTCAATAGTAAAGCTCAATAGATTGGTACAAATAAATCTATTATTTTATTATAGTCCAATAACATTGATCACACATACACATTAAAAAAAAATTATCTATCATACAGCGGTTTTAAAGTTTCATACAGAAATAAAACCCTTAATAAAATGTTATATAGTCTTATAAAAAAAAAAATAATAATAAATAAAAAAAAAGTCCTATAAAGTAGAACTCCTTTCCAATCTTCTAACTATCTAAAAGTATACAGCACTACGGCAGTATTTGTTCTTAAATCAAGCCGAATTCCACTGATAAAATATATCGAGAATTACTGCGTGTCTATATTTCATGATTATGTCAGTTGCTTGTGTTTAAGCCCCCACGTGGGGTCTTCATAGCCTCCAGCCGGAGGGCAGGGGAGCTCGCAAATGAAATTGCGTGCGCACGCGTACAGCGCCAAAACGAATTATGCTTGATGCACTAACCACTGATAATTCAATTTTTGGTCATTTTGTATACAGATGACAGAGGAGCAGAACGGCTGCTGCTCTTCGTATCCGTTCAATTTGTACAACTGTTACACACGCACAACATATCAACAACAATTTGGCAGTTCGATTTGCGACTGCATGAGAAATCTGTGCGTGACACGCACAAGAAACGTTTTCGAATTGTGTTTATGCCAAAGTGTTCTAATTGATGTTGTTGTTGTTTCAGTTGTTGCTTGCATCAAATTCCTGCATATCATCTCCGCAATCTCAGCTTCTGTTAGCAGGCAATCTTTTGAAAAAGTGAATGAGTTAAATCAAACAAATATTGTATAAATTTTAGATAATGTATGCGAAAATTTACCAAAAGGGGTTGCCTCATCCTCATCCGAATTCTTACCTACCCTCCACACATATCTGCTATATCTGCTATCAGCTGTCAAATTTGCCAAATCACGATGACATATCACTAAACCGCGTTTGACATTCCTCTCTCTCAGCATGGCAAAGGGTTGCGCTTTACTTTCTTAGGGTTATTCGAAACACGAATTACGAGCACTCATTGCGCCTGGCGTATGAACAAACAGATAAGCATATGAAGCCAAAACAAAATAAAGTTTCAGTATTTGAGATTGTGTCTGATAAGTTTCTATTATGATAAAATATTCATGAAAGTAGGAAAATGTATATTTATGTGAAAATATATATATTTATATATGTATGTATATTTAATTTTTATGAAATACTTTTTACGCATAAGAACTGTAATAACAATTAAATAAAAATACATCATATTTATATATATTCTTAAATTATTATATTGTATATAATATATCATATTTCACTCAAAAGAAAATTTCAATCTCATAAATAGAATACAAAATTAAATATTCTTCCGTCTTAGTGCGGCATACTTTCAATTTAAATTGAAACCCATTATGCCACCCCTGAGGTGAAGCTAAACCAACCCAATCTAAGCCAAATCCATCCATCATGTAGTGCATATCCTGGCAAATAGTGCTGTCATCGATCAGCTCCCATGTACAGCTGCCTTTGCGCACGATTCTATGCAACACGTTTTGCGCATGGCGCTGACAAATTAAAATTCACAAACAATGGAAAACTCAACGAAAAAATTGACTTACACAATCGAGTTGCCGAAAACTGATGACGAATGTTTTACGAATTAAGATGGATCACTTGGCATGACATCCACAAAAAAAGAAGAAAACACAAAAACGGAAAATTGAATCAATAATAAAAAAGGATACAGAGCGGCAACCAAATGAATGGCAAAAGAATAAATTGAAACCAAGTTGAATTAACCGAGTAGTAAGAAGTTGAATAAAAAAGAACCATCTTCGACGACTATGCCATTTGATAAAGTCATTGAAAGCAGCAGCAGCAGCATGACGAAACACTTTGCTGCCAATCGACTGGGTCATGTCAGTCAGACTCAATTTCTAAGAGCAGCCACATTAGACATATCGGACCGACTGAAAAAGAGTTTGATTTCAAATTGAATTTAAGTAATGACGTAAGAAACAATAACATGTGACGAGGCCTATATACAAAAATCTATGTTTCCTATTGTGATGGACTTTAATGCCTTAATGTTTAATATCGCTGGCTCTAAATCATCTAGTCATGGCGCCGCAAGACGTTTGTGTCGATGTAGGACTTCGCACAAACGCTTGGCATGAGCAGACAATCATTTACAATGCTTAAATTTTTAATAAATATATGTAGCTTGTAAGGAAAATGTCTAGAATGAGGGTTCACCGTGCATAAGAACCACACATCGCAAGCCCTTACCCCTACCGCTACCCTCAGCCGTTGCCTTCAACCGAGTTTCTTTTTTAATCAGAACAGGAATCTGATACTTGTACAAAAGGCTTTTCTTTGTAAACATCCACACATCCTGAACTTTCCGAAGCAGCAAAAGCTACAATAACAACTATGACAAGCATACATCGCATACAAAAGCGACGGGAGAGTGAGAGGTAAGGTCGTTTATTGTATGGATTTTGCGCATATTTACACATATGAAAAACATGTTAACCAGAAAATTAATTATAAAATTTTCAAAAACCTTAACAATGTCTACAATATGGCGTTTATTTTACTCAAACAAGCACTAACTACTAACTGGTGTCTGAAGCCCAATATGACTGAGCGTGGGTAGAGGTTTATATATGAATGCTTTTGAAACTATTTTATAGTGACATCAATTTGAAATATCTTTAAGTATTGGGATAATTTAAAATATGTAAAAGTAAAAATTCATATTATTTATTTATTAATTTACTAGTTATTATTGTAATAATAATATGTCTACGATAGTAAATAGTAGATAGTTCGCCACCTGTATAGTGCATGTACAAAGTTCTCTCTTAGACAATGTACAATTATATTAAATGCTTTTATATATATATATGGATAAATTTTTCTGTATGCAGGAATTGCTATAGCCAGTTTAGAAAATTGGAGCGGCTAGCAGAGCTGTTAATTTTTCCATTTGAATGGAAATGCAAAATGGGTTTTCAAAAAGGTAAAATATATGGCAGCTAGTAATATTAACCAACTAGCAAATACCCTGTAAATTATCATTAATATATATATATATATATATATATATATATATATATATATATATATATATATATATATATATATATATATATATATATATATATATATATATATATATATATATATATATATATATTAATAATTGCCTATACACAAAGCAATTTGAAATGAATTTTCTTGAACAACTTGAATGCTCATATTTTGAATATAAAAATTATATATTTTGATAAAAATGGTTATCAAATTTTCTTTAACAATCTGCCCTATACCTAAAGATCGTTATACATTCTTTACACTCTAATCCAAGAAATATTCTTAAGAAATGCTAACTATAAATTTTGCAAATTCTGCATTTTTCTTCTAATATTTCAAAAAGCCAACCAACCTTTAATTTTTTATTTTAAAGTACAGAAAATAAGAAATACAAAATAAGAATGGGGAATGGTAGGAAAATTAAACATGACATCTAAGAAGTAGGCAAAAGGCGCACAACAAAAACAACAAAAATATGCTTTGCTTTAAAAGGAAACACCTGCAAAAGAATGAAAGGTAAATGAGTTATTCACCACCAAAAATAAAAAATAAATGCGAGAATTTTTACCGTAGTCAGCGCCACGTCGATGTTAAGTAACTGCTGCCGATAGCGGCTTCAGCTGTTGTCACCTGTGTCCAGACAAAATGTGTAAATCACAGAATCTGCTCGAAAAAAATGCGAAAAAAATTTACATAATGTGTGGTCTGGTCACATAACGGTAATATATTATAAGACCAAAGGCAAAGTGCAGACTGAGTAAAAATATATCTGTTTTGCGGGCATGAACAGCCCGCAGACACCAGAGAAGGTTGCAGAGAACAAAAGATAATGCTTATAAATAACGGATCAAATTGCATTCACACACAATTTATGATTATTTTTCAGAAAATTATGATAATCAGTGGTTATTCTACAAGAAAACTTCCTATCCCAGTTAGGAATGAAAAAACACAACAATATGCAAAAAGCGTGCAAGAAATAAAAAGAAAAAGAAAAAAGCAAACAAAAGGCAAGAGAGTCCTTCAGTTGGTTGGCTGGCTGGTGGCGCATTTCTCAAAATAAAAGTATCGAATTAGCAATATAATATCAGATGTCCTGCACAGACTGAACAAGGGAGGAGAGGCACCACTGCTGGCACTGCTGAGTACAGTTCCATTTCCACTTGAATTGCTAGCCGGCATGCTGCTGGTGCGCTCAATCGCCAACTCCAAATTAAAAACACGGCTCTTTGCGTCGTGTTATGTGCAGATTGTTGTCATTACCCAGAGTTACGTCAGCTGCCAAGGACTAGTCCCGGTAATACAGCGAAATCAAACCGCAATTCCGCTCCAGCCGACATATGTAAGCCTAATTCGAAACTCAATTGCATGGCATGTTGCAGCCACATTTATAAGTACTTAGTTCCTTTTTTACCCATTCACAAGAGGCAAACCGCATCAGAGAACTTGTTTGCTTGAGTGCATTAGAATCGCTTTCGCAGGGAATCGGGGTCGTATCGCCTGGGCTCTTGGCGATTTATGAAATAATGCACATGAAATATTTTTTATACTTCTTTGTTTCTTTCTTGTTCTTTTGCGTACACATTCGCCCAGGGAACGTGAACAAAAGGTGATGCAGCACATTGTAAGCGTATTTTTTCCGACTACGGGCTATTTCATCAAATGTCTTTCGAACAAACAAAAAGTAGCAGCACCTGTCGGATTAATGTATAGAGCTAAAATCTTCTTTTCCATGATATAAATAATACAATGTCTATGCTTCTGAATTTATATGCAGATATTGTCGTATATATGTGTGTCAACATATCTGATCACTTTCATGCCTCTTCATAGTTTAAAATTGTAGCAAAATCAAATAGAAATAATATTTCACTTGATATTTGATCGCTAGATAATCCATGGTATCTTTCAATATAAGAACTAGGGAACACTATACTTAAATGTAGTTAGCTCAGTGCGGGATCCATTTATCATATTTAGTATAAAATGCACTTCTTGTTGACAAGCGACTGTCACCACTAACAACCGACACCAAGCCTTCCCCATTCTTAGTTTGCCTGCATTTTCCGCACAACTAAGTCGCAAATTTGTTCATACTAAACTGACGCTAAAACAAGTATGTACATTGTAATTGGGCGCAACCGACTGCATAATACTCGTTCACAATACGAAATCGCAATTAGCCATACAATTTATCCTTGTCTTCAAAATAGAATCACAGTGATCCAACTGAACTTGTTTTACAGGATCATAATATATAATATAAAAGTCAACATATTTACGGAGCTGACCGAAGCTTCAGCTTCAAAGCTCCCCATGAGTGGGCGAGTGGGCACAAAATCAATTGACTCTCTTAAATTTCTGAACGAGCAGAAGAACAACAAGCTAAGTAAGAAAACGTCATCGGCCTAGACAAGTAAGCGTTGGCCCAAAAGGCCTTTTTTCTGGACTCCGCTTATAAATCAGTTGCGCGTCTTTTAATAAATTGTAATTGAGTCGCGCTTCACCATTCGCGAAGCTCATAGATAGTTTTTGTGTTGAAGTAGTAGTTATTGAAGATTCTTGGAGGGTTAAAGCGGCACGGCGATAGGCCAGCGCGATTGCGATTGCGATCGCGTGTGGGAATGCAGACGAGGTGATGTTGATCCTTATGGCTTGGCGACGACCCTAAATAAACCTCTTTTTTTCGCTGTTGCTTTTGTTTTAGTGGTTATAGTATATATGTTATGTATATATGTATGTACGTACATGAGATGCTTGCCGGCTGTCGCCACTTATGACGCTCGAGTATCTATCCTCCTCATACAACTCTCGTTCATGGCATGCTTGAAAATCAAGTAATGAAAAATGTTCTGTGTGCGATTTTTCTTTTCATTTGTTTCGTGTTTCTCTGCTCCCTCCTCCTCCGCCTCTCGCTTTTGTTGTTGTTTGTGTGTTGAGCAGCAATAAAACTCATTGAACACGAGTTGCTTTTGAGAAACATGAACAATTAATGCAACATATGTTTGCCAGGGATCTTACCAAATCGTCCTACAAGAAAACAACTAAGCCGGTTGTAGCCGACTGCGCAATGTTGCACTTGGAGTTTTTTTGTCGATAAAATCAATATTTATGATTACTCCTTTGCTGTAGAGTGGGGAATCTCAATTGTGGGCATGAAATCAATCGGTTTATGCCATTCGTAAAGAGGAGAGAGGGGATGTAGAGGTAATCGCAATCTTCTATGCCAAAACATCGATCTCTGACTGACCGATTTCTGTTTTGCTTTTAAACATGATGATAAACATTTGAGAAAACCAATATACCCTTTCTTCTTATGATACCATGTATAAGAATTAACGTTCTTCGATCCTGTTTTGCACTCAAACAAATCGAATTAGTTGGTAACGCAATGCAGCACTGTTTGGCAATTGATGCACAACACGCGAGCTGGAAGCAGAATTCGCTAAAAATTAAATTGAATGATGCTCTTATACTCTACCTAGTCAAATATATTACGAATGTGAGCATTGAACAAAAATTAAAAACTTTCACTAGCTCCTTAGGCAACAAAAGTAAAGAATGTCTTATCAATTGACTTAAAAAAGTTGAGAGTATATTTTGAAAATAATAAGAATGATGCAAATAGCAAAGCCATTTTGAGTATATTTATCGTTTTTCCAACCTAAAAGTAAAAACTGTAATATTAATTTTCTTAAAGCACACACATCTGCTGGTTATATTGAAATCTATGTACACAAGCTTGGAATATTCAGAATGTCCTAAATTTCATAAGAATTCGTTCAGTTTCCAATGCACAGTGTACACGATATATTTCCTAACGATGCTGAAGAGACACGCCTCTAGTATAAATGAAAGAGAAAATAAATAGTCTTGGACAATCGCTATGAAGCCAATCGGTCGATTAAATGCACTGATACAATATATCCGTAGTGTAATAGGAGTTCACAAAGTGCACAAATACAAAATTCAATCGAAGATACATTAAAAAATTTGTTCTTTTAATTGTTACTAAGCAATTACAGATGGGTTATAATAATTGGTTTTATTTGTTTTTCTTACCATTACGCTCTCGGCATGTAGAGGCAATAATCGAAGTTGGTTTAGTGTGGGTCAGTGGGTATTTGTAGGCAGACAATTGATGGAGTCAGGTATTGACGGCAAACACCGCAGTTTATCAACTGTCCATTGTTGCGGTATATAATACATATTTTTAATTTTGTTTAATTTAGCTCTTAATTAACCATTTAGCGGGCATATCCATCTGCTATAAATGAAATATATTAAAATCAAGTGTCAAGCAATTTCATATTTTTCTTCCCGTTAACCAAAACCACTCTGCAACAATAACAGATCGGCTCAGTTAAGAGAAGAGAAAAGGCAGGAACAAATATATAAACATAACACAAAATATGATCGGTATTTGAGGCACTGACAAACGGCGCAGAAACCCACAATTAGCTAAACGTTGAACGTAGCCCAAAAGGAATTAACGAGAATCAAAAGACCTGCCTGCCTGCGTGCCGCCTGGGCCAGGCTGCCCGCGTACCAAATGCCGCGACATATGCTCCAAGTTTCACACTGTCCCCATGCATAAGCTGAACCCCAATAATCAAAAACATTCCATTTAATTTGGATTCAGCATGGTGATCGACACGATACGTTCGGGCCAAGACCATGGCAAATCAAAGAGTCCAAATCTAAACCAATAATAAAGTTAAATCGATAATTGAGGTCAAGCGAGCAAAAGGCATTTTTAGGGCTGATAATATTTTGTATATCATGTTATTTGGAAAGTATACGTGATCGTTTAACTGTAAATTAAATATAATTTACCAATAAGTATAATTACAATACGTAGTTTTGTTTTGTTTTTGGTTGCTTTTGTTTCGTTTCTGATTCCTTTTTTAGAATGCGCAAATCTTGTATTCAGTGAAGCCTCAGCTGATGATCCCTTAAGCCTCGCCAGACGCATAAATCATCAAGCAAAACATTTTTAGATCGATAACTGTTTAAGTCTGATCCTCAAACCGTGAGATCGTTTACCAAGTCTTAGCTGATTGATCACGCTCCTTTTTTATGAGTCTGAATTTCATTAAGCTCAACATAGAAACAAAAAATTGTCTGAGCTCTAGCCAAAGATATTAAAGTATAGCGATATTCATGATAAATTATGATCTTGGTATTGTAGTAAATTTAAAAAATGTTAAGTCTAACTTAGTTAGTCAGAATATTATAACTTGAATGCCTAAATATATTTAAAGCTATTATTTAAACATACGCCTTTACTGAAACTGAAATCTCAAGACGTTAAATACTTTAAAGAACATATTTACAAATCAATTCACATAACCAAACCAGACTCCAACAACTCGAATAGCTAATATAACTGTTTTTTAGACAGTAGCTAAAAGGTAATCAGAAATACATTGATTATGTTTTAGAATACCTAGTACTAACTGATAATAAATTTGACAGTGCTTCAGTCATAATCAACTTACGTGTAAATTCCCTAGGTAATAAAAAATTTGATTAACAAAACAATTTCGCTGAGCCCTCAGAATAAAATGATGATAAACAATTTATCTTGTTGTTTGCGTTGTTAATAGATTCACTACAAGTGCTTGCCTTAGGGATTTCCAAATCAAGTTCCTGCATTTGTATGTTCGGCAGCGCAATCAATAAAACAATTTTTTGTGCTAAGATTTTCTATTTCTGATTTGTTGCTGCAGACACACAATTTGACATTTGAAAAATTGATTTATGTACTAATTGTTCCATTGGTATTGAGAAAATAATAAAAACTGAGATTTGCTCATATTCGTTGGAAAATACTTACAGAGATAAATGAAATATTTGCCATTTGCACGAAGATCAAGATGTCTCACAAATCGTATGTGGGGGATAAACCTGGCACTCTCACTAAATTTCACAGAGCTATGGAAAATGGGTACAAGTCATACGCCTATTTTCGGCTTTCCTTCCATATGTGAAACAAAAAAGATAAGATATCTCTCATAATGTTAACCATTTTTAGACGATTTGACAAGACCTATAGTCGATTGATAAAACTTTTCCATCCGCACATTCCAACACAATTTTTCATTTCATTTTTCGGATTCAATCCATCTTTAAAGAATCTTCATATGTATTTATAAAATCAACCAAGTAATTAATATACCCAAAATCGAAACGAAATTTAGTTTTTGAAATACTTTTGCAATAATAATTTATTATGTATTACTTTAAACTTCACTTTTTGTTTGAGTTACCATTCTCTTGTTGCTGGTTTTTGTATGTTTGCAATTGGTGTCTGTATTATTTTAATGGTATTATTGTAATAATTTGTATATTTATGTTATGCAGCGAGCAGCGAGAAATGTTGCACAATAAGTTATAACACTATTGTTTCAATGTATTTATATTATAAATTAAATTTTATGTTTAGTGACTATTGTGACTATTGTTAATGTAATGTTTATATTTTTTAGTATATATATATTAGCATATGAAGCGTTAAAATATATATTTGTTAATATATATTTAATGTCGAGTTTATAACACATTTTTCAATTGGGGACTGTATTTGTTTCTAATAATCTTTATTTTCGCCCAACTCTTGCATTTACTATAAATACATGGGTGTATATATTTATATTTATATTTATATTACTTTAATATTAAATTGTGTGTACGGTTTAATGGATAAGCATGTGAAATACTTTTAGTGTTTAATTTATAAAATTATTATAGATTTATGCGCTTCTAAGCTAATAAGTAAATTAAAAACATCGTAACATTAAGTCCCTTCTGCAGCAGATAGCTGACGCCAATACCAATAATTTAATACCTATTTTTAAAACACTATAAAGCGCTTTCTAAAATGTTTTCCAAGTTGAATACATACATAAATAGTTACATGTAATAAATTAAATATTATATTATATGATCAAAGTGTGTGTTCGCCAACTACTAGTCAAAGCCAAGATTGGGCAGCCCAGCACTAATATTAAAAAGCCTTTACATGCCTATGTACAAAATGCTAGTTTTGCTATCCATATGTCTAAAGCGTTCTCTAAGCTTTATTTGTTGGCGTCGGAAGTATGTAAATTAATTTTAATTTATTTTGTTTTCACTTTAGCTATGTAAAAATATGTACAAAATAGCGGGTTTTTCTAAAACTTGAGACACCTTTTTTTCAAATATTTCGAACTTCTTTAAATTGTTTTAAAACATATACTATACTCGATATATAGTTATATACATAAGATTGCTGTATTAACTGTTGGAGTTCTGCATTTTTGGACCAGTCACATGTTGTCACCTGGATTGCACTTTGAGATCAAATATCCGCGTTGTATTTGGCAACAATACGTTCGCAACGGAGCTTAGTTAGCGCTCCCAAAGAGCACCGAGTTCTTGTAGTATGCCGTTGGTCTCTCCGACAATGGACTCTTTACATCGCGGTCAGCATTCGCAGCGCGTGTCTTGCGCTCCATTTCCAGCTCCTGTGCAAGGGACTCTTTTAAAATATAAATAAAAATAAACAATAACGATATATTTATCAATATGGCCAGTTGATGAAGTTGACAGTATTGAAAACTAACACTGAGACTAAATTAAGTAAAAGGAACTTGAAGATGGGAACAGACTTAATATATAAATAAATATCTATATACATTATTTATATACAGAAATTTAGAATAAACTGAGAAACACGGAGTACAGGGTATATAAATGTATTCTACAAATGTGCAATAATGTTTTCAACAAATTGATGATTTTAAATAATATTCGAAATTTATTTAAACTTACCCGAATAGTTTTGCCAGAAAGCGCCAGTGGCCATCAGATCGATGCCAGGATAGCTCCAAGCAGCCTTGCCGTTGCCTGTAGCCGCTGTAGCGGCAGCAACAGCAGCGGCTGCTGCCAGGCTGCCCTCAGCAGCAGCGGCAGCAGTAACTGAGGCAGCAATGGGTTGTGGTTGGTCCTCGCGATCGCGACTCGAGCAGCGCGGTTCATTGTCGCGCGTGGCGTTGCTGCATTGTTGGCGCTCCATGGAGCCTTCGTGGTCGGAGTGCGGTTCGCGTTTAAAGTGTGTGGGTGGATCCGAATGTGAGGCGGATGCCGCTGGCACCGATTGACTGGTCACATCACATGAGGAGCTTAAGGACTTCTCAGACTTATCACTCCCGCCTCGACTGCCGCAGTCAGTATCTATGGATTTAAAAACAAAACAGAGGGCGCTGTGTTGGTTATCAAAGCGTTGGGCGCAGGAAGGATCGAGAGAGCCGAAAGCGAAAGGCGTTAGGGATAGATGGGATACGTTTCGTTAGCCATGCTTTTGTGGTCTGTGCGGCCTTCTGCTCTTTTGCCTTTTTATCACTTACCTTTTGGCGCCTCAACACCTTCACTGCCCATATTACTGCATTTGCCATCAGCTGTGCCGCTGCCACCGCACAGCTCCGCCTCGCTGCAGGTGACGTTGTTCACACTCGCACTTGTGTTCCCTTTACTGCTGTCGTCGCCTATCTGCTGCTGATATCGAATACGAATTTTGCGCTCGCGCCTAAAGCGCTTTTGATAGAGCACTGTGAAAGAAATGAAGATGAAATGGAAATGGAAACCATTATTTTGTATACCTTTGTAGGATTAACAGGTTAACTAACTTAATAATTATTTATAATCATCATACGTTTTTATCGTATTTATATATAGGTCATTTTCTAATTTCCTGACAACATTAGCAGCTGTTATACTATTATTCGAATGAATCTATTCTAATCATTTCTAAATAAATTACAGTGCTTATATAAATTATATACTAACAGTTTCAATTACATTTAATTCAGTTACACTGCCCTATGAACTCATATACACATAAGTCTATCAACTCAATCGATTTATCGTCTATTATGCATCCGCCCGCACGTGTGCTAATTCTTACCATGCGACAGTTAAGTCAGAGAAACTGGTACATCATCAAATTAACATTGATTAGGTTAGTCAAGCATGGTAACAGTCATTTAAAGGGTGTAGCAAATGCATCCACACGAAGTCTACAGCTCATTTCAGCTAAACTCTATACAAGTCAAACTTATCGACTCGAATACCAAATTTGCAAAGATAATTTTTTGTTTCCTTTTTGCTCTGTTGCACTCAATCTTTCATTGCAATGGCCGATTCGCTGGCATGTTCGACAACCACAAGATATTTATAGGCTTGTTTTATTATTAATGGCAATTAGATGCCTGTGTGGCTTTTGCACAGTTGCTGAAGTAATATCAATGTACCGTGGGCCACACACACACACAACACTATAAATGGTGTTTTGCTCACTGAATGATTGGCTACTCAAAATTGGAAAGAAACATAAGTTATTATAGGTGGAATTAACAATTTCAATCGATTTGTATGTCAGTTGTATATATGGAAAAGTTATCTACTTTATAAAAGCAAATTCAGTAGTAGTAACAAAAATTGTTATCTTATGCCAGCCGTTTTTTGATGTTTCCCTCATGAAAAGTTTTGTAGTTAAAAGATCTGAATATTCTAAATGACTTGAATAGTTCAACTAAGAAACAGAGAATCAAAGTTTTTTATATAATTTGCTCTATTACATACACATTTTCAAAATCAATATACCCCACATACGAAAGCGAACAAAAGCCACCACAATTACAGTTCAGAGCTAACAATTTCTTGACTTCGAATTTGCGTTTTCAAATAAGTGAAGGCTATTCCAAATGTCGGCCCCAAAATAATTTGAAAGCGCTCACATCGCATCATACAATTAGCTAAATATAAGAGGAAAATTTTCAGTTACTCGAAATTTTCGGTTGCTCAGAGATCACACAAAATGTTGATTTGGCTTTTATATTAATTTGTATACAAGATAATTTATAATTATCAAATGGGAATACACTAATTAATATTTTTTCCGCCTTTGCTGTTTTCAACCTACAAATGTTCATGTATATGTAAGTTATAGTATGATGATATTTAATAGCCTGCCATCTTCGTAATTAACTCTTTCTGTTTCATATTTCAAAATTTATTACAATCGAAAAGTTGTTCGGTTCACGTTGACAATGTTGCCAGCTCACCCTTAAAGTTATATTCCAACGGCAAAGCTCTCACACCCGCAGCATTTGGCAACCCTTTAGTCTTTTTGGAGTCATCATAAACATAATAACAACCAATTAAAAGATTTTTGTGTGAGCGTCAAATCAAAGTTTTTTGTCTGTAACCAAAAGCAACTCAAATTCCACACTGACTCGACTCGACTCGACTCGAGACCCCGTGCTCGTGTCCCCGCCTTCTCAGAGTGCTGCATCTAATGATGTGGCGTTGTCGTAGTCGACGATGGAGTTGCTACTTCTTGCCAATCGTTCGAGTGTAACTAAATAATGAAATGATATTAAATTCATTTGAATTGTGATTTCTCTTGAAAAGGTCGCCCCGGCGCAGAGCCACAGAACGGCAGCTTTTCGGACTTAAAACCTATTTGAGTCCGGCGAAACAAGCAGAACGACCACCAGAGAGCGCCGACAGAGAAAGACGAGAAGTGCGCAAGAGTGGGCCAGTCGACATATCAGGTGTCATTGTCATTTGAGTCAGCTTACATTAAGCGCACACGATTGGAGTTGGCATAGGCACTCTTCGTGCTGGAACGGGTCGGTTCCTTGTGCCAAAGGGATTGGCTTGGCGCTAAATCAAATACCACGCAGAATTCATAAAAATTATAAATAGGCAGACACAATTTATAAATGTTCACATTTAGATATGAATATCAGGTAATTGTTTTGATTGACTGAACGATTGCTGATTTGATTAGCAAGAGCCAAAGCGATGCGTTTTGCTCGGTTCAGCAGTCGTAATACTCGTTTATTGAGGATAAAAACAAGTCAGCATTTCTGTATTGTTCTTTCCTTATTAAAGCTAAAAACTTTTACCAATAGGAATTATTTTAAACTTACTTAGAGAACGCCCCGTATAAGCTCAGTTCTTCAAATTAAAATCACAATGTTGTTGATATTTATTTCTAATCAAATAAGTTAATTGTTTCTGCATAATTGTTCTGTAATCGATCGAATTACGCGTATTTTCCAGTTCAACGATTCGATAAATGGACAAATTTCCCACGTACGTTTACATTTTTCGTTATATAACGTATGATTGACTAACTAAAATTCTTATAAATAATAATAAAAAGTTAAAAGTCTTTAAACTTACCACGTAATTTGCGCTCATCGACAAGTTGTCTTTCGAGGGAATCTTTGACCTCGCGTTCGCGTAAAACATCCATCTTAAGTTCGGCTGTGGGGAAAAGCATGTAAAGAAACGTAAAACGAAAGAGAAGAGTGAAAAATTATTTACGGTCACAAAGAGCACGATTTATTTAGCATATGGGAAAGACATAATTTTGTGTTGCTATTCTTTAAACTTACCTTTCTCATAGCTGAGCTGGCGTTCCTGTTGCCTGGCGTTGTCTGCTGCCACCTTGAGCAGGCTTTGTATATTCCGCAGTAGTGTTTCCGTGGAGCTGGCGGGCACAACGGCATGGGCATCGAGACCAAGCGGGCCCAGCGCCAATCCGCCAGCCAGGGCAGCGGCTGCAGCGGTTCCATCATTTGATGACAACAAGGCCTCATTAGGCGTCAATGCTCGACCGCCGGCAGTTGAGGGTCCATTAGCTGCTACTGCTGCTGCGGCTGCTGCTGCTGCATTCGCTCCAGCGGCTGCACCATTGGCCACGGCAGCAGCAGCCGCTAGCTGCGAGTAGTTGAGAGCGCGCTGATGCTGCAGTGCAGCGGCTGCAGCCACATCGGCGGTCGGAGAGCCCACCACGCTCAAATGATGTGCCTGGTGGGCCTGATGATGGTGCGAAGCGGCCGCAGCATGTTGATGCAAATGAGCAGCAGCTGCGGCAGCGGCGGCAGTAGCGGCCGCCGAACCCGTGGATAGATTATCACGTTCCGTGTCACTCAAGTCTGTTAAAAGGCATACAAAGCAGCGTCAGCAGCGTTAGTAGAGTCAGAGTCAGTCAGTCAGAGTTTTCACTTATCGCGAAGAAAAGCAAAGTTTACTCACCTTCGTCGTCTTTGCCCAAGCAACGTTCATCGACTTCGGATTGGTTCTCATCACTGAGATTCTCTTCCTCCTCATCGTCCTCGACGCCAATTATGGGGCCGCCGCCAACGCTGCGACTGCCTTCGTCCAGGCTGCGCGACCCACGCGGCGAGGCCGCCGCCGAAAGACAATCGCTGCGCTCGCTGCCAGCATCACAGTTGCTGCCGCCATGGTCCGTGTTGCCGCCGGACTTGCTCAGATTGAGAACTGGACTTTGGCGCGTGGGGGAGCCTGGGGGGTACGCAAATCGAAACAACTTATCAGCACTTTCCTCAACAGCCACCGTCCATCTGTATGCCTTACAATTTCGCGAACTCAGATCTCTCGGCTTCAAATCCCGTTCATTCACAACACTGCCGCAACGATCGATTCCACCGGCGCATATAGCCTGTTGTCTTTCATCCGTACGCTCTTCGCGCAAGCGCTCTAAGTGCTTCACTATATCTTCGTACGCAGCACGACAGTTCTCCCATATGCCCGATCGAGCCAATGCATCCATATTAGCCGCCGACATGCCCGCATTTTGTGCCGCCGCCTTCAACATTTGACTCTCGGGACGAGCATGCAGCCCATGTGGCGGCATACCGGGTGACATGAGTGCCGCAGCGCCAGGATGATGAGCATTAATTTGCATGAAGGCCATGTGGTTTATGGGAGGAGGATTATAGCCGTTAGCCAATAGTGGCGACTTTTCCATACGATTTATATCTGCAACAGAATTGAGATTGAAATAGTCGAAGACTGTGAAAAGCTTTGAGTATTATTGATACAGATAAGACTGAGACAATGTTTGATGGCAAGACAATGCTTTGCTGCTTATGGGAATATTAATGTATATATTTCAACGAAATATTAAGCATTAAGTTAAGCAGGCTTCTACACATTTTGGCTTTAAAGCCAGATAACACAGATTGTACTGTGTTGTTCTCAGTGTATAGGGTTTTTATAAGCAATTATAATAATACTAAAAAACCACTGATTGGTATTCAGCAATTTTAAAGCCTTCAGAAAAATATTATTAGCTACCAAATACTAAGTTTTAAGAGAATAACGTTTAAAAACAGAAACATTAAAAAAAAATATGTATATTATATTTATATAATATATTTCAATATGGAATATTTCCGTCTAAAAATATAAAAGGTTACTCTGTCTTGTCTGTAATGGAGTTGCTGGAGTGAGATACAAAAAAAAAAAAAATTGTTCATAGACTAAGTAAATATTTTAACGATAAGCTTATCGAAGCTTTATCATATAGTAGTTCGTTATTTATAACATTGTATTATACAAAAAAAAAAAAAAATAAATAAAAATACAGAAAGACTAACTTATCTAAAATGTTCCCAGACAAATGAAACAAACTTTCATTTGAATATTAATGCTTTTATATATGTCCAATATATATTGACATATTAAATAATATATATAATTTACATACTATTATTATTAAATTTTAATTGAATCCTTCATAATCTCAGCAAGTGATAATAGCATCGAAGGCAACTTTTAATATATTTATTTATTTCAAAAAATATTCTGAAACAGAAATTCTCTAAATATATCTATGCATAAACAAAATTTAGCAAGGATTATTTCCGAACGAAAAAAAAAGCACATACCATTTTATACATAGATTATATTTATAAATCGCAAAATAAAAAATCGTTTAACTTTATAGATAAATAATATTTGTATAAAGAAAATATTAATGGATAATCGTCAAATAGTTTCTGTGCGTAAAATGATTTAAATGCATTCACAATGCAATAAGAAATTTTTTGTTGCATTGGTTCATCAGATTAGTGGAAATAGTGCAATATCACTCAAAAATCAACGCCCAGCAATTCCCTCAGATATTTTTTCTTTTTCAGCTGCTTTGTAGGCATTGAAGAATGACTTGGCGAAACAACAACTGCATGTATGGATTTCGAGTTATCTGTAAAGAGGCGCCGACGTCGCATGGTTCTAAAGAAAGAGCATGAGATCTTTTTTTGATAGATGTATCTGATATTGTGCGTTGGCTCAGACACATTAATAAAAAGGGGCGTGGCTAAAGTTGTCAGACGCTTCAGGAATTCATAGAGCCACAAATATGTAAAAATCAATTAATTGCGAGCGTTACTTCGGTATGGGCAAGTATCTTGAAGTACTTAAAATAATTACAATGGCTGGATACAGACATGAAACTCAATTCGAGCAGCAGCAGCCGGAGCAACAGCAGCCGCAGCCGCAGCAGCAGTCATAAGTTCGAGTTCGAGCACTGTCTGTTTGTAACTCTTTAAATGCGATTTCCTGTACAAATCACATAGTGGCGAGTCGAAACGTTTTCGATTTGATTGCTTGCCTTGGACAAATGGGCATTTATCTGAACTTGAAGCTGGGAACTGCTAAGAGTTGGGAACGTGCACAAAGTTGTAGTTGAACAGAAAACAGAAACAATTGCGCATTGTGTATATGTATCCGTTCGCCAAACTTATAATCAAAGCATCCACAAATCACACAAATTCTCTCTCGCTCTCTCTCTCTCTGTCTGTTGTTGTTCAGTTTATGCAACTTCCAATTGGCTGCACGAGTAGTGAAACTGTTAGCCAAAAGCCACTTGGCTGCGAATCTCAAATGATTTTATTACCATTTCAAGTGCGTTTCGGCAATTGGTAAAATCGATTTGTTCGCTGCTTGTAAATCGTGATTATGGCGGCGCCGACGGCCATAACAGATATTCAATGCGAATGAGCTGAAATTGGTCTGGGAAATGCAACGAAAAGTCGAACTTAAATGAATTATAACTTTCTTTACTTACCACTAATATGGCCATTCTCATATGCATAGTCGCCATTGTCCAGTCTATGCTTCTTCAGCTGCGGGTGCTGTGTTAGATGCGTGGGCGGCAGAGACAGGCCAACTGGGCCACGTTTTGGTGGTCTACCCGGTCTGGAACTGCGGAATTGCAGAGAGTTACTGTTTGGGTTGAAAGCAATGACAATTGGCTTGGTATCAGTATAGAGCAGCTGTAGCACACCAAACGAAATGGTTTTAAAACAAATGAAAGCACACAACTTACTGATGTAACAAATTTTAAGGTGGCTATTTTATGCTGCATATATGTATGTATATATATAAATATGTTTTCATATATCAAATATTAATATTAGGTTGTAAGTTAATTTAAAATGTATGAGGTTTTTCATTTTCAAATTTTCCCCGAATTTTTAGGTTCAGTCAATTTAATTGTTATACCCGGATCCCTTTAAAAAAGGGAAATTATGGTTATATTCAATATATGTAACAGGCAGAAAGAGGCGTGGCAGACCCCATAAAGTATATATATTCTTGACCAGGGAGACGGGCTGGGTCGATTAAGCCCTGGCCATCTATCAGAAAGAATCAGAGCTTAAGACTTGACAGAGCACCTGTATAGCGCAGGTCAAATTTATTTCTAAAATTATTTCGATGTTTGTTTTAATGTTATCGATTTAAAACCTTATCGAAAATACGTCTTAAAATAATATCTCGTACATCTTTAGAGCAACTTTTGTGAATTTTGTACAATATCGATTTTTGTTATATTTTGGATGCTGGCTCCAAAATTTACCAAACCACCCTTTCGAGGTCAATTACTAATTTTGCCATGTTAATGACTTGCCACTTTTAAAAAAATGTAAAAATTTCAACAGAATCACATACTGAAAGTTTCATACAATTCCGTTAAGTCAGTTCCAATTTATTAGACAAAATATTTGGACAGTGTAGAAATACACCTTGAGAGATTCTTAGAGCATTAATTTACAATAAATATAGTTACTGATGCAAATCATAAACTTTTTATAGTCTTTACAAAAGTAAACTCTGATGACTGATCACAAAATGTCACTCACTATATTCCAACGTTGAATTGTTGGGAAAAAGTACTAAAGCATTTAACTCTGACTATAAAAATATATATTCTCGAGCAATTTTCACTAGAAACTGTTACTATTTGTTTTAAAAATATTTGAATAAGCCTTAAGCAAATACTTGACGTATGTACGATTAGTTAGCAAAGGCACAAACAAGTTTGCACAGCAGTCAGAGCAGAGCTATGTATGATAAACAAGTTATTCAGATAAATATTAACAAACATTAGCTGCGTCTGCCGCAAATACTCAAAAACTAAGTGCAAATAGAGAAGCTCAGTGTAGCTCAACTATCTCCAGTAGCCGCAGTCAACAACAATTAACAATTACCTAAATTAAAAAAAAAAAAAAATTATAAAAAAATGTGCCTACCTGTTGTTTACCTGGGGCAAACAGCAAAAGGCAAATAAACTCCGGTAGCAATGTGGACACAGATTGAACAATTTATAATTGTGCGTGGGTCCAGAAGAAGCTGCTGCTACGGCCCTGATAGAGTTGCACTCCATAAAGCAATTGCAAATATTTACAGTTATTTCAACAATAAATATCAATATTTGAATGTAAGCGCCGACTCGGAAGATTTAATTGTGCCCATGACACATACACACACAAACACACACACACACACACACACTGTGGACATGGCCTTGCGGGTCATGTAAAGAGAACCAGCGCCAATGCACTTACTAGAATCGTTGCGATAGAACCAAAACGAAACCCTAGCGAAAGTGTTTTTTTTTTTCTTCTTTTTTTGGGTTGCTCTATGACGTGCAAAACAAGCGTCAGTCAAGTTAATGAATTTATTAAAACTAAAGAAATGGAGACAGCCCGAGCAAACAACATCTGCTAGCAACACTCTCTTCTTGTTTTTCTCTTTCTGATTGCTGTAAACAGGGCCACCGATAAGCAGGCGTCCATCCGACCATCCAACTTCCGTTGAAACATGTCTTGGGAGTAACTCTGTCTCTGCTTTGATTGAGCTAGTCAGAAATTGGTTTAACTGGAATAAGAAGTTTGTATGCCATTTTTTGATAACAAATTTTGATAACAAATTACACAGGTTAAGAAAACTGGAATCATATTTTTATATTTTACTGCCCCAACACATTTTTATTACATTCTAAATATATTTCACCTTAAATGTGTCGAAAAACTTGGCTTGTTTTAATTTTAGTCAAATTGATTTTTAGCAGATTTTTTATTTAACATTTTATAAAGACTATGTGTTTATGATTCTTCCAGTCGACTTGTAATGTAAACGAATTCAGAAAATGATGAATTTATCTGCATAGCAATAATCTCATGATGCTATAATCCCTATTAGCACTTCACTCTTCATATTTAGATAGTGATTAATATATAATATCTCAAAGATTTGTTCTAAAGATTTCAAATGAAGTAATATACTAAATGAAGTATATAATTAAATACATTCAAATTTATTCGACAAATATTTAATTTCAGATTTAACATTGATCGAAAAATATATATAATATTAATCTACCGTCAGTTTAAACTTGAGATCAAACATTCTTGTCTCTGATCATGAGCTTGAATGCAGAATTTAGCCCAAAATTTTAATGCACCGACTGACATAAAATAAGATGTGAAAAAAAAAACAACAAACGTCTAGTCAGGAAGAAAACAAGAAGAGGAAGAGGAAAGAGCATGCAAACTGGTTCGCTACTTATACAGGCGATATAACAATTTGCTCAGAGGAGGGCATTGAGCTGGTGGACAGCGAACCAGTTTGCAGCTGTGTTTCGCCAAGTGTATTTCAATACTCAAGGGACAGCAGATCTGCTCAACATCGAATTGTGATCGAGTCCTGTGCACAAGTAGCGAAAACAAAAAAAAATACAAGAATTGGTAAGATATTCGCTTGAATGCAATTGCAATTGCAACTGCAATTGCCTAAACTGTTGGGCGTTGCCCAAACATTTGTCAGAGCTTTCACGGACATAGCTCGAACTGGGACTGGGACTGGGACTGGGAGTCGAACATGTAGCCAGACACCAGAGATCTCATAGAAGTTGTGCTTAACCCACTGCACGGTGCCAAGCTGTTATCGTTGTTTAGTATTGGCTAATCAATTAAATTTATTGCGACGTTGCCACCTCGATTTCACAAGCATTTGATTGCAGTTCAAATCACAAACAGCAATGCAGTTAATTGCCAGTGAAATTTCCATATTTCAATTATGCGCCGCTAACTGTGGCTTTAATTGAATCTACAAAAGCAAATTGATTCTTACGACTCGATTTGCCGAGTTATTCGACCTGCACAATTTCTCAGAAGAAGCCTCGAAGCCGTTTGAAGTTGACTTCAATTTCTTTGCGGATTGTTAAACCAAAGGCAGCAGAAGTTTCCATGAAGCGCCTTACGCAACTATTGAGCTCAGTTCCAGTGCTAGGAACTCATTGTAAAAACGACATGCAAACGTACAAATGACACGACATTCACATAGTTTTACGCCCTTCAAGAATGCACAGGGAATGTCTATATAGGGAGATACACAATGCTAATTGTGGGCTTAAGTTCAGTGAGTTGTGGCGAGCAAACAAATTGTACTAGCTGTTGCCCATTGGCATATGCACTTTGAATAGACTGCTAGAATTAGAAGCTATGAGTTGACAAACCACATCTATGTTTACAGTTAACAAAAATATTTTAAAACTATTTATCTTTTGTAAACCAATTCAATTTGAGCAAAGTGCCTAAGGCTCTTCAAAAACTATTGTCAGCCAGAATGTGCAGTATTTTTTCTATACCCCCCATAAATATATATATTTTTTAAATAATACTCGCAGTAGCCAGCTCTAATTTAGGATTTTGGGTAGCAATTTCTTAGGCTGGCATAGAATTTATTTTCTTCTCTCTTTTTTTCCAGTGCGCCTCTCACAGTCCACCGAGTACGGCTAGTCGCTCCAGGCAAGTGGCGAGTCGCAAGTCGCTTTTCTTGCTTCTCTGATTTTTGTTGACTTCAATTTCAATTGGCGTGCTAATAACTCATTTAGTTCGCATACTGAATTACAAAGCATGCTACAACGTCGTCGTCTTCGTCATTGTCGGGTGTCGTGTTTTCTTACAAACTGCTCAGCTCGCAGCTACACAGACATTCACTGCACCTCCGACGTATATTATATATACATATATAGACATATAGTTGCAAATGATGCTAAGAGAATATTAGCCGCATTTTCCCTTTTTTTGTAATTATTTATTATAAAAATAAATTGATCTATTGTTGCTTCATTTATATTAACAATGTTGCTTTTGTTTTTTCTTTCCTATTTTTGTTACACTCAATTAAGTCGGATTTGAGAAATTAAAATTGGAATCATCAAACAACCGTTGATGGAAGCTTACATCTACCTAACATAAAAAGTGCAACGGGAAAATCCATTTTAAAAAAAAATTATTTGTAGACTCATTTTTTGCGAGCATTTGAAATACATAATAATTCAAATATTATATATATATATATATATTATATATAATATTATATATAAAAAATGAGATGTGAAGCTTGAAGTTAATTTCGAGTATTGAATACTTGAAATTTATTAGAAATTGATTTCAAATTTCTGTA
Organism: Drosophila meridionalis; assembly: GCA_035045145.1. Lineage (NCBI taxonomy): Eukaryota > Metazoa > Arthropoda > Insecta > Diptera > Drosophilidae > Drosophila > Drosophila meridionalis. The sequence goes on from JAWNPG010000031.1 coordinate 175,254, forward strand.
CTTCAGATATTTTTTAGAGCTGACTTCAAATTAAATACGTAGTCCATAAATATTTAAGTTTTCACCTAATATTGTATTTTTTTTTTTTTTTGTAATAAATTCAATGATGAATTAGTCAACAACAGTTAATTTTTTTTTTTTAATTTAGTTTTTAGTTAAATATTTTCATTCATTTGTCATCCTCTCACTATATATCGCAATACATTTTCCCTACTGGTTGTATTTACACTTCATTTACAGCCTGCTTTCATTTATGTAGTCGCACTATTAGGCACGCCGAGCGAAATCGAATCGAGTCAAAAGGAGTGTCTCCAACAACTCAGGCAACGTTGATCCACAAGCGTATTGTTGCCTCACCTCGAACAACAAAAGTGACTTTGTGGATGCCGACTCTGGCTCTGAACGACGTTTTGGTCAAAGCGACGGGCCAAAAAGACAGCCAAGCGTCCGATTAGATCAAATTCAATTTGCCAGAGAATTTGGCAAATCAATCGATTGAAAAAACTGACAAACTAGTTGATGGACTAAAAGTTGAGACTGATAGACTGATAGATGGGTTGACAGATGGGGAGAAATGGTAATTCATTCATTTCCGGGTCTAAGTATAGTTTTTGAGGATAACAAAAGTGAAAAGGGATGTCATGGAAAGGAAGTCGCGGCAAAAAGGCAAACAAATATAATAATTAAAAAAATATTGCAAAATAACGAAAAACGACTGAGCTCTCGAGTATTTTTAGAGTGAAAAATAAAGAAAGTTTTCAAAATATTATTGAATATGTTGTTACGTGGGGACATCAGACATCACATTTGTTAAGAGTATGAAAATATTTTTGCGCTTGAGCTACATCTGTTATCCTTATCACAATAAACATTAATACGCTCTATTTATTTAATTTTTAGGGTCCTATAGCATCCGGGCTCGCGGTTCGGCCCACTTCCGCATTATGCAATTAATTTAATAACAAACATTTTTTTCGCTCTAAAAACTCTCAAGTGCACACAGAACGCACAGCTCAATGTACGATTGATTTGCGATTTCAACAGATTGCCATAGTTTTTTTTTTTTTTATTTATTATACTTGTGTGTTTACCTCTCTGGCGGCTTGATCGATAGGCATCTGCAATTAAAAAGAGAAGAACAAGAGACAAGTGAAGTATCGTACTATACAAAATAACAAGAAAAGGAGAAACAATTGTGTGTGTAAGCTTCGACAGAGCAAAAAAAAAGAGGAGAAAACTTAATATAAAAAACTTTAGAATTATGTTTCGTTTATGTACACATGGCGGGCAAGCGGGTGTGAAAATACACACGCCTTAACCCTTGGCAGACCCGTGCAAGCAGCAACAACTACATTTTATAATTACCCTGGCTCACAGAATATAAACGCAATGGGGTGCAACTTGTACCAGCCGTGTTCCTCCAATCCCCTTGTCCCACTATTTCTCTGTTCCTCTCGTTTCCCTTGTTTCCCTTTTGTTGCCGCTACAGCTAAAGCGCCCGGCAGGCCCTTGGCCAGGCTCTATAAAACTGCCAACTGCCTTTAGCGGTTTTTTTAGCTTTACCCTTTTTTGGTCAGTTTTGTGGCTCTGTCAGCGCCCAATTCTCTACTTGTTTCAATTTTACGCAAGTCTTTCAAGCTAATAATAGGTTTAACCGCATTTTTAACTGTTCTTCAATTGGTTGAGCGCACCCTGAGACCTGGAACTGAGGCCCTTGCAAACTCTGTTCAGCGCATGTGCACTTTGGAGCACTGTTTCCATAATTAACTATATTGTTTTTCATTGCATTTATGCGGCTCGCGGTTTTGCAGATACCCGTGGTTTTCTTCTCTGAAGGACAGGCCAAACGGCTCAGTGAAACCCAACAGAAAAATTCTGTCCAATTACGTACATGTATGTCTCTTGTCTTATTTATGTTGGGCTTTGATGGATGAAAAACAGAAAATTTTGCGTATTGAACATTTATAAATATATAAATTATTTCAAATATATTATACTTTTTTGATATGTAATATATATCCTATATATGAAATAGTTCCTATATTTTTTTTATAAATCATATCCTATCCTATCCTTCCCATTAACCAATTTTGACATTTTTGGTATTTAATTTTTCATATGTCCATATTACATTTTCCATATTTAATTCCCATATCTCCTATATTTCCTATATTTCATATTTTATTTAATAATTCGTATAAATATTTCAAAAATTTTTATGTTCACTTATTTCATTTTTCGTATTTCATATTACTTCTATTGTAAATTTCAATTTATATTTCATTTTGTTCAATATTCGTCGTATATTTCAATAATTAAATTTCATTTTTAATTTTTTTTTTTATTTTTTTTTAAATAAATTTCCAATTTTTTTACGATAGAATACTAATTCACATATAGTCTATACCTGCCTACATATATTGTTATTTTAAACAAAATTTCCAGTAATTGTCTAAGATAATTACAAATTAATTTCTTGATCAAATTAGTTCAGACATATACAATATTCAAGCATAATACAAAATTTATGTATTTAAAATTTCATAAAATAATGAGAGCTAAACGAGACGATAAATATATATTTAAAACGTATAAAAATCTCAAAATATCTCAGCAATTTCTTTTATATAGTTGTTTGTGAAATTTTTTCCATAATGTAATGATCATTTCAGATTTAGATACTGAATACCAAATGCATATATGCAGGTATTTATATACAGACATATATATATAAGGGCATATCTAGTAACTGGGTTAAGGCAATGTTGTTGCTGTTGTTGCTGCTGTTATTTATAATCGAAACGGAAATGCTTTGACAGGGCACCGCACGCGTCGAATGTGCAATGTGTGTGTTGGGCAACAACAAAAGGTAAAAACTATTTGCAAACTATTGTTAGAATCGTTAACAAATTTACGCAACTATTATATATATATAGTTAGTTAACAATTGAAACTCGTTTGGGATTGGACTCAGAGTGGGCTGGGCGTATGCAGTACGGTTTGCATTGCGTATTTCCGCTAAATGTCATCAGAAGCAAAAGTTTCTTGATTAGTTGCCTGCCCATTCCCTTCCCGCCCAGAAATCAATCGATATGTGATAGACTCAATATATTTTTGCAAACTATTTGCATAGCCCATTGGCTATGCGTTTCGCCTCAACCTATGCCTATCCTATGCCTATGACGGATGGGAAGGGTAAATGGGCTTTGGTCGGGTCTCACGCAACGGGCCGCCGTACGTTAACAGGAAATAAGTAAAAATTGAACAATTTGAACAACAATTCTCATATTCATACCTGGCCGTGGTGCAGTCTCTATAGAGCACATCAAAGTCCTTACAGCTGAGCAGCTTGCAGCGATTGACGCCCGGCTGAATGGCGCCCAGGCCACGCAATATTCGCACCTGCTCCACATTGCACACCAGCGGCACAATGTCCAAGCGCTTCAGCTTCGTGTAGACCGTATGCAGGCCACCCACCAGATGCTTGAGGAACAGCTCAAAGGCCTGGGGCAGGCACAGCATTGTCTCGTTGCTTATAATGAACGCAGCGACCTTTTGACCGCGGTATTCCACCAGCTTGCACTCATTGGCACTGGGATCCGAGGTGGAAATGGGCGGCGGTGAGTTATATGAACGCGGTGGCACATGATGATGCGCGGCAGCCATTAGCTCCAGCGGCGACGCATGATGCATCATCTGCAGTGAGTTGAGCAAGCCCAGCGAATGCGGCGGCAATCCATGCGGCATCCGGGGCGCCAGGCCGGTGCTCAGTGCGCCGGCCACATGCGGCGGCGGACTGAGCTGGTGATGCTGCTGTTGTTGCTGTTGCTGCTGCTGTTGCTGCTGCTGTGCCATTTGCGCCATCATGGAGTGATTCAAGGAGCTCACTGGACTCACCGCGCTGCCATGACGCGTCGGACTGCTGGCCGGCGAGCAGCTGGAGCCGCGACCGTTGCCCGTGTGCGAATTGCGTCCATTTGGTCGCTCATCGCCAGCGCCACGCGAACTATTGCTGCCGTCCCGGCAGCCATTCTGTTGCTGTTGATGTTGCTGTTGCTGCTGTTGCTGCTGCTGCTGTTGCTGCTGCTGTTGCTGTTGCTGGGCTGCTGCAGCGGCGGCGGCTGCGGCTGCTGCAGCTTGCTGCTGCTGCTGATGGTGCATAAGCATTGCTGTTGTATTCATGTTGCTACCGACCAAAATCTTGTGCGCGCTGATGTTGTTGCAATTGATATAGCTGTGAGTGTGATTGTGATTATGATTCTGATTGTAGTTGTTGTTGATTGTTGTCGTATTGTTGTTGTTGTTGTTCATTGACCGCTCATCGGCTTGCTGTTGTTGTTCACTGAATTCACTTGTCACGGATTGGCTACTGACATTGATAGAATCCATGCTTCATCATTGGATAACAAAAAACGTTTATATGTAGCCGTTGTATACATATACACATATATATTCTTCTTTTTGTTGTTGTTAACCTATGTTAAAAGTTCACTAAAAAATGGACACGCTGTACATAATTAATGAACGTTTAATACGTTTTTAATTATTTTTGGAGCTTTGAGTTTGTAGAAAACTCGAAGCGTTTTTAGCTATTATAATTTGTATGTTGTATGCATAACTTCATGTATTTGTTCTTCTGTGTTAGCTTTTAATTTGAATTCTCAAGATTTCTCTGATAAATTACTAATAAACTTTGACTTATTATTCTTGAAGAAATAAATAATGTTGTGTGAACATTTTAATAGACATTGAAACCTATTTGCAAAATTTATTTTTAGAACATTTTGAACGTTAAACTTTTATATAAAACACAACTTTTATATAAACATATTGTATAACGAATATAAAAAACACAACAAAATGTGCTCAGGAAATATATTTTTAAAAAATTGAGCTTTCTCAAAAGTATTTTAACGAAGAATTTCATGAAACTAATCCATAAGAATATTAATTTTCATATGATGTATATAACAAATTATATAATATTGAAAAATATTCCGAAATAATTCTATAATCAAAGGAATACGCCAAACAGAAATCCAACACACCAAATTAGTTCAAAAACATTTTAACTATTCAAATCTGTAAAAAAAAACTACGCTTTGAACATAATTTTTCTCTCAATTCAAATATTCTTTATATTATTTAGCCAAAATTGGGTCTTAGTAACTCTGGCCTCGAGAGAAATTTACCTCAAAAATAATTTCTGTTTAAATTAAATTAATTTTATTAATTATATTCATGTCTTATACGCACACGCACTTTTCATATATTTCTATTGAATTTCTCTGTTCGTTTGTTTCAACTTTTATTATTAATTGCGTTTTTTTTTTTATCAATTTTCAATCAAAATTCTTGTATAATCTTTTAACAAATCAGAATTGGAAAACAAACACCAACTCAGCGAAACGCCAATTGGGCGACAGTGAGAGAGAACGTAACCGTTATTCGTTAGCGTACCGACGGCGCGTCACAGAGCTTTTGGGGCCTTTTGCTGGCGCTGAGGCCACGACGAGCACAGCACACGAGAGGACTACGACGATAACTGAGACTGCAAGAAATCAACGAAACGAATTGCATTCGAATGGGAATCGTCACTCACTACTCGCACAAACCTCCCACACACAAAGACACATTAATTGGTAAAGCCGCTGTTACCCGCTAGACAGAGTGAGAGAGCGAGAGGCCATACACACACACGAGCCAAATGTTTTTTTTTTTCTTCTTTTCTTTATTTTATACACCCACACCACGAGGCGCCGTCGTTCCGTTATGTACCGAGATACATGTTCGTTCACGATGTCGCGAGAGTCGAAAATGGAAATGCGCGCGCAAAACTTTTATTGCATTACCTTTGCTTACGAATGACAAATTCGTAATGAAAGGCGAGCCAAATGTGTTTCGTTTCGTTGCCAGTTTCCAGTGTTCAAACCAAGCCTCGGCGTCCGCAGCGCCAGCAGTAGTAGCTGCAGCCCCATCTACATTACATATACATGTACACAATCAGATGTGTGTATGTGTGTGCATGCGAGTGTGTGCGTGTGTGTATCTGCGATTGTGCAAAACCCGAAACGATATGTATACGAATGCGTTGCTGTTTGAATTGTACACCAATACAAACAGAAAGTGGGAGTGGTATATAATAGTTACTTCTGTCTGTGTGTATGTCTCTGACGCTGTCTGGTTTTATGCGCTTGTGTTAGCATCCCCGAAAACACAATGACAAACGTAATAAAATACAAACAAAAACAAACACAAATGAAATGAAACACAGAAGCAGAAACGACAGAACGAGAACGATGTCTGAGACGGAAGAAAATTAGCAGCAGCAGCGGCAGCGGCAGCAGAAGCAGCACGCACACAGATGCATACGTGTATATACATATATACATTGACAGCGCTCTCTCACTCAAACTTTCCTAAAAAACAGCACTGACGCTGACGCTGCTGTCGCCGCCCTATACAATACGGTAACATTCGTTTTATTTATTTTTTCATTTCGTTTGTTGGCTTGGCGTTTTTTGATTGCGACGATTTCATTTCATTTGCGTTTCAATTTCATTTCGTTTCAGGCAACAGGGCACATTCTCTCTCTCACTCAATCTCCCTCTCGCTTGTTCTCAATGGATTGCAAGCACCGCACTCGCTTACACAGCGCGCACATACAACGTGCACACAGAGCAGGTGGCTTGCAACCAATAAACATGAGGGAGCGTGAGCGACACATTTACATATTTGCATTGTGTGTGTATGGTTGAGAGTGAGCGCTGCCCAGTAGCGCGCGCTCACTCACTCCAATGGCCGACGTCGCTTATATAAACAAATGACAATTGTTTTGCATTTCTGTTCGTTGGCTCGGTTTTTTTTTCTTTTCTTTATGTCAGAGTAAATTAAAATAAATGCATTGCATTTGCAAAAAACTTCGTGTACTCCCGACGTTAAACTTCGATCTCGACTCCGACTTGGTCGCTGCTTGTGCGCAGTTGCTTTGCGAACGATTCGGTTTTACTTTATTTTTGTTAGCTACACAGCTCATTTTCTTATTGGAAAAGCATTTTAATTTCAATTAAAAAAGTAAATGACAAAGTTTTGTGCGCCCCTCCGCTGAACCTACTCTATGCACTCATTGCCATTCCCTTATTCTTATCAAACTCAACTTTTGGGTGTGGAAGCGAGACAGCTGCTGCTGCTGCCGCTGCCACTGACGCTGCTGCTCGGGATGAAGTCCATCTCATATATTCACTGTTTTTTTTATGCTATTTGTGGGTTTGTCAACCGTTTCCCTTTTCGTTTCTCATTCGTTTCACAATTTTCCATTTCGTCTTCGGCGTCGCATTTATATTTCTTGCAATTTTTTGCTTCGATTCCGAACGGTTTGGCAACAGTCGTGCTTCCGTCCCAGTCGCACTCGTTGGCATTTTAAACTTGCACTGTGTGTGCGTGTGTGCGTGTGTGTGTGTTGGGCTACATAGCAGGAGTTGAGAGCCCTGCTGAAGTACGAATGTTCGACTTTTGGGGCTGGCCTGGGGCGCTTATACTTATAATAAAATACCAAATACTTGTCGTTGTCGCACCTTTTTGGCATCTTTTGATATTTACATATACATATGTATTTTATATAAATGTACCATACATATGTACGCACACACATATACCCTGTGCATATACGAATGGATTTGAGTATATACGAATGCATGTGTGTGTGTGTGTGCTCGGCGTTAATGCTGTGGGTTTTCTTCTCTTTTATTCTATTATTTGTTCCCAGTGGCTGCCGATGGCGATTCTTTCTGTTATATGTATGTGTGTGTTTGTGTATCTTATTCAATTTCAGTTGGCGCCACCAATCGGAAATCGTTCTCTTCTCATTGCCGTGTTTTTTGAGAACATTTCATTTATTTTTTTGTTCTGTTCTTTTCTCACATTGTACATATGTACGTATGTATGTTTGTATGTAACTGAGTATATGTTGATACATAGACTTTTTTTTATGTATTTGCAGTTAAACATACAAACATATTTATAAGAACTCTCATGTCTATATATGTATATGTATGTACATATGTATCTATGGATATGTTCGTTTATGGCAAGTATTACAATTCCCATTGCTTTTCTGTTGACTGAAATATGGATTTACAACGATTATAAAATTTCCTTTGTATTAAAATTATGATTTAATGATAATATATTAAAATAAAAAAAGAATATAAAGACAAAAATGGGAAAAGCGCTGATTTTGCCAGTAAATTCAGTAATTCCAATATAAATTAAGTGGATCATATGTTATAATATTATATTATATGATAACATATACTATATTAAATACTTACATTAATTTTAAAATATTTGCAGCGCTGTACATTTTTGTAATTGTTAAGTTAGTTGAAACAAAAAATTTTTTTTTTATATTTCTCTTGATTTCCTGAATTAGTTTTTTTTTTATGGGTTCGCTAATGAAGCTTAGAATTCGTTCTTTTGATAATGTTTGTAAGGATCATTGATGAATAGATCAATGCGGTAAGTCACAACTCTAATTCATAACTTTATATCATATAAAAAAAATTTAAGAGGACAATACAGATAATAAAACAAGGTCATTATAACCTACATTCTACATGATTCTTATACATTTTATATATATTTCATATATGTATATTAAAATTTTTTCCATTTGATCTTTTTTTTAAATGTAGATTGTGGTGAAAATTAAAAAAAAAATTATATTCTCCTTTTCATTTACTACTCGGACATAACTTTTTTTAAGAATATCTGTAAAGTCTACGTATCTATATATTGTTAGGATTTTAAAAGGTATGTCTTCTCAAGACTTAAAACTCTGGGTTCGCTATGAAGAATGTAGATGCTACCTTTTCAGATTTGTAGATATATATAAATACGTTATCAACATGAACAGATAGATGTTCATATAAATAATTACAGGATAATACAATTAATAGTTAATATAAAACATTATACATTTATAATTTATACAGTTAAAAACTAAGTTGAATTATTCATTAAGAGCTGTTGCTTTTATAGCAAATGTTAATATAATCAACATATGTACATACATATGTGTGTTTAGTCGAAGAAGAAATAATCTAATATTTGTGAATTAAAATTCACAGGGTATTTTAATTTATCAATTTACAGATTTGTTAATAAAAAAGGTGTATATGCAATTTGATTTTTACTTTTTATAATTCAAAATTAATGAAAATTTTAAAATGGAACTAAACAATAATGTTTTTATTAACATGTTTAAGCACGAATTTGTCACTTAAGTTACAAGGCTCATATCCTAGTTATAAATTTTTGGATGATTAGGTTGCATTGGTTCGTATTCATGACTAAATCTATAATAAGAAACAATCAAAAGATAAAGACTTAGATATATATTTCAGTTTTTGAGATTGCGAATGTATATCTGTTTTGATATTGAACTTCTACAAGTTTTAGAATAAAATCTGAACATGCACCAACATGAGTTAGGGGGCTGCTAGGTTCGCCCACTGTTAAAAGACACCAGGTTATGCAAAGAATTGTTCCGTTACCTTTAATGTTAACTAACAGCTCTACTGTGACGTCACAGATAACTCATGTTAAAATTTAGTATGCGCGTGTGTGGAATTTTGATGATATTACCAACTATAAATTATCAATTAATCAACCGAAAAGTTAAATATACCTTTTAATACTATTTTGTTTAGTACATTTAAACTTTGGAAAATAAAATTTAAGTTACTCAACAAGAATGTCACGGCAGTCAACGAACATCACTCAATCGTCATGAAGTCTGTGAGCAATAACAGCTTAAAAACGGTATTCATGAATGAAAAGTCGTAAGACCCTTATATTGTCCGATTCTTGAATCTATATAGAACTTGTAATTAGAAGCGTTGCTAGTTTCATTTTGGCTTCTGGCTGCAAGACAGATAACAGTGTCAAAATTGCTGAATTTTCATACAAAATTTAAACGCGCGCCAACATTTGACATGTCTGTGACGTTTCACTGTTAAAATAACAGGGGTATTTGCATAACCTCCTAGTCTCAATCGTGGGTTCGCCGTGACATAACATAACATAATAAATCCCGATTGATCTGACTAAATTGTGGTATTTTTAACACTTAAATAAAAGTATTTCAAGAAATCCCAATGATAACTACTGCACTGTAGAAAATATAAACAAACTACTAAATGAGTGTGCACGTGTATAAAGAATAGAAATTTAATATCAGAAGTGCCTATGTTCTATATAAACAAAAATACATTCGGAAAAACATCGTTAAACTTTAAGTTTACAAATATAAATATTGTATATAGCTAATGCCAGGAGAGAGTGCATTATTTTATGCATATGTATGTATTTTTTTTTTCAATAAATATAATATTTTTGACTAAGAGGCACTGATCAAAGTGACAAGAACAAATTTTGAACATTTAACATTTGTCTCCTTATTTTCTACATTACTCTTTAATTGATTTAAATTCGCGCCAACTACATACAACGAAAAGCTGTTTGCTATACAACGCGTTTAAATGTATCAAGCAATATGGTCACCCCAAAGTTTTCGACACTTTCAGAACAAATTAAATTAAATTTAAAAATATGTTAATTATTCAAATTAACTAAGACTTATTTAACATATTTTACAATTATTTTGGTTTATGTAAGAAAAAATAATATTATAAATATACATATGAAATACATATTCATGAATTTTATGCCATATATACATAAGACTCTTATTTAGTGGTTAGAGTCTTCTATTATTACGCAAAACTTGGTTAATTAAAACCAATATAAAGACAACTAATAAATATAAAAACCACAATATTTGATCATTTCCCCTCAAACTTTACCGATTCTATTTGAATACTAAATATATCGATAAGCAAAAATACTGTTTAACAATTACTTATTTCATTAGTAAGGTAAGCTATCATTATTTTAAAATAACATATTTTCTTCTGTTTAGATGTGTAAATATTATATTATAACTATTATACAATTATTATAATACCGATACTTTGGTCACTATCATCACTGAAACTGAAGTGTTGATATCAATATCGATATCTACACTCATTCTTTCATAAGCACGCTGATGCTGTCTGTCGGGTCAAAATTTTAGGACTAATTTAATAAATTCAATAACATGCTACAATAGTATTGTTTTTTGCTTGTGCAATAGATCGAGGACATCAGCATTATTAAATATTTCCATAACTGTGACGAAAATACGGAATTGGCTGCAAGAAACAGGGGTAATCGAAACCATTTCTCAAAAACGAATTTTTGTTGCTGCTGGTGCAAAACAAAGAGGAGAAAAAGTGCACAAACAAACTTGTATATAGCAAAGGCCATTTTGTTGCCCCATATTTGTTGTTGCGGATGGACGTCATAGAAATCAGCGATAGCGAACGTGAAGAACTCTCTTCAACATCTGACATGGAAGTGGACATGCCTGAAGTCGTCGAAATTGAGCAAATTGTGCCCAAAGACGCGGCAACGTAAGTAAAGCTAAAGAAGCATACATACATACATACATTGATACACACATATAAACACACGTACACACATACATACATACATTTGTTTGTGGCCCTGCCCCATGGCAATGTCAGAGTCGAGTTGACAACAAAAAACAATCTAACATAGCTGCTAAAAGGAGACTCGCAATTATTCATTGCTGAATTGTGCTACATTTTTGAGCTCGTCGTACTTTTATATAATCGATCAATGTCTTAATTGCGTGTTTCGTTTATTGTCACTATGCTCGCAAAGCAATTGCAAACGTCAATAATTAATATTATTTCTAATTACGGCGCAAATGAAGTAGTGCATAGTCGCTTACACCCGATAAGAGTTGGATTTGTGCGTGGTATTCGCTCAGCGTAGGCATCTATGTATGTATTTAGATGCATAAGCGTTTTGCTCTCCTCACTCTCCTCTTCACATTCTCCTCGCCTTTTCGTCTTTAAAGTTGCCCAATTGAAATTTGTTGTGCAGAAACACGTTTTCGCGTATGTGTATTGGTGGCTTGTGTGTGTTGAGCTACACAAATGTATACTTTAATCTACTTGTATATATGAATATATATATATATATATGTGTGTGTGTTTGCACATATGTACATACTGAATGTTCTTAGTCGTAGGTCGTAGTCTCAAATACGCCTACATGCATTTGCATTCAATCGTGTTTTCTTTTCTTTTTTTTTTTTGCAGTGAAGCTAAGTAAAATAATGCTTAAAGCTTTTTTCTTTTTCGTAACTAGATGATTCAAATTCTTAATTAAAACACTCGATATCAAGGTTTTCCTTGAAGTATTTTCCAAAGTTTACAACAAATTCTAAAACAAAACAATAATTATTATATTGTGTTATCAAAGCCATTTGATTTTGTTATCTGTCTCATTTATACATTTATAAACAAGAAACAAAGTTATATGTCTTTCTAGTCAAGATATTATATGAATGATGAATCATGGAATTGCGTGAGTTGCTGTAGCTTTTAGCAGGTGAAACCTATTTTTGTGAGCTTTGAATATTATGTTGCGGTTAATTCACTGATTCATATTTAAGTTCAGAATAAGATCTACAGATTTCCTATTTATTTATTTTCTATTTTATTTTTCTATTTATTTTCAGTATTATAATATACTAAAAATTTCCATTTAAAAAGCGCTCCTATAATTCGAACTCTTTAAATGTTGCGAGCTCATGAAGTGATAAAAAGAATTTCAATTTTTCATTATTTTAAAAAACTTGTACTATAGCTATTAATTAAATAGATCAATATAATTTGATAGACAGCAAATTCATTTATATTTTCATATATTCACTATAACTATAATGTAAAAATAAGCGTATAATAATTACATATTTGAAAGCCTTTGCAGCTGTATTATATCAATTTAATTTGCAACCCATATTTCATTATTTTAAAATTACATCAGTGATAATTATTTTGATTCTCTTTACATCATGCATGTTATTTACGTGATAGTATATAATGTCTTTCTGTTAAGTGATCTTCGGTATAGACTCAAATTTCTTATTTTAGAGTCCTAAAAAAGTCAGAAAGCAAAGAGAAGGTTCAAAGTCTCTTTGGCTAGTACTCGCAGAACATTTCATATTGTTGCCAATTGTAAATTCGTTGCATGCTTACGAAAAAAGAAAGAGACGAAACGAGCTTCTCATCTGCAAGAAGTATTCTCATTTGAGTTTATTTTATTTATTTACATAATTTATTTATTTTTTTTTTTAAATGTAAAAGGTATATAAAAAGTGTTTTATTAATAAGATGTCAGAAGTTATTTTTTTAATAAAAAATCAGACTACACTATGTGCTGTCTAAGAACTCTATGTTGTCAATATGTAATGTATACTTATATATTATAGTATATATCTAAGATCTCCTGACCCTATCAAATACCTTCTTTAATAACAATTTTCCAAACAATCTTACATATGTATATATTCGCATTTAGTATTTTGTTTCACAAAAAGAGTATTCAACTGTCGCCATCTCTCACCTAGTTTGTTCTTTTCGTATTTAAAAATTCTTGCTCATTCTCTCTCGCATTTCGTATCTACTTTGCTAGCCGCGATGCATTTGTCCGCGATCGCAGTGCGTTTCTGTCATCGGTGTAAATCTCTTCGTTTATCGGATCGAAATTTTGTTTGTTGGCATGGCGTAATTGATCGTCTTTGGATTTACTTAAATTACTCATATCAGTTTCTTTAAGTCGTTGAGCGCTAGCTGTCACGTTAGGCTTTGAATATGTTGTCTCTATACTAAAAGCAAAATTTTAGTTTTAATTACTTATACTAAAAAAACTCAAAAGTTTTTCTTACGCGTGAAAGTGTGTCAAACAGCTTCAAAAGCAACGTGCAAAAGCAAAAGACAAATTTGCAAAGAAAAAAAAATAATGAAAATAAAGAAAACCAAAGAAAAAAAGTAAAATAAATGAAAACAGAAGACTACACAAAACGGTCAAAATCATTTTTAGCTTTCGAAAGGCAGCTGCAAAAAATTGCTAAAAAACAAAAAGAAAGACTGAAAAATAGCAAGATTGCAGAAAAGTTTAAAATGTTGTAGTAAGTGTTATCTCATTCATATTCATATATATTTTTATTTAGTATAGGCATACCTCATTTAAATGATAATAGATTATTGCATCTGTTTTGCAATGCTGAAAAAACTGTTACTTACTATCTATAACTCTACGAAGTCACTTGTAACGAAGATCTAGCAAATTTCTTAAAAAATGAAAAAATACTTTATTAAACTGAGTTACCTTATAGGCAATATAGGCTCATAATCGATTATAGATATTTAGGTCAAAAATATATGTACAGCAGTTGCATTCAAAACTTTTAAGAGAATTTGTTTGAGGTGTGTCGCTTAACAGAGCAGCATTCCCCATGGCGTATGTTTCAAGTCTTTAGCATAATTTAGCTTGATAACTACAATATATTGCTTATATATTTTGGATTTTTACAATCATAGATAAAATCAATATTCAAGTATATTAACATACAATTCTATCAGTATGGGACTATTTAATTGTAAACGTTTATAATGCGTATACATATTAAATAATTTTTTTAATATTTGTTAATATCATGTTTAGCAAATGAAAATCTTTACAAATTCAATACCTATATTTTCAACATTTATATTCCCTGCTTTTCTACGCCAGGTGATTTCAATCGTCAATTCAATGAGAAACTCTTTCATTAGCTATTACACACCATTTTCTATTGCATATTGCTTAGAATTTCTAGTCTTGTACTTTAGTTTAACCTCATAGGAAGACCTCAACAAAACGCGATGACGTGCATTTTAGAAGTCATTCTTAAAATGCTATCTTACATATATAACAATGGACTAAATGTAAAGCGAAAGCTCCCGCTTGAAGAATTGGTACATAGCTGGTAATAGCACGTATTATGCAGTTCCACAAATGCAACAGACGTCTTGAATTTTTTGGGGTTCCTTTCGCCTTTAGAATTGCAATATCTTCTTAGAAAAAGTTGTCCTGCATCAGATTTCTTCGCTTTAAAGAGTGGAGCGTTTCCAGAATAAACTCCTCTCTGTACTAATACACTTGAATATTACAGTTTAACTCCAAGATCGTGCTTCGCCGAGTAACACAGTTGCGAGAGTAAACTCTTGTGCTCTCTATACTTCT
This sequence comes from Drosophila meridionalis, assembly GCA_035045145.1. Lineage (NCBI taxonomy): Eukaryota > Metazoa > Arthropoda > Insecta > Diptera > Drosophilidae > Drosophila > Drosophila meridionalis. Next base: position 190,458 of record JAWNPG010000031.1, read on the forward strand.
GTTGTAGAATATCAAGTCTCTTTATCTACAGGACCGAAGTGGTTCAGCGATATGATTATTCCACCTATTAATAAATTTCGAGTTTATATCCTGGGAATATTGGATTATCTTTTCGGTCATGCCAGTATTGATTTTTCCAACAATCTAAACTACATTTGAATGCATTTGTTTTGAATTAAACTAGCATACAGGAAAAAGTCAGAGTATAGGGTTTCCCTCTAATCGAATCCAGCTGTATTTGTTTGTAAATGGGAAAATTCAAAACAATGCCTGTTCGTGTTAGTTCGTTTGTCTATCGCCATCTCACGCAATTATTCTAGGTAAATATTGACTTGAAAAGTCTGCTCCTGCTCTATGCATGCAATATTCAGATCTATTTTAAATGCATACCGAATACAATAGAGCTGCCCTCTAAAGCGAATGACTACGTTTGCAGATTTGCTATTAATAACATACAACTGACAGGCACTGTAAATGTTCTATTTATTCAAGTTTCTTTAAATTAAAATGCGAAGCGAGCACATTGACCTCTAGGTTTCATATATAATGCATATGTATAAAAGCTCAATTGACAATTCATTTATTTACAGTATTGCAGAAGAGAAAAAGAAACTGGGCAACGACCAATACAAGGCACAGAACTACCAGAATGCGCTCAAGTTGTACTCGGATGCGATTTCGCTATGTCCAGATTCGGCAGCCTATTATGGCAACCGTGCCGCCTGCTATATGATGTTGCTCAACTATAACAGCGCCCTCACGGATGCCCGGCATGCGATTCGTCTCGATCCCAATTTCGAAAAGGCCTATGTGCGTGTGGCGAAGTGCTGCTTGGCGCTGGGCGACATCATTGGCACCGAGCAGGCTGTCAAGATGGTCGCCGAGTTGGAGCCGCAGAGCACGGCCCTCAGCAGCGAGCAGCAGGCCGTGCAGAAGCTGCGCCAATTGGAAAGCACCATACAGACCAATTACGACACACAGGCTTATCGGAATGTGGTTTTCTACTTGGACAGTGCTCTGAAGCTTGCTCCCGCCTGCCTTCGGTGAGTATTTGAAATCCATTTGCACTGGTCTACATTCAAGTCAATTAACTCAATTACTGTTCGCAGATATCGCTTGCTCAAGGCCGAGTGTTTGGCATATTTGGGACGTTGCGATGAAGCTTTGGATATCGCCGTTGGCGTCATGAAACTGGACAGCACTTCCGCTGATGCTATTTATGTTCGAGGTCTATGCCTTTACTACACGGACAATCTGGAGAAGGGCATACTGCATTTTGAACGCGCACTGCAACTGGACCCCGATCACCAGAAGTCGAAGCGAATGCGCAGCAAATGCAAGCAGCTCAAGGAGATGAAAGAAAATGGAAATATATTGTTTAAATCGGGACGCTATCGCGAGGCCCATGTCGTTTACACCGATGCACTGAAAATTGACGAGCACAATAAGGATATCAACTCTAAGCTGCTTTACAATCGTGCGCTTGTCAATACGCGCATCGGCAGCCTTCGGGAAGCTGTTCTTGACTGTAATCGCGTGCTGGAGCTCAATGCGCAGTACTTGAAGGCGCTTTTGCTGCGCGCACGCTGCCATAATGATCTCGAGAAATTTGAGGAGGCGGTGGCCGACTATGAGACGGCTCTACAGTTGGAGAAAACACCGGAGATTAAGCGATTACTGCGTGATGCAAAGTTTGCATTGAAGAAGTCCAAGCGAAAGGATTATTACAAGATACTGGGCGTAGCACGCAATGCGTCTGATGATGAGATTAAGAAGGCTTATCGCAAGAAAGCCCTGGTACATCACCCGGACAGGCATGCGGGCAGCAGTGCAGAAGAGCGTAAGGACGAGGAGCTCAAGTTCAAGGAAATTGGCGAGGCCTACGCAATTCTTTCCGATGCTCGCAAGAAAAATCGTTATGACAGTGGACACGACATCGAGGAGCAAGAACAAGGTTAGAGATATTGACTATTGTAAGCGCATAACGGTTTATTAATGAAAATTACATCTTTTACAGCTGACTTCGATCCAAATCAAATGTTTCGTTCGTTCTTCCAATTCAGCGGGGGTCGGAATGCGTCCTTCAACTTTGACTATTGAGCCCGCGGAGCAGAGGCAGACACAGTCTTGCCAACCACACCGCCACGTAATTGCGACAATTCATGCACAAATCGGAGTCTGCATTTTACACACTTACATTAATTTGTCCCCATACAAAACACATCTAAAAACCCGACATCAGCCAGTTTCAATAATTCTAGGGGTTTTTTCTTTATGTTAAGCGTTTCGCTTTCCATTTTGGCATGCAAAACATAATTCAATAAATTGTAAAATACTAAAACTTGGTCATGATTTTCTGTCAAGGGTATTTGAGCAAGCAGTCTTATAACAATTAAGTGATAATTAATTACCTAAGTCTCTGCCTTTTATGTAACCAATTAAATTTGTTTTAAGCAGCCTCATAATTTAGTGTTTTATTATATAATTGTTTTATACACCCTGGATTCTCGTTCTTCAATAACTATATATTAGTATATAGTTTAATCCAAAAAAAAATGTTCAATAACTATATATTAGTATATAGTTTAATCCAAAATATATATTTGATTACAAATGAGTATGAATTGATATGGAATATTTGTTGAATACTATTCAAAATTGTTTTGTAAGCCCTGTGGAAAGATTAGAAAATATATTTAACTGTGAACAGTTTAAAATCGTGTCTATTTTAATAATTTATTTATTTCGTTTACCAACTCATTATTGAGTTTAAAGCTCCATGGTATTATATGTGACTTGAAAATTATATACATTACTTTATTATTATTCAAAAACATTTATAATTCTAAATTAATATTGTGACATTAAATGAATGGCAAAAATAATTCTCTGACAATAGATATATTAGAATTGACAATATTTTGGAAAATAATATGAGTAAACAATAATTTTCAATTCACAAATATGACCAACGTCTCTCGTAACGTCTAGAAGTTCCAGATTTAACATGCACACTCTCTTACTAAACAATAAGAAAAATTAAAAACCGCTAACAATAACTAATATATAGCCGGATGGTTTGAGAAATTTAAATTCAACTTGATTTTTAATATATAATTAAATTTATTTGCTCTGTTAAACTTGTTTTGGTTAAGATCCAAAAGCTGAACTGTTGGCACAAAATATATTTCAAATCTATTAAAGGACAATATCATCTTGGTTTTGCTGATTCTAGTTCTAACTGATTCAAAAAAATTTGCGATATTCCTTGATTTGCAAATGCAAAATAAAATAGACTTAGCCTAAAGTATTCTTGCCTTTTTTTGTTAGTAAAAATATGCAAGCCAAAATTAAAGTTAAATCCCCATTAAATAGAGATATTGAATGTCTTCAATCTAGTTATATTAAAGTTCTCTCTTTCTTTAGTTTTCTTCAGGTAAAATACATAGAGAAAGAGTTACCCAATATAAAGACAAAACCTTATACCACAAATCTATTATTCCATTTTATGCAAAAATAAATAAATAAAAGCACAAAGTCAGTTTAGAAATTGTTCTTTATATTTTTAGACGTATTTCTTTATTTATTTCTTCTATTTGGATGGAAACAACTTTACTTTTTCGTCAACAACGTACACCTGATAGATTTGATGACTCTCAAACTGCAAGTTCGCTTCAAACTGTTTATCGAACGCATGTTGGTATAAATAGTACTCCGAATTCCGAATTCAATTTTCAATTGGTTTCAGGTTATCAATTCATTACTTTTTAAAAATAATAACGCATAAAAAGATAAAATTTTATCAAATGCTGAAACGAATATTTCTCCTTTCTTAAATTGTAAAACATAACTCAAAAGTTTTGTTTATAAATAAATTTAATGTTTTTCATTTCATTGTTTTTCTTCTTTTTTTTTTTTGTATATATACTAAGACTACTTAAACATTAAGCAAACATCATTACGCAAAATAATGTACATTAATATTACAATATTTATTTATAATAGTGTATTTTGTGTATTTATTTATATTATTTTTTTATTTATTTATTTATTTTTCTTTTTTTTTTTTGTTGGTTTGGTTTATTAACAACTAGTGACGACCTGTATAGCATTAGTTATACATTTTAATGTATATATATATATTTATATATACACATATTCATACCTAGATTTACACACGCTCGCTGATAGATTGTTAGATAGCTTAACTTAAATGTTATGTTGGTTTGTTGGTTGGTTTCAGTTGCTGTATTGTTGGTGTGTTGGTGTTTGTAAGTTAACGACCAGACTTAAATGACTACAAAAACATTTCTCTTTGTTGTTAAAATAAGGTACATTGATATATATTTATATTTATATATATATTTATATATATGTATAACGCTACTAACTATAAAAACATATAGATCTGTACACGCTGCTATTTCATATAGGTATGTACAAACGATTCTTCACAAGCGCCCGATCCGATCTGATCCGAAACGAACGGGATTTCCGATCTATCTAATTGCAAATATTGAATGAACCTTTTCAGCACTTCGACCAGCAACTGGTCTTTTTTTGTCTTTCGTCATTTTACGCCCAACGTGGGCTTGATTCTCCTCTAGGGCAAAGGAACCCAGGCGGACATGGTTGGCTTTGCGGGGCCCCACATGGCAAATGCTTGCTGAGAGTAGATATTGATGTAGCTGCTCTATGTATCATTATGTTGTATATAGTAGTTATGTATTTTGTTGTATTTTGTTATAAGTAATACTGAGATTCTGTCGTTTAGTTGTGTGTTGCAATTGTGAGCTTGAATATATATATATATTTAGTCTGATAGTCAATAGTTTGGAAAGTGCTGTGACTCTACTCTATTATTCATATACACGCATATATACTCTATTCGTTCACTGTCGACCTACATAGCTGTGGTATTCCTAAGTAACGCTGCCCCCGCCCCCCACACGAGCTTTGTACAGATGAGCCCTAAGACTCGCATTAACTAAAAGTAAATTGTACTGTTTGTATTTTTTGTTTCTGTTTTGTTTTTGTTTTTGTTTTCGTGGTTATTTCACAGTGAAATTTGGTTAGATCTATTTGCCATGTTCCAAGCCATTTCCAAACCCATTGCCATGCCATTCTCAGCTGTAATACCCATTCCCATTTCCATTCCCACTCCCATTCCCATTCCCATTCCTGATACTAAGCCCACACTTGTCCACTCTCTGGTCAGGTGTCGTTGTCACTTGGGCTGGATGCACGCGGTGCGCTCGAGCTCATTGAACTGGCCAAAGAAAAGCACCTCGCTGATCAGTTTCTCGGCAATGATGCGCTGCGTCCGATCCATGGTGCGCAGTTTCATCGACACATTAGAGCCCACGAAATCACAGTCGTCTCGGCTGAGACTCTCCGCGTATAGCGCCGCAGCTGCTGCCGCCGTGGAGCTGGCGTCCTGGGCCGAGGCGCTGCTCTTGATGTGGCCCGGACTGGCTGCCGACTCGGTTGCCTCGTCATTGTCGTCCCCGTCCGACATGCTGGCCCTCGAGTTGAGCAGGGAGTTCATCAGCATGTGGCCGGCGCTCGAGCCGGCCGTCAGCTTGCGCATGTTTAGGGGCATGGAGGCTGCTGCCGCTGCTGCCGCCAGCTGGGCGCTGCTGCTGCGCGGCGGCAGCACGAAGTTGCCGAAGTTGGCTTGAGCTTTGGCCTGGGCCACGCGCAAGTCCTGCGCCATGTCCAGATGGAGGCGGCTCTCCTCGCCGGACGAGCTGTAGGAACGATGTGAGTCGGGCGGAGGCGGAGCTGCTGACACGGACGGCGGATGGAAGTAGTCAACCAGCTCCTGCTTAATATCTAGTTCGTCCTGATGCTGGCGCAGCGCGTGATGCTGCAGCGTGTGGTGGCCATGATGCAGCTGCTCATGCGCGTGCCGAGGCGTGGCAGCTCGCACCGACGCGGGACTCGACTTCAGTAGATGATTCTTATGCGCCTCGTGTATGTTGGTGTTTGTGTTGGGGATTGGACTAGAACCGGCCTCGCTCAGGGCAGCTGCGGCTGGGGTTGACTCGGCGACCGGGTGCTCGCCAGCGTCCAAGGCGTTGCCGATGGCGCCGTCTCTGCTGCCGCTGCCGCCGCCCATATTGGAGGTTAGCAGCGGGGAGCGACGCTCCACTTTGGCCGCCAGCTGCCCCAGCGCCGTCGCCGTCGCCTCATCTCTCATGGGGTTATCCTCGTTGTCCGACGTATCGATGGTTTTGTGGGGACTGGGCTGAAAGTCGCTGCTACTGCTGCCGCCACCACCACCACCTCCACCTCCTCCGCCACCGCCGACCGCATACGGCGCCCCACTAGCACCACCACCAGAACCATAAGACATTGGCAGAGAAACGCGCAGCTGCGGTTGCTGTGCATTGGGCACCACGACTCCTGTGCCGCCTCCACCAGCGCCACCTATCGGCGGCGAGTATTGACCCGCCGTGTTCCAGTTGTCCATCGATTGGCTATTCGCTATCAGCATAGGTATATTTAGGCCCATCTGCGAAAATAAACAAAGCGATTCGAATTTATTAGTTATGATTTATATATATTTAGTATAAATTGTATATTATATTTAGTATATATTGCATATTATATTTGGTATATATTGCATACTATATTTGGTATATAGTTCTAATTGTTCATATCACTTCGTCTAAGATACATTCATACTTAGGTTTACGACCTGTATGTTCAATTGGCTAAGTTATCTGAAAGACTAGGATAATTTTTCTATTAACTCGGAAATCCCATGATCCCACAGTAAAGTCTATATTGCCTACTTCAAACTTGTAATCTTAGTGGGGGATAAACAATGATAAATATTCATGATACTTTTCTATGTTTCATGTTACTCTATATAAAGTAAGTTTTTTTTTTTAAGCAGAATTTGAACTACATTGAATCAATTGTGATTTTATCTGAAGATATTGTGACTGTTTAAATCATGCTCAATCTTTGGGATACTTCTAGTATGGAATCACAATGATAAAGCTAATAATAATCCTTGATCTCAGTAGTATACCTTTAGTAGGTAACTCCCAAAAATCTGAAAATATAAAGAATTGTTGCTTACCAATATAATAGTTAATAACCAACTCTAGACTAGTACCTCTACATATCTTCACATATTGGAAGAAGTAAAAAATCTCAAAACAAAAACTTATTTTTGACTACAATTTGTTATACAGGAGTATTGTCCATGATATGATATGATACTCGGGTAACAAAAATTGAGTCGCGAATTATTTACAAGATGCCAATATAAGAAAACTGCAGAAGATGAAGATAGGGAACAAGAAATCAACTTGAGATATGCGAGTGATGAAGACCAAAAGAAAGCAGTGATGGAGACTTCAAATACATAGTAAATATATACATATATATGTATGTATATGTATGTATATATCTATATCACTCCGAAATGCCAGCTTTTGTTACGCGGTCACCACTTCTAGTGTTTTTTCATTGAGAATTTTTAACATTAAACAACATTCAATTGTTGTGCTTAAGCAAATTTAATTCAGTTTTTGTTATTACAGCTCCGGCAGATGTAATGCTGCGGTGCGGCGATACCATGGGCTGATTACTTTTATGGCTTTTACTGTTATAATGCATAGTGGAAATATGAAAATTTAGCACATTTGCTGCGATCGAGCGACGCGACGACGACGACAACACAACTCACATTGTCGAAATATTCTAGCGGCGTAGTAAGTTTTAAAAAGCAACATCATAACGTCACACTCAAACAGAGAGAGAGAGAGAGAGAGAGAGAGAGAGAGCAAAAGCCAACGAGAGATACATATGCATTTGTTGTTGCCATCGCATTATCATGTGTGCGCCTCTGTGTGCATGTGTGAGTGTCCACAGGCAGAGGGCGAGAGAGAGAGAGAGCGCGCGCTTCTAACGGCTTGAAGTGAAGTACGCAATGGGATAAAGAGAAGCGCACAGGAAAGATGAAAAGCTAAGTCGACGGCGGCAGCAGCAGCGCTAGTTCATTAATATTAACAACCTACCCCACGTTGGTGGGGCGAACGACAGGCGACATGCTAATGCACATAGTCATGAGCGATCACTGCGCTCTCAGCCGACTCTCTCTCTCGCTCTCTCTGTTTGAGATTTGATGCGTCTTTTGCCGCAGGCGCCCAGAACTTTCTACAAATTTACAAAAAAAAAAATAAATAAAATAACAACAACAACTCTGCCCAACTACTTTACTCGCTGTTTCTGTCGTTGCCGTTTTGCTTTGTTGTTATTTTTATTGCTGCAGCTGTTTTTGGTGTTGTTTTGTTTACGTATTTAGAGCCGTTGTGCATGTGTGCGTGTCTGACTTGTTTTTGCGTGCCCCAGCAGACAGAGTCGCCAGCCCAACTAAATTAACTCTCTCGCTCTATTTATACACAAACATACAGATGTGCTTGTAGTTGTGTGTGCTGTTAGTTCGTGTCTATGTGTGTGTGTGTGTACAAATTCGCTCTCCATGCATGTGTGGTCGAGTGAAACTGAAAAATGTAAACAAACTGATTATCAGCAATCCAGCGAATAAATATAAATAACACAATGCTGGCCAACAACTCCGAATACAAGCCGCATTGTCTAATCCTTTGGGCACCCCTCTTTCATCATCTCTGTGTTCAGCGATTGTTGCTTTGGTTCGTCACGCAAATGTTTGAAAACTACGATATGACAGTTTTCCACACACATTCAACTGTCACAGTTACCTAACTGTGAGCGAGAATCGCTTAGTCGTGCGTTTGTCATGTCTTTTATCTATTTCCTATTGGGTACTAAGTTATATGGGCTGTCTTACTGTGTAAATATATCAGTGTATAAGTATAACATGTACATCCTTCACAATATGTTTCTTAAAAGGACTTCAAAACCTCTGTATGGAGATAAGACAAAACATTTTAAAAAGTGTTTATTATCGATGCAATATAATAATATATTAATAAAAATATATAAACTAAAAATACTATGCACATTTCTCATATTTTGTTTGTTAGATAACTCTGCCCATTAAACTAAACTAATTAAATAAATTAAATCATTTCACTTATCTCGATTCAGCCTATTATTTGCTTAGATAAACTAAAAATAGTAAACGTAATACAAATAACAGCTGATTCAGATTTCCACATAGAATATCTAATATATATTATCTATATTATATGAATATTAATACAATGCGAAAATCAGGATGTTAAATTAAGCCAAATATTAAATGTTAACTGCAATGGACATCATTCGTTCACATTTTTCAAAGCCTCAATTACATATGTACATATATCAAATCTGAACAATCTCTCATCAAATCTCTCTAAAATATAATATTTATTTTCTCGTGCTCCGGGCTGATCAAAAACTCACCCTGTACGTCATTGCAGCAAAATAGACCAAATTCTTGCAAAACTTTCACAAAAACAAAACTCCATCTAACCTTTTTTTCAGCGGACCTTTACCCCACCGTTGTTTGTTTGCTTTTTTTTCCGTCAAGCTGGCAACACTGCGCGCATAGCTAAGCAACTTCGCAATGAATGAGTAAACAAAAGCAAACGCTGGCGTCGCAGTTGCAGCCTGCTGCACTGCACCGTTACTGCGCTACTGCGCTGCCTGGTTGGGCTCTGTGCTTTCGGTTGCATTGCTTGCTGCTACTTTGACTACTGCTGCTGCTGCTTATTTGCGTTTGCACTTCTCGGCCCCGCCACGCCCCGCCCCGCCCCGCCCCGCTCTGCTCAGCTCTGCTCTGCAGGGGGCCGCGCACCAGGCGCTTTATAAAAGCGCATGCGAGAGAAAACAAAACACGCAAATTACAAACACACAGCAGCGACAACAACAGTTGCTACTGCTCCAACCAACTACAAGAACAATAGGAAGCAGGCGTGCATTTTATAAACACAAACAAACTGAACGGGGATTAAGGACAGGGATACAAACGAATAGACGAAACGAGCAACGGGCCCGGGCGGCGTAACGGTATCAAAATGCAGTCTACGCGTGAGGCGGCAATGCCGCCCCAAGTCGACGTCGACATCGGCGTCGACGTCGCTGCCGCTCGGCATAACCACAACATTGCGGGACGCGAATGCCAGCAGCAGCAGCAACAACAGCAACAATAAGACAGACATATTGTTGTTATTTGGTGTCTTGGAGAAAATTCCACAACAAAACAGTTGTAAAATATGAGCGAAATACATACAAACACGGCAATGGATGTAGTTGCAAGCGTACATACTTACATACAATGTATGTATGTATGCTTTTGCTCAGGTATATACAGCAGAAGAATAAGTGTGGAAAGGGTGGGCGTAAGCGTGGGCGTCAGCGCCCAAATAATGACGAATAACAAAAACAACTCGGCCATGAGAAGAACAGTAAAAAGTGCAAGCAAGCACTATGTGGGTGTGGGTGTGTGTGTGTGCGAGGGTTGGACAAGAAGTAGAATTTTATGTTTGCGCTAGAAAAATATTAAAATATGTGCAATTTGACAGTATAATAAAAATAAATAGAATAAATAGAATATAGCCAATTTTAGAATTTACCTAGTCGAAACGGGAATATTCAATTCCTACTACGTACGGAAATTGTATTTATTTTTTAGAAATAACAGCAGAGCAAATGAAAACAGGAGCAACTAAAACAATACTGCTGCTTGGCATTTTGTTTTGATAACTCTGACACACAGCAAAAACAACAGCAGCAACAACAACATAAAACAAATGAAAACCACAGGCGCAAGTAAAAATAAAAACAAAAGCACACAAGGAAAACGAACAGCAAACGAATCACAATCAACACACACATATGTACATACATGTATGCATATACACAATGTGTTTTATTTACATACATATATACATACACACACATGCACGAGAGGGGCACAAGACAGGCCACGGGGCAACCACAAACCAAAACATCACAACAACGACGACGGCAACGGCAACGGCAACGACGACGACGACGACGGCAAGTGCTACGCGCATTTTGCCGTGCAAAACAAACATTTCATCAGACAAAAACAGAGCATGTGAGCGACAACGGCGACGAAATGTCAGCAGCGCTCGTTCCCCTCGTTCGGCAACGAAAGCTCGCTGCTGCTGCTGCTGCTGCCGCTGCCTCTGCTTGCTTGCTTGGCGCGACAAAGCAAATACATAAAAACAACTCACGCACACACACAGTACATTATTTAAATACGCACACATATGCATATGCACAGATTCTCTCGTAACTCAGGGCAATACCTCACGCATACAGCAGCAATTTCCTAAGAAAAATTTATGCGTAAAATTTTAATTCTGTTTTGATCGTCAACAACAAAGCACACAGACGCACACACACACACAGTCAGAGACAAAAACGAACCGAGCAACGATTGTGAGAGCGAAAGAGAGAGCGAGAGAGATAGTCGAGATATATACCACACTCTCTTTCTCTCTCTCTCTATCTTGCTGTCGACAGGCAGCAGCAGAAACAGCAAGTCACTTGCGCACATGGCGTTTCATTGGACTCTCCGTCTCAGCGTATTCAGCACACAGTTAACTTTGCGCATTTGATTGAAATTAACACCCGAATGACAGCGGAAAGTGGCGTGTGTGTGTGTGTGTGATTGCTGGAAAGCTAATGTATCTTTTAAAAAAATACATATGTTGTAAAATATATATTGTACAATTATATGAATATATGTTGCACACATATATTTTTAATTTTATATTTTAAAAACCCCCTTGCTTATGTTTCATTCATAATCATAAATATTATTGGGTTAATAACAAATCTTTATCATCCTTTGCTATTCATAAATTTTTAGCGATAAGCATATTTTTTTTCATTAATAATCAATGAAGGTCTACACACAGACATACATACATATGTATGTACATACACACACACACACACACACACACATGGGCTTGATTCACACCCCTTGGCCAGCCATGGGTTATACAATAGGTCCGCTTAGCTAGTCAATGGTCACACACACTCGCTCTGAGTTGCTTGTTTGTCACCGTGCTCGGGCCGATGTCATTGGAACAAATGCTTACGCATTCGGTTATTTTTTGCGCTGATTACTCACCGCTCCGAAATATTTCAGCTCTTTGGTTTTGATGCGTCTGTGCTGCGATGCAGGCATCGTCGCTCCAGCTGCTCCAGTTGTCGTGGGGCCCGTGGCGCCGCCGTTGGCCGCCGCAGCGATGGTGCTGCTCTCGTAGGCAGCGGCAGCGACTGCTGCTGCGGCGAGTCCATTGAGTCCGTTGTGCGTCGTGCTGGCCGAGGAGGAGGAGGTGGCACTGCCGCCCAGTGCCGCGCTGGCCGGCAGTCCGCTCAGGCTGCCGCCGCCGGCTTCCATGAAGTCGAAGCGTTTGAACGCATACCACTTGGACGGATTCGGCTGGATGCCCTGATAGATCTTCACAAACATCTTGTGCTTCTCGCGCCTGTACTGTGTGAGCAGAACGTTCATCTTGCGCTCCACCTCAGCCTTGCTGCAGCCGAATCGCTCTGCGATCTCTGACCACGCCCGAAACCGGCACAGCTTGTCCTTGTACTTGGGATCGGCTCGATTCCACAGTTCCGTATGGCAGCGATACTGTTCGATTAACTCTAAGGCATCGTCGTTGGTCCATTCCATGATTTTAGGTGAACTGCTACCACCTCCACCTCCACCTCCGCCCCCGCCGCTGCTGCTCCTACCACTGCCTGACCCGATACTGATCTCGATCCCGTAACTGGGCGGCAGTGGTATATTGTGATGCTGCAGCTGTTGCTGCTGCTGCTGCTGCTGCTGATGCTGCTCTGACTGATGGCACGGATGATGAGAGTTCTGGACGGTTGCAGCTGCGGTGGCTACAAAGCTCTCTGGATTGAAGTTCATTTGCCGTCTCGAGCAAAAGTCACTCTACTCTTTCACTCTTGCTTGGGATTGTTTTGCTTATGTATTCGGTGGGTTATTTCCCTTGGCTTAATAAGCTTGTAAAGATTTCCTCTCTTATCGATTTCTGTTCCGTTTCCCTTGGTCTATTTGTTTATGGAATGCAACGAGAAATGCATTCAATCAACATTTTATTAACTGATTTTTGTTGATAAGCTCGCCACACTGAAAGCGAAGGAAATAAGTTCAATTTATTAATTAATTCAATTCACTTGGATAATTTGCAATCACTTATAGGTAAACCTCATATCTCGAGCTTTGTTACTTTTAACTTTATATATGCAAATTATAATTTCGTAGTTAGGAAGTAAAAAAGAAACATATTTTATTATTTTTGTATATTATAATGTTTCTAATTCTTTTTGTTTCAATTGGAAATCAGTGTGATTAGATCTTTAATTGAAGAAATTTATAGAAAACCTTTTTAAAGTTGTTGCATACCCGGATTTTTCCGCCTATTTTGCAGGAGACACTAATCTACAAATATATTTCCTTCTTGATGGTATTTCCGCTAAAGTATTTTCATGTAGTAAAACTAATCGGGGTAACTCGAAGATACATATACTGAACCTGTTTAGCGGTTCTATTCTAATTAAGCTTTTAGAGCTAAGAACTTGAAATTTGAAAAATAATGTTTAAAACTGGAAAACCTCATGCTCATGTAACTAGAACTAAGCTTTTTTTAATAATAAGTTAAGTAAAACTTTCCAGATATTTTCGTGTTCTACACATATGAATACATGAAATATACATATTTGATATGAAATATACATACATAACATATGAATACATAAAAATTATACATATTATATTTCATGTATACAATAAATAATGTTTGAATGTACGATACAATAAATGGACTGTATAATGCCTTTTAATGCCTGCTACTTCGATTCTCACTCCCAATTCAATGGCTTCACAATATCATTTTAATTGTATATAAAAAACGATAATCATATATCAAATCCATACTCTTCTTCGATTTCTCAAGGTCATATAAACCATAGTCTATTTTCTACAGTATTTAAATTCTAAATTCCTGTAATCTATGCACTGTCATAGTTTATTTGCTTAGAAGTGTATTATTTGTAAGGCAAAAATAAACTAAATAAGCGGAAATGAATTATCTAAAGACATGAGCTCGTATGCAATTCTGATCATAATTCACACTTGATTTCTTTGTTGATTTCCATTGTGCACATACATACATACATGTATGTATGTTTGCTTCTATAATTAATTGCTTATTCAGCGAAGAGGAAAAATAAACATTTCAAGTATCTTGCAGTTGTTTTTCCTGGCCATCGATTAACATTTTCAAAAGAAATTCTCGGTGACGAGGAAAACGTTTGCGCCAAATGTCACAAGTCACAGCGAAAATGAAAAACATCGATAACAGTCCAGTTATTCACAATAGACGGAAGCTTTTTCGCACAGAAATACACACAAACACACGCACACACATACACCCAAGCATAATTGAGCAGGGACACGTGCGCTTTCATTCGTTTCAACTGCGCGACGGACTATGTGCACACGCACACACACATGCTGGCACACTGTAATGCGTGCCTGTGTGTGTGTGTGAGTGAGCGACATCTCGATTTGACATCTATCTTTGTCGCCCGATTTGCTTCCTGGTAAATTGTTCGTTTTCTCTCTCGCTCGCTCGTTCGTTTGCTTTGGTGTCGCGACGACAATTTGCTTGATAATTTAGCTTAGCACGCATTGCATTTAATACAAATGTTTTTTTAGTACACGTATTATTGCGTTGCTCAGAACTTTTTGCGCAGAGCGCAAAATGCTGCTGTTGCTGCTGCTGCGCAAACAGCTGAATGAATCATAACGGTAAGCGAACACACACACACACACACATGCATTTAACGGGGAAAAACAATGGGCTTTATAGAGGTGCACAGCATTTTATATTTATTTTATTGAGCTGGCTTTTAAATGTAATTTTCCGTTTTTTTTCTTTCTTTGCTTCAATTCATTTCAGCTGATTCAGCACTTCGCTTATTTATTTGTTGTTGTTTTTCTTTTTAACTTTAACGCTTTTTTAGGCCATTTCTTTTTAGCTTATCGATTCACTTAGCCTTGTTTTCCAAATTATTGGATGAAATTGATGTTTTTTATTCGTAAGTTATTTATTTATTTATTTTTTTTCTAAAAGTAGCATAGTTTTAAGGGACTTGTAGAAGTAACTTGCTGGGAATTCACTTCCATTTGACTTGGGGATTTTCACATTTATTTATTTACGTGTTAAATTGTGTTTATTATTCCGTGGATTTCATAGGAAATTAAATGTTGTTTGGGTTTTTTTTTTATATATATATATATAGAAGATTATTGTTGCGGCATAGCTTAAGTTTCCTATTTACAGCATATTTCAAACAATTTTTATAAATTTGTTTATAAAAATATCTTTTATTTTTTATATTCAATTATAGTTTTACGCATTAATTATTTATTATCTTTTTGGTTATTTGAAAATCATATAAATTTAGTTAAACATTCACATACGAATTCACATGATAAGCATTTTTGGCCTCTGACAAATTCGAAAATAACACAAAAAATAAAAACAAAATGAACTCAAACATCGCAAAAAGTAAACAACATAAAAATCGGATCAAAAACTTAAAAATAAATTTCAAGGCACGTAAAAAACGAACTGCAAACACTCACACACACACAAACACAGAGACACACGCACGCACGCACACGCACAAACAACGAGCGAGATAGTAAATATAAATAATATTAAAGTATATGTTTATTTATGTACTGCTGTATGTGTGTGCGAGTGTGTGTGTGCTTGTGTCAAAAACACTTTTAGCGTATTTTGTATTTTACAGTTTAGAATTTGCTGTAATTTGGCATTCCATTTTAGAAACTATATCAAAGCCGTTTCTTTATGCGCATATTTGTTTTTCCTTTATTTGTTCAGCAAACACACAATAACTACACTAACAACAACAACAATAGCAGAGCGCTGCTGTTAATGGCACGTCGCCTTCCCCCGCACTCTCACTCGCACTCGCAGTCGCACTTGTTATTCAGAAGCAAACGCGATGTTACCGTTACCGCTGGTTTCATCTGCGCGCCCAAACCTTACTCTCTCTCTTTGTGATACAAGCGCTCGCGAACCACACCAGCTAACGTCTGAATCTAAACTGTGCGTCGCTTTTTCCCGACAAACACTGACAAACTTATCGAAATCGATTTGTAACGAACCTACAAATGCGACGACTGCGACGCGTCGCTGGCTGGGCTGCGTATTGAAATGAAATTTCTCGGTGGACGTTTGAATGAAACAAGCACAACGTACGCACACACGAACACACACTTACATATTCGTGTATATATATGTGTGTGTCTGTGTATACAAATGTATGCACAGAGAACAGACAGCGCCACCACTGCGCTGTTGACGTCTGCAGCGGCAGAGCCGCCACGTTCGGTAAACAGTTGTTTCGTGGAAAAACAAGCCGAACATCATAATGAAGTTGCTGTTGTGAAATTGTACGGTGCTTTGTCATGCTTAAAAAACAACAGCAACAGAGTACGCGCCAAAACACAAAAACGAGGGCAGCTCAATATGTATGTGAGTGCAATAAAATGAAGAGTAGTCATGACATGCGCAAATATACATAGAAACGTTGGCAACAATACTACCGATAACAGCTATAAATATCTATAATCTAATTATAGTAGAGCTATTTATAAATGTATATACATACATGTATGTTATCATATTCACTTGATACTTAAGTATATTCATCAGCCGAGGTAAAAGTTTGCAAAGCTCTTCTAACAGCCCTCGCACGAACGCTAGTTGCTTCTTGCCACCAACACATGCGCAGCGAGTCAAACAAACAAATAGAATGCGAAGCAGAAATGGCAAAAAATTAAACAAACAAGTAGACAGGAGCGGTTCAGGTTTGGATCCAGTCGATAGGGCAGCGGGTGGCGGCTGTCGCGAGGCCGAGTTGAACGAACGAGGGCAGAAAATAACACTAACAATAAATACACATCTACAAATTTCTACTACGGCGTAGTAAAATTTCTAAAGGCTGATAGAATTTGCCTCAATCTGCCAATGCTTAGCTATATGTATATGTATGTATAAATGTGTGTATGTATTTGTTTAATTTTGTTTGCTCGTTAGTTCAGTTTGACGAAGCGGTGTGAGGGGAGGGGAGTGAGCTGTTGTGAATGTGTGGTTGCCTGTGCCAGGCAGGTGCTGTGCTGCTCTGGCTCTATCGCATTCAGTTGCTCTTTCTCACTCGCACTCGCACTCGCACCGTTCACCGCAGCCCGCTCGCTGCATGTTTGTTTGTTTATCGTGCCGTGTTTTATTGTTGGTGCTTTTGCTGGCGTTGTTGTTGTTTTTGTTGTTGTTGTTGCTTGGTGCGTAGTTTTTACGTTCGTCATCGTTGGTTTGGTATTTCCGTCTTCTGTTCGCGCTGGCGCTGACGCTGACGCTAGCTTTAGCTTATGTGTGTGTATGTGTGTGTGGCATACATATGCTTATTGTATATCGATAAATGTACATCACTAGGTTTAAATACATACATACATACTTAAACATACTTATAGCATAGAAATGACCATACACACACATGCACACTTAAGCACACTCACAGTACACATGCATACATATATGTATGTATATATTTGTGTACACTTGTTCGCCTTGAGTGTCGCCGTCAGAGTATTTTGCAGTGTTATTCTGCAAATAAAATGTCGTTGTATGCACATGTACGCACATATGCACACACACACACACACACACACACACACACACACACACATACACACATGCTTGCATGCATACATATGCTGTATAAATTGTTATTGCTTGCGTTAGTCGCGGTAGCAGCGGCAGCTGTTTTGTTTTTGTAGTCGCCAGCGCTGCTTCTGTTTCTGCTACTGCTACTGCTGCTGCTGCTGCGGCTGCTGCTGCTGCTCAGTCAGCGCCGTTGCCAAAGTGCATTGCGTTTTCGCTCTTTTGCGTGGGAGCCATGAAAGCTACTGTTCTTCATGGCTTGCTCTCTCTTTCTCTCTCTGTCTCTCGCGTGCGCAGGTCTCACGTGCGGCTAGCCAACACCCCGTGCAACGGTACATTAATCTATTTCTTACGTAGTGGAATTCGCATTTGATGAAATTTATTTAATCTGTTTGACAATCGAGTGCCAAAAAGGTTATTTACAGACTTAGTTTTGCCCAAGATCGGGGAATTTTTCGCGAATTTTGTTTGATAATAATAATAATAATTTATAATAATGTATGATAATACTAATAATAATTTATTTTACTAGTTTGCATTTATTCATATTTATTTTATTTAAATTTATATATACATATATATTTATATGGAGCAAACTTACTCAGAAAAATAGCAAAAGATTTTCAAAATAAACTATAAATAACAAATTAACAATATGCTAATATATTGTATACATACATATATATGTCTGTCTACTGATGATCGGGACAATGAACTATGTTAGAATATAAATATAAATATATACATCTATATATGCCCGCATGTTATAACGATAAAATTTGTTCTCAATATAATATCTCAATCGATTTCAAAAGAATTTGTTTTGTGCTTCAAGTCTTCTATAAACCCGATTAATCTTCTAGTCTTATAGATTAATGTAGCTTGATTTAAATATGCTTTATATACATATATCTGTTTAAATAGAAGAGAAATACAAATTATGTAAAAATTTAATATTTAATGATTTAATATGATGATATGATGATATGATTTAATGATATTTAAGATATCTAAATTGGAGTTATGCGCTACACATAAGTAAAAGTCTACATATATGATATAAAAACTCTGTACAGATACTTACCTATAATAATAAATTTAGACATTATAATGTAAACTTATAATATAAATTCAATGTATATTTAAAAAGAATAAAAGATTTAAGAAAACGGGGTTTATGAACTCAATTCTTAAAACTTAATTTAATTTAATATATATTTTTTTAATTAAAAAATTTAAAAAAGTTTACAAAAATAATAAAAAAAACTTAATAAAACGTTATATTGTCTAAAATAAAATTAATAATAATAATAATAATAATAAATATTTATATTTTTAAAATCTATTTATAAATAAATTAATATAAACTCAAACGTATATATGTATACAAATTTCAATTCTTGCAAACTTACCTTAATGCTTCTTTGTCATATACATACATACATATATGTATGTATATGTATTTAGATATACATACATATATCTAGTGGATATATCAAATAGTGATTGATAATATTTTCACAAGTTTTCAAACTAGAGTCACATACATATATTTTTATCTCAAAAATGTACTTATCTTAATTTATTTATTTTACTTATTTCTGTGCTGGGTATCTGCTAGTCTGGCAGGCCCGACTAGAATATTTCTTATTTGCTTTAGATTTAAATATCTTAAATTGCAAGTCATGGCCAGAGTGAAATGAAATCAAAGCAAAATGCTAATTAGTACAAATTCGATGCGAGACAAACACATGGAGAGCTTTTGGTCTTTGCACGCTAACGAGTGCGAAAGCTCGCTTTGGCCTAGTTGTAAATTAAACGTGGACGGGGCGGGGCGGTGTGTGGGACGAATTACATATGTTTGTTAAGGACGAGGCTGGCTCTGGCGTTTATAACGCGGCAAACAAACACTTGTTTGCACAGCAGCGCAAACAAAGAGAGCAGCCGACCGACAGCGGCAGCGAAAGAGAGCACGAGCGCGAGCGCTCGTCGTGCTGCAATGTAAACTGTACATACAAACACGCACACAGGCATGTTTACAGTGTGTTCGTGTGTGTGTGTGTGTGAGAGCCGGTAGAAGCAATGCAACTAGGAAGCAGCGACAACATGCGCGACGTCGGCAGAGAGAAGAGCAGAGCAGAGCAGCGCAGCGCAGTCGCTGCTTGTTTACTTCGTATGTGCGTGTGGGCGCAGGGCAGAGACGAAGAGAAATTAAGTCGTGTGGGGGCGGCACAGAGACCTGACCCGAGCAATAACCAATTCAGCCCAAGCCAGCCAGCGCAGACGCCAGCGGCAGCGACAGCGGCGACGATGCTGACGACGGCGACGTCAGCGTTGCTGAAGGTCATTATGCCGACGCTGGCGTCGCTGCTTCTTTTGAGCTTTTCGCGCTGCTTGTTTTTTTTTTTTATTGTTGGACTTCGGTTGTGGAATTGTGTAAACATCAGTGGCAGCGACGACAAAAACAAAGGCAACGCAGGCATTCCAAGTAAACAACGTTTTTTTTTTGTTTCTTTTTTTTTGTTTTGCGCCAACGCCAGCCCCTGACAGAGGCGAATGCAAGAAAGTTAAGTCATGGAAGAGGGAGCAAGGAAGGCGGATAGGTAACGCTGGTTGGTTAGTAGAGGACAACAACAGTGTCAGAGCAAGACAAAAGGCAAGGCGAGCAGCGCAGACAGACAGACGAAAGCAGGGCTAATGAAGATGAGCCCCATGTGCTGTTTCGTTGTTATTGTTGTTTACTTTTTTTTTTTGCCGATGGTCGCTTTTGTTGCTGAGCTACAAAAATATGCAAAAACGACAGCAACAACAACGAGGCGAAATATGCAAGGCAGCCAATACGCAAATAGAAGCAATGAACTTAATTATTTGCTGCCTGTTGTCGTGGGGCTTAGCGAAAGGGAAGGTGAGACAGATAAATACAATGTTATACGTATGTATGTATTTGTATGTATGTCTATGTATGTATGTATATATGTGTGTATGTATGAATAATAATATATATACAGAAGTATATGATTATATGCATATGCATAACATACTTAATTACTTAATTGCATTTATAAGATCGTATATATATTTACAAATATATGTGTGTGCGTCTGTATGTATGCATATACATATGTATGTGCAAGTATATACAGATATGAGTACATATGTATGTATTGTATGTATGCATGTACGTATTGTAGGCACTTACATTTATATGTACACTTGTATGTATACAAATAATAATATATATGTATATATGTATGCACATATATAAATATATATATACATACATACATACAATCGTCCACATGAATAAAACAGTGCGCGAATTGCATATTTTGAATTTAAGTATCTTGCGCAGGCGTATTCAGACACAAAAACAAAAATAAAAACTTGTTAGCAGCATTTCAATGTGGACTAAATACATCCATGAATATATACATACATACATATGTACATGCATACACACATGCGTGATGCAAACAAATTTATCAGTCAATCAAATTTAGTATTTATTGATAACGACAGTTGAATTGCATATCCATGCATGAATGTTCAGATATCTACATATGTACATACATACATACATACATACTTGTTTATACTGAAAATATACAATCAATATAATACTACTACTTATAATAATAGAATATTTTATGTTCTATACATAGATATATACATGCATTCGTTTGTACTTAAAATATGCAATCAATATAATACTACTAATAATATTAATATAATATTTTATGTTCTATATTTCAGTTAAAATTTTGAATATTTTTCTTAATATTATTTAAGTCATAAGTTTAAATACGAACGTATTTTTAATGCTTTTCCACAGTTAAAAATATGATATGCTTAGTATTATTCATCAACATACATATATTCCCTTTCAATAGGAGTTCTATGCTTTAACGGTAATACTGTCAAAACTATATGCCCAAGATTTTGTCGGAATTCTGACAATTCCTCTTTAAATTGTATACTAGAATTAAGGTATACACAATGGAGTAAATTATATTGATGCATTACATAACATACATAACATAAAAAACACAGAAATGAAACCCTTAATAAAATGTTATATAGTCTTAAAAAAAAATAAAAAAAAATTCAAAAATTAAAAGATGAAGAAAACTAGCTTCAGAAAAGAGTTAGATGAGTTTGCATTTAAAATTTATTAAAAACATACACATAATAAAGTTAAGGACTAAAGATAAGGACTCCATTTACAATATAGTCGTATTCCCGTTCTTTAAATTTAAATATTTGCAATTCTGTATATAAATACATCAATATGCAATTTTCTATGTTTATTTATTAGATACAAAGCGTAAAAGCCCCAAACTGAATTTAACAGCAGAATCAAAGGTAAAGTAAACGTAAAATTCAACTAAGATTTGCTGCTTCGCTCTATCCCTGCGCCTGGTTGTATGCAACACTTTCGACAAGGTAATGCTCCTGCCTACATATGTATGTCAGAGCTTAACGAAATTGATAAAGTAATAATGATAATATTATATTCTAATATTCTAATATTCTAATATATATAATATTATAAAATACTACTAATTGAATAGTTCAAATCCCAACATTTAAGTCTCTTTATCATTAAGTTTTATTCGCTTAGAATCTGATTCTATATCGACTCTCTGAGTTCTGTTGCCATTTCCATTTGTAGATTTTTTTGGTCAAAACAAGTTGCATTATAATTGTTGTTGTTTGTTATTTGTTTAATGTCGAATTGCTGTCCATGTTGACATTGTTTTCGACGAGAGAAGTACGCGTGTTGCTGCTTCTGCTACTCCTATTGTTGTTGTTGTTCCACTTTTTGGAACAGCAATTACGAACATGACGTGAACTCCCCTTGCAATTTTCACATTCGTTGGCTTCGCTCTGCCAGCCCTTGTATAATATTTTCTGTTCATTCAGCAAAATTTGCTTTCTTGTTTATTTTTTTAAATACCCTCTACTTTATCGTTGTGCTTAAATGGGGCTTTATGTGTTTGTGTGAATTTAAAAAATATATTTAAAATATATGTAGATACTATGAGAATAATATTCCCTACATTCAAGAACTTCAAGAGATTTAAATAATGAGATTCCTGATTATTAATTTAAAAAAAAAAAAATAAAAAAAAATAAGAAATTGTAGTCCAATGATGAAACTTCCTTCTAGTGTAAGCTTAACGTTCTATTACATTTGAGCACATAAAATATTTTATGCGATAAGAAAATAATACATTCGAAAGTAAATGTAGCTATATAGATCATGTTTCTGGTCTAAATCAAATTTCAAATAGATATAACCTAAGGTCCCCTGCACTGAACGGAATTTTTAAAAGGTTGCTCTTAGTTCGGCATACCCGTCTGGAATATTTATTTTATATTTTTTGCTTACATTACCGATGTAATTTTGGAAAAATACAGCTGTTAACAATTACATTGACATATAAACACTTCAAAACCAAAATGCTAACGTAGCTCTAGTCCGAAAAAATGAATTAATTAAGCATTTTTTGCATTGCTGTTTCCCTCAAAAGAAGAAGTAGAAGATGAGAGTCACGTGCACTTTGCGTGGGTGGGTAATACTACCTAGTGTGCTTTAACCTTAGTCGAGTTTCGAGTATTATTCAGTTGAGGGTTAGCAATGGACGAACATTGAAGATTTGCTTAGCTTTTCGAGAAACAAATTTGATTATTTATGAAGAATTTTAGAATAGATAGTCTAGTTTGTTTATTATGTATTTTAAGGGCAAAAAATGTAACTTTAAGCAACACACACTTTCATTAAATCTTAGGTTTTTTATACTTGTTCAAGAACTGAAAAGAGTATATTGGTTTTATGAAATGTCCAATATCCATCTTGTTTGAGATAGTTTAAATATCCTTGATTTTTTCTATATATAAAGCAAAATATATTTAACTCCACAACTAACAGTTAAACTGATCTATAATATCAAACTTCCTGATCTATAATATGTAACATATGTATAAATGTATACGCATTTTATTCCTTTATTCTTTCAGCTTTACACATACTATCTTTACACAGTTCGATTGTACTCTAAGAGAATACTGGACTAGAATATATCCTGTAAGCTGTACAGAAAGTATATAAGCTACAAAAAATGAAAATAAATAGAAATACATAAATATATACATATGATTATTATAATAAACATTTTAAGATATACAATATTATATTTAAGATATATATATTATATAATCAATGATATATGATGTCCACTAGGGAATATTCACCCAGAAAATATGTGTGAATAACTTTATTAATTCGATCATTACCGGAATATACTTCAATTTACCTGTATTCAATTGGGTACATGGCACGGCCAAAGCAACAACAACAACAACAACAAGGTCGAATGTATTATTGTAAAATGCTTATTTACGCATACAGTTGCCTTAGAAGCCGTCCTGAAGGGTAACGGACGTGACAACCGTTACAGAGCAGGGGACAACAAGTGAGAAGGGCAAAACAAATGATGACAGCCCTGTGGCAAAAAGAGAGAGAAAGAGAGAGAGAGCGAGATCGGTAGTGAATTTGTTTGCAGAGCGCACAGAGCAAAAGCGACACACAAATACAAATACAAATACAAATACATACATACATATACACGCACATACACACACACACTTCTGCACATACACTGTGTAAGTTTAACTGTTTTTGTGTGTTTGGCCTGGAACTCAAACTTGAATTCCATCTGCCATTGTTGCCCAGGCAGTGCCCAGCGCTGGGTGCATTTTCAATTTCGTTTTGTTGTGCCCCAAAAGTTTGTTGAGAACATTTGCAAATGTTTGTTTTAGCTAACGGAATTTGCTTCGTTTGCTTAATCATCATCGTCGTCATCGTCATCATTGCCGTCGTCATAATTATCGTTGCATTGCCTTGTTTTGTACAATTTCATTTGGCTGTTTGTGTGGGTGTTTTGCTTTGGCTTCTTTCATTCTTTCATGCCCAATGCCCTTTTCACTCTACCGTTGTTTTGCTTGCTCCTTGTTTGCTATCGTCGTTGTTGTTATTGTTGCTGTTGCTGTTGTTGGCGATGGCGATGGCGTTGTCGTTGTCGTTGACGTCCGCCTGCTACTTCTGCGTAGTTTTGTTTATTTTATTTGTTTTGCTTTGTTTTATTTTTGTTTGATTTACGTTTGCCCGTACCGTTGCCAGTTACCCATCCCCGCCCACATTTTCGTTTTGTTTTACTTGAGTTGCTTCTGCTGCCGCCTCTGCCTCTGCTACTGCCTCTGCCTCTGCTTCTTCTCCTTGTTTTTTGCTTTACTGCTAAGCTCGCTCCCTAGCGGTGCGACGAGGAGTTTTGCTTTAGTTTGCGCTGCTCATCCTATGGTACAGCTACACTTCGTCTTCCTCTTCGACTTCATTTGTATTGTTTTTCTTTTCTTTTCAGTTTCTTTTTTTTTTTTACATACATAGGTACTGTATTGGCTTAAAGTTTATTTTACTTCTTTGTCTTTAAGTCTGTGCACTAGTAGTTGTTGTTGCTGTTGCTGTTGCTCTTACTTTTTTGCCATCATTGTTCCTGGAAACATTTCTTTGCTATTTATATTTGGGTTTTTTTTTTGTCGTGGATTTCACGTTTTAAACTTTCGTTTGGACACAAAACCTGAAATAGGCAGAGGAGTTGTGTACGATGAGCAGATGAATAGACATGTATAGAAATTTAGAAATAGATTAAGTTAGATATGTAGATATAGATATAAAAGGATATATATATATATATATATATATATATATATATATATATATATATATATATATATATATATATATATATATATATATATATATATATATATATATATATATATATATATATATATATAATGTGAATATTATGGAACAGAACTTATCCTAATTGACTGCCTGGTCCTAATTAGTTCTCAATTAGACATAAAAGTAAAAGCTAAGATGGGATTTTGTGGAAGGGCAGTCAGAAAATTATTTTTATTTATTGTATCATCGAATCCATCTATCACTGATGGATTCGACAAGGTAGACAAGGTTTCTTAGATGTGGAAACTCATATAATAAGACTTGCTTGATTCTTGCTACACCTGATCAATGCCATCAACATATACATGAAAATGAAATTCCGAGAGTTGAAAATTCTAATAAACCTTAAGAGTAAGTATACATAGAATAATATCGTCTTATTATTCTTGCCTATGCGGAATAACTCATAGTCAATGCAATATCTAATCTATTATCTAAATTCACAAAAGACTCAAATGAAATTTCCATTTTATGTGGTAGAGAAAATATTTTGAAATAGAACAGAAAAATTGCATCGATTATTAATAAAAAAACTTTTGATTATAGGGTGATAAATTTAAAAAGATTAAAATGATTATCAAACAAATTAGATGGTACCTTTCTTTAATAAATCAAATCTGAAAATAATATTTTGATACAATACATATTTAAATAATTTATAATACTAAAAATATTCTGAGAGACAAGTAGAAATAAGAAAATTGTGTTTTTGCTCCTTTTTCGATAGCTAATCTTTGTTTTAATACTTTTAAAATCTAAACGATGACCTTTGGTGCTTTCACACATTTGATATACAAAATACTATTATAAAATTATATTTTTATAAAATATTAGATTTAGTTAGCACATCTCTGATTATAATGTCAAAGTGTCTACCTTTGTTCATTCCAGTCATGCATTTAGAGCAGTTCAATATTATTATAGAATAAGAATGTATATACATAAGTTAAGTTTTTAAGAAAAACAGAAGTTTCGAAATTATTTGTATATCGAAAATTGTAGTGGTATAGCGATTTAGATAGTATGTCACTCCCAAAGAGTAAGGAATGGTCTCGTTCCTTGATGTGCAGACCAAAGGATAATTTGACAACCGAGGCAGGGTTACGTGCCCAGCATCATGTGATGGTGTCAAGCCTCGAGCGGGGGGTAAATATTGAGATGAGAACTATCGAATTCTAAATTACTAATCTAATAATTCTGCTAGTGTGTGCCTAGCTCGATGGCAATGCTCATTGGCATGGAGTACGCGCGAATATGGTTGCAAGATCGGGAGGCCTTTCAGAAGAAGCGCGACGATTCGAAGCCGAAGTTCATTAAGAACGACTTTGATTGGTGGCTCAAGTTGCGCAAGACTAACAGGTGTTTCTGTACCATCTGAAAAGCTGCAGCAAAAAAGCTTACCGCATATAACGGTATTATCAAAGACACACACCAACTCATTGCAAGCTTTTGACTGTTATGTATATTCGCAACGTTTTCTTCAGTGGGAGTTGCCATGCCTCGAATCAGCTGCATTTGATTAATGCGCATTAAATTTATTAATATTTATAAATAGTTTTCGAGCCAAGTTCATATACAGAATTAGAAAATTAATAAACCAATTGTTAACTAAATTAAGTCGCGAATTGTGCAAAACTTAACAATTTTAATATTGTCAAAGTCCAGGGGAACGATAAAAACAGCTGTTGGCTCTGCCGGCAGTAAAAGACGAGCAAAAGAGAAAAAGCTTTTGCCGTCAGCCCTCACACAGGTTGCGGTCACGAAACAAACGAAATATGTATATTCCCGTTGCCTGCCTGTTGTTGCGCCCTCTCATTCTCACTCTCTCTTTCCCTCGCTCGCTTGCCGAAGTTTAGCCACCCACGTATAGAAGAATTTGCATGCAACTTGTCGGCACTGCTCTTGCGCGCTGCCGCTCCCACGCAGTAGTGTAGTGGTGTACAAGCACTGCTATCGCCGCGGATTTAGCTTCGTGCGCTCATGTTGGTCGGCTCGCATTTCGCCGTTTGCCGTTTGCCGTTCGTCGCTAGCCGCTTGCCCGTTCGCCATTCGCCATTCGTTTAGGCGTGCTTTGGCTCGTTTGCAGTTTTCCATGGTGCCCCAGCGTCAATCAAAATCAAACGGTTGCCGCGTTTGGGTCTTCGTGTGTGTCGCCTGTTGTTTGTGTATATTTTCAGTTGCTTTGGTTAATGTTCAAGCAAATGCCAATCGCTAGTTCAAATCAACTCGAATTGCAAATGTAATACGCATTTTGTAAAGGAATTGCCAAAACAGCTAAAGAAGAACCAAGCAAAAAAGAGAATGAAACAGAAAATAGTGCCATGCTAAAGCAATAACAAATTGTTGCCGTTACTTCGGTAGGTTTGTTTTCTTCATGTTTCGCATTCGCGTTTGTGCCGTATGTGCTTTGAAATTCGTGCTTGTGTGTGTACATATGTAAACGTGTCTATTCGTGTGTGTGTTTGTGTGCATGGGCTATTGTGTGCGAAATAACGAAAACATTTTTCTGCTCTCTTGTTGTTGCAGCAACTGGTAAGTCAAAGGCAAAATTATTACAACTTGCATTTTAAATAGTTTTTTTTTTTATTTTTTATTATTTTTTGCATTGCTTTCATGCTGAGTGGCAATCGTTGTATTTTACGATGATTTTTATACGGCGTATTCGATGTAAATGGCAACAATATGTTAGCTTTACACACACGCATACGCGTGCCAATACTGTACGTGTGCATATACATATACACACACACACACACATACACAAACATAAATGCATACATGCTAGCACTTGTGGTTGTGTATGTATGTGAATTGGCAATAGTTTGTGGCACACAAAGCAAAGTGGAGAAACAAAACGTAGAAAAAACAACAAAAACCTCGCCAGCAAGTGCATTCAGCGAGGCAACACAACCAGTTGACGCAGCAACAGCAACAGCAGCAGTAGCAGCAACAGCAGCAGCAGCAGCAGCAGCAGCAACAACAAAAACAACAAAATATAGCGCCGGGGCTTCGTAGCGAATAGACCAGTAACGCTTTCTTACTCACCACGCGCGCATTGGCAAAACTAAGTCAGTTTTGTTTTGCAGTGTAATTTGCGCAGCTCTGTCGACGTTAACGTAAATTACGCTGCTGTTGCACGTCTTACGTTTTTATGTCTTGGCATTACACATACATATACACACACACACACACACACACACACACATAATTGAAAAGAGCATATGTTCACGTGTGCATAGACAACTGCATAATCATGTGTGTGTATGTGTAAAAGTTTTTGTGTTTTGGATTACTTGTTTGCTGGGGAATTAAAGCTTTTACGCACTTTCGCGGCGTGTACGCAGTTTGTGCATCCGTTTTGGGTTTTGATGACAGTTAATTGAATTTCCACATTTTTCTGCATTAACGTTAATTTTTGTGACAAGTTTTTCATGGCATATGCTTGGCAGACATCGATCTCTCTCTTTCACTCTCGCTCTGAGAGCTTTTGCACACTTATCAAAGTTGGAAGTCAACTAATTAGAAATTATAATAATTGACGTTATCTCTTATGTGACTTCTTGTCACATATATAAAATGGCATACCAGTTATATAAAATTAATATATCTTGACTATTTTTTGAGTACATTTTTAAAGAATATGTGTAGGGGTTTGTTCCCTAATATATAGCTTTTTGCAGTAATTTAATTGTTTCGCATTCAGTTTTAACATATGTTTCTCGACATACATATTTTTCTATAACAAATAAAAGTTGAACAATTATTTTCAATTGTGTAGACCATGAATTTTATTGAATATCTTGAGA
This sequence comes from Drosophila meridionalis, assembly GCA_035045145.1. Classification (NCBI taxonomy): domain Eukaryota; kingdom Metazoa; phylum Arthropoda; class Insecta; order Diptera; family Drosophilidae; genus Drosophila; species Drosophila meridionalis. Next base: position 219,815 of record JAWNPG010000031.1, read on the forward strand.
AGATAGACCCCATTACAAATAAGAACTTTATAAGAACATAATTTTAAGTATTTTTTTATGATGGTTAAAAAGTTTTCCAGATTGTTTGCTCATTAAACTCGAATGTCTTTATAGCCATAGAAAAGGATGAAGTGGGTTAATTTCGCTGTTGACTGCCAAAGTAATCAAACCAATGTTTTAAGGTCTATACGAATGGAACAGTTTATACTTAAATAAATATTATGTAATTATAAGAAATACTAGAAGAATGGGTGAAGTATAGTTACATATTAGTTGGCTTTAGCTTGATAGGTTAATTGGTTATTTCACTTTTTAGATACTTCCTAACTAAATTATTAAAATTTTATAAAACTCCCACATTATCACGTTCAAAATACTCCCTCTATTTAAAATTGTTGTTACCCTTTTCAGAAAGTAGCTCGCATCCAGAGTATCTGGCAATCAAGTTCGTGCTTTTAATATTTCATACACACACACACATACTGACAAACATGCACACTCCCAATGGGACGCATAGGGAGCAGTAGTACACACGTACATACATACATGTATATGTATGAGTATTTGTGCCAGTGTGCCGAAACGATGTCGAGGGATAATCTCACTTTTCGCTTTTTGCAGTGCTTAGAGTGAATAGCGCCCACGCAGCAAAGTTAAGCAAAGTCACCTCAGCTGACGTCCTTACTATGTATATTACCTACTAGTTGAGTGAGGCAAACATTTGTTGCACTCTCGCCTCGGAACTCAACACGCGCTCGTTACACACCACAATTCACCATTCGTGCGCTCACGGCTGCTCTCTTCGAAGCATTTGGTCGCGGCGTGGGCTTTAAATACCGTTAGACATTTGTAACGTTGTCCGTGGCGCTCGCTGTGCTGCCGGCATCGCAGTCACTTGCTGTCGACGTCAGCGCAAAGGACACAGGTCGTGGGACAGATAACGGACGTGGGCGACTGTGTTGGACCGACAGCGCGGCCATATGGTCAATGCATACAGCAAAATGGAACTTGGCAGCGGCAACGCTTCACTTGGCTCTCAAATTGAAAGGGAGGCGAACGCGACGCGACGCGACGCAACACGATGCGACGCGATGCGACGTGACGATGTCATTCACGTCCACACCGCCGGTCCACACGCCCACGGACTTCAGCATCCTTGCCGCGATGGCTCCGCTAATTGAGACATTTGTCAACTGGGCGCAAATAAGCGAACATTTTTCAAGACGCGCAACAGCAGCAGTTGCCCTCACAACATTGCCAACTGGAATAGTTGGTAGAAAGAATAAAGTTGAATTGACATATCCCTTCAATTTTAATTGTTCAACACAGATAATAAATCAGGCAAACGGCAAATTTTCGCTACGTTTGGGAGAGGGCAGATTGGTAGATGCAACTACATCTGTTTAATGGCTTGCTGTGCTCGCCTCGATTTACGTTGGAGCACTCCATTCGACTTCGAGTGCGTCGACGATTCTGGTATCAATGTGGTCGTCGATTCAGGATCCAATATTACCGACGCAAACTGATTCTTATTGCATATCTCCACTGCCTTCACCGGTTGCGGCTGCTGTTTGGCATTTGTTCGCTTTTCCAATTTGAGCTTTGAGTTAGGCTTTTCGGAGTTATCGGCCTTGGGCCGGGATCCCTGATTTCCTGCCGATTTCATTTCAGATCTCAGCGTCTCAAAGGACATTGGTACCAAAAAGTATCGACCTGGGATTCGACCATTATTAGACTACAGTTTTTCCTTTTTATATTATTCGTATTACCATTTAGTTTCTGCAAGAATCCCATACGATAGCCCATCTCCAGGGTCTGCTTGACCGGCTTCATAAGGTCGTCCTGCGGCAAGTCAATATTCTTAGCAATTGTTACCACAATTTCACGAAGTGTTGCCGGCGTCTTGATCAATTGCAACGTATGCATAATAATGGCCCCATTAAAGTTGGGCATTTTTCAACTGACTATAAAAATAAAGCTACAGATTATAGTATTTTGTGAAACTTGTGAATACGTTGTATAACAACTATTGAAAATGAACGTCTTATATAATCCGAGTGATTTCAAATAGTTGGCTTGCTTTGTTTTCGATTATGCAAATAGGTTTCTACATACATACATATATGACTCCTGATAATATATGTAAAATATTTAGCTAACGTCATCATATATTCTTAATCAGCTTAGAAAATCTGTTTATTATCGCTGTTTCAGTAAAAATTTATCTACCAGTCTATCTCGTTGAAGTATTTGCATAATTTGCATCTATTGCAGTTAGTTCCTAAGTTTATTAGATAGAATATCAAAGAAAAAGCTTTCGATTGTCGGCAAAATTAAATTTTATTTCAAACTTTTTTAATTTTCAAGATGCGCTTCTTGGGCGACGGGCGATGGGTGGTGTCTGAGTGGATTAGTAATTAGAGCAAGAAGGAAATTGGTTCGAATCTAGTATTAGTAAATGGATAAAGTTTGGGATTAGCTGAAGGTCGTTGACGGAACTAATTGGGTTGATTAGTTAGAGTAAAATGCAATGCAACTATAATAATAATAATAAAAAAAAAAACACAAAATATTGTAGATAGTTGAAATATCAAATTAGAAAATAATATAAAATAAATAATAATTCAAAATAATAAATAATAGTTTAAAAAAAAAAAATAATAATAAGAATAATAATAATAATAAAAAAATAATAATAATAATAATAACAATAATAAAACAATAATAATAATAATTATTATAATAATTATTATAATAATAAAATACAGAATAATCATAATAATAAATAGTCTAATATCCAGGTCGCTTTTATCTATGCCTATGATTTACTGTACCCAGTATATTACGAGTGATTTGCCGAAACGTGTGAAATTAATGTCCACAGTCATATCAGTCCTGGCTAAGTTATATATAGATCCATTATAATTAATTTATTAATATTGTAGTATAATATTTATTACATAATATAACATAGTTAAGTTAAACTTATCAAATCACACAATAATTTTTTGGAAATCGTTCATCGAAGATTTTAATTCTTAGTGTAGATTTTCAATTCAATTTATCTAAACTCAGTATAATATGTGAAAAACAGTAGATCAGCTCAGTTAAACATATGAAATATTAGCTGTTTAGTAATAGTATCAAAGTTTTATTCGTCTGTTCGTATGTTTTTTCTTTAGTAAACTAAGATACGTCAATTAATGTTTATCTCTACAGCTAAAAATAGTGCTGCGACGTTGGCCAATAATCTGCTTGACAACTGTGGCGAAACATATGGCAAATTAAATGTCAAAGCAGACACGTTTATGCCACACACACAACTACTAGCCCAAATGCACGACTAGCACATACCCTGTAAACTTAAAAATAATTGATGTCGAGTTATATGTTAACTGTATTTAAATTTAAAAAAACAAAACAAAGTAATTTTTCCCCTTTTTGATTTTGAAAGAGTATCTTAACGTGTCATTATTTAATTGCCTGCAACATATTGATAAAAGCTTTAATTGCGTCATTAAATGTAATTATAGATTTGCATTATTCTGCATTTGGCGTGCCATATGGGCTTCAGATGTGTTGATATATATGTAAATATAATGAGAATTGCGTGCGGACAGCCCTTTTAAGTATGCTACGATTTTTTGCTCTCGTTCAAGCTGTTTGTGTTCCACGTGGCGTATGTGTGATATATACGCGTTTGTGCTGTCAAAAATCATTGAAGTGGGGAAAGAGCTGAAAATAATATAGAGAAAACATATTAAAATGTTAGCTTATTAATAGATAAGTACTTGAGATATATTCAAAATATATGCGATTTTAAAGAATTTAATTAACTGTTTATTTAAAATATAAAGAGTCGGTTTATAATATTTGAATATGTTGGCTTTATACAAAATTTTGAAGAAAATTTGAGCTGTTTTTGCAAGCAGTTTCTAGTGTAAGTTATTTATCATCTATATAATAAGTCTACTTAGTTTTTATAACCTCTCTCGTACAGGGCAGCAGAAATTGATTTGCATATACATATCTCATCCATATTTCTAACTTATTTACTGACCCCAAAATGCCAATCAGAGAATTGTATTGTTCGACTTCTTGCAGAAATTCAGATTGGTTTTTTTCTTGTTTGTTATGTAAACAGCAACACAAATGACATCAGAAAATCTATGAACACTTCACACCAACTTTAACTTCTTTATACATACATGTATATATACATATGTATAATATATATTATATATATATTTATTATATATGTATATATATGTTGAAATAAGAAGGAATAGAGTATTAATAACTTATGGAATTAAACGAAGTTGTTCCGTGCTTAAAAATGGTTAAACGTACTTTAGATATCGTGTTGCCAGGAACTATTTTTGAATGAGATTTAGCTGTGTCTGTATGACTATTATATTTTGAGTTTTTTTGACCACCCAATTGGGGATTAAATTTAGTATCGATGTTTAGATTTTCTTTAGCTCAAAACTTTTATCTCTCATATCTCATATTTCACACGTTGGTATTGCTTTTACTTAGTCCATTAAAATGAATATTTGTATATTTTAGTCCAATTCTGTTGTTTTACGCCTTTTCTTATGTTGATTAAATTTAATAATTTATGACTTTCAACACAAAAAGACGATAAAACTTTTTCCATTTCATGGCAATGTAATAAATCAAGGGAATACATATAATATTAAAATTGAAATCTTACATTTGCTTTCTTCTCTTTACTTGCAGAACTTTGAAATTTCTTGAAAACAAAAAAATTGTTTAAATTGAAGACACGAAATCATGGTATTCTTGAGCAAAGATAAACCAGAGCAACAACTCAATAAACTGGCACAGATAATGCCATGCAAACCTAAATTTCAGTTGATTGTTTATTCAAGAAAAATTTCTCAGTAATTACAAGAGGCTTATAGGTGTATATATATATAGATATACCTAGAAGTAATGATGGCAGCAGCAACTGTTAGTACTCTCTTGAAAACGCCGTCAACTGACGCACAGTTGGATTTGGTGTGCGATGAATGTGTTTATTATGACAGTTGTCTAGCGCCAGCTGTCGATGAAGGTGCTGAAATATTTATCGATAACAGCACAGCAGTTTTGCAAGAAGAAGAAGAGGAAGAAGTTGACGACGAGAAGGAGCAGCCAAAGATCTTAGCAAGCTCAACAGAGTCACAGTTCAAATCCAATGCTGAAGAGCTGGAATCAACAACATCTAAAAGTGCAAACACCGATACAAATAACGATAACGATAAAACTATCGATAGCGTTTGTGTTAATAATGGCAAAATGAAAGTTTTGCTGGACTTTCCAAAAGACGGCGCCACGGAACAGACTTCCTCGGAGCTAAAGCAGTTCGTTGATAGCGACGCTCAAAGGGCTTTTGATGTTTTCACCTTCAACAATGACAATGTGGACGTCGAGATGGCTAGGCTAACGAATCTAGCACTCAAAATGGGTTATGCGCGCATTATCGACTATGAGAACTTACGCATTATCGAGCATGTTATCGAAAGCGACGATGACGACGACGAGGACAGTGCCGAGGCCCAGCAAACAACGTCGGAGGAATTGCAGCAGGCTTGCAAAGATTTGGTTGCTTTCATCGATGAAAGCTATCAGCTAATCGATAAGTCAGGCGTTAAAGTTGTTGGCGAACTGCCAACAGCTCAAAGTATCGTTGACAACAACAACAATCGGAGCGGAACGAGTGGCCAAGCGAGTGCTAAAGCAGCTCGCAAAGACTTGACAACGCAAGCCCATTGCAGCAGCACAGAGCCAGAGCCAGAGCCAGATCCAACGGCTCATAGCAGCGCTCTGGTCAAGGCGTATCAGTCGAATCTAACGCCACTGGCGCCGCCCTTTCAACCAGCCGCCCTGAGAGCTAAGCCACAAAAAGCACTTGCCCCCAACAACAGCAACAGCAACAGCAGCAACATGTCTCTGCAGGCTCATTCAACAGCATACAATAGAAGTCAGGCTTCGAGTACGGCATATGCGGGCTATGAGCAAGCTACAGTTTACTATCAACAACATGCGCTAAACTTGCCGCCGCAGCAGCAGCAGCAGCAGCAGCAACAGTTGTCGCCCAAGCAGCAACAACAGCCGCATTGCAGCCAACACAGCGGCATGCCGCACATACATCTGCAATCGAGCAATGGCCCGCAACTGTTGCCGGTGCAATTAATTACGCTAACACCAACAGCTACAGCAGCGGGAGCAACAGCAGCAACAACAGCACCAACTGCTGCTGCTGCTGCTGCTACAGCCGCTAGCGCCACTTGGCCACTTGTGGAGGCGCCCATCTATATGGACATCAATGGAGAATTTCGCAGTTTTTGTCCAGCTCATGGCCCGCCAGCATTAGCGGCAGCCGCAGTAGCAGCAGCGGCAGTTGCTGGCAATGGGCAGCAATTGCTCACACATCAGCATCAACTGCATCATCATCAGCAGCACCAACAGCAGCAGCAGAAGCTCGTTGTGACAAATGTTAATGGAAATATTGGCCAAGCAGCAGCAGCAACAGCAGCAGCGCCTCAATTGCTACTACAATTGGATGCGGCAATACAGCAGCAACACAGGCAATCACAGCAGCAGCAACAACAGCAACAGCAACAACAACAGCAGCAACAGCAACATCACATACAGCTACAACCAGCAATTGCAGCGACTGCTGCTGGCAGCAAGCGCAGCAAACTCTACCGAGGTGAGTGCCCGCTTTATGACATTGTATTTGCAATTTGTGTATCCTTGTTTCCAATTCCATCTGCCATTTGCCATTCGCCGTTTGCCGTTCGCCATTCGGTATTCGCCATTTGCCATTTCCCTTGACCAGCCGAGCTCCAAGGCTATTTGGCTGTGCCCCAGCATTATGTCTGGCCTCAACACTTCTTTTTTTTCCACATTTTTTTTTCAACTTATTCAAATAACTTGTTCGAGAGCTGGCCGAAATTAATTTTTAAGCTGCCGCTGCTGCTGAAATATTTACCTTTGCTCTATTGATTGTTAAAGTGCATGCAGAACGCTGATTATTTTTCTTTTACGGACTCTTGGATTTTAAATTACATTTGAGATATATTTACTTGAATCGTATTGTAGAAAACGATTTCATTTGCTCTAAATATGGTTTATATTTATATTTTATATAATTTATATAAATGAATATTATTAATTATGTAATGGGAATTTTTTTATACCCTGAGTCCATTGAAAATGGGAAATCAGGGTATAATGGTTTTGTGAAAATGTATGTAACAGGCAGAAGGAGGCGTGCCACACCCCATAAAGTATATATATTCTTGATCAGCGCGACAAGACGAGTCGATATAGCCCTGTCCGTCTGTCCGTCCGCGTGAACGCTGAGATATTTTTAAGTACGCAGCGAAAAGACTTGAAATTTTACACGAATTTTGCACAAGTTTATAACATTTTTCCGATAACTCATTCCATTTCGATTTTATGAGCATTTATCGATAATTTTAATGTGTTTTTAAGGCTTGGTTTGTACATCGTTTGAGCTAGAGACTTCAAATTTGCTGTGTAGTTGCGTCTACGGAGATAACGTTATCTTTAGGTTTTGGATGCCACGCCCCATTCGCCCCGAATAGCCCCCTATTTGTAAAAAGCGTAAATCAAATACTAGAAACTTGTGTTTCGGCAAATACACACATATGAATGTCATAAATAAGTTGTGAAAGTTTGATGCGCTTAGTCCATCGCTAAGAAAAGTTATTAAACAATTAAGTTTCCATAGTAATGCCCACATCGCAGCCCAAGTCACTGCGTCAACTGCGCAGTTGGCAGAGCGCGCGCTTATGCGTGCGTCCATATGTATGTGTGTATGTGTTGTTTGTATGTATGCATACAAAATCGTAGAATGATTTGATATTTGGCTCTTCACAGGGCTCAGGGTATCCCCTAGTCGAGCAGTCTCGACTAGAGCACTCTTACTTGTTTTTTAATATTTCGGCAGTATTTTGAAATATGAGAAAAATTTATTTATATATTATATTCTGTCAATGATTCATTGCCTACAATTATTTTCTATTCTTGAATATTTATAATAGATTTAAAAAAAAAATATAAATACAATTTTTTTCAATCATTAAATTGAATTGAAAAAATAATTTAAAACTATCTTTAAGTTTGTATTCTAAAAATCTATATATTCAGCATCTTTCCGAATTTAGGCATTTCTGTTCTATCCCTTAAAAAATGTAGATAGGCCTGTATAGTGAATGATCTCGAAATACTTTAACAAAAAAGAAAACGGAACAGAACAGGACTTTATACTATTTGGATGGCAATAATCTACCTTCCTCTCATTGTTTTAAATTAAAATATTATGTATATAGCCTAATAGACTTTTTTAAAAGTCAAGCTCTTCAACCCTCTTTGTACGTTTCGCGTTTATAGCAATTGCCAAACAGTTCTGAGCTGTTCATTGGCATTTAACATCATAAAGTTGGCGGCGCTCGCATCCAATTTTTGACCATATCCTGCTGTGCATGCAGATGATACGCATTTTAATGGCTGCCAGCTCTTTGGCCATATGAAATCGGTGTTGGCATCGCAGTTACGGCATATTCACATTGTATATTTTTTCTGTGCTGCTCAGCGATATTTATATATATGCATCTATATATATATATATATATATATATATATATATATATATATATATATATATAATTTTATTTATTAATTTGACTTCTTACAAACGTTTACCTTTAGACATAATAATTAATATATATTTTTTATACTTACAAAGTATTGTAAGCTACTGATTGGTTTTTTTTCACTTTTATTACTGAGAGGCGAGCATTGAGTAACTGTTCACAGCCGACTGCAATATTCATATTTTTTTTTTCATTTCCATTTTTACCAGGCTCTTTGCCAAAAATATATGCTGTCCCTCTTTTTGTTACATTTAATTTTATATTTTCTGTAAATTTTTACGTTCCCAAAACCGTTTTCTCCAAATTTAAAGTTAAATACCAAATTTGAAAATATAAAATATGCCTATTTAAAAATTTATATTTATATAACTATATATTTTATTTATTTTATTATTTCATTTAGTAGTATACTGTATAATTATAATTATATAAGTATTAGGAATACATATATTGTTTTTCTTTTAATTTTGTAACTTTTATGCAATGCAAAAATGTATCGCACATTACTTTAAAGGATTATATATGCTTAGAAAAAGATGCATACAATTATATGATTACATACTTACATATGTCGTGCAGCCAATATTCTACAAATATAATTCAAGAACATAATACGAGATCCCAGATATGTATTTTGATATGTAATTATATAAACTAGAGGACTTTAACTTTATCGATCTGTAAAGAGTGACCCTGTTTTCGAAAATCTAGATCAAAATTGATATGAATATATAATAGCAAACTATATATATTACTCGATAAATTGTGTATATATTGCAAAATATGTATTTCCACTTCCCAATGCAACGACAACCAATACACTATCTTGACTACGTGAGCGAGCATACAAATAGGGGCGAATAAGTTTTTTGGATGGTTCCAATTTGCTTGTTAATGCCTTAATTCTGTCTCACTGTCTGCCATTCAGCTCACCCCTCTCCATCTCTGTCTCTTTTGCTGTGTGCTTGGTAAAGTGCAAGGCGTGTAGCATGCATCATCTGTCTGTCGCTTCCGTCCTCGGTCTGTTGTCGCCATCATGGTTGTTGTCCACGTCCAGTGTGACTTGTGCCTTCCAATTTAGTGGCAACATTCGAGTTGCCATTTAGTTTAGCTGCCCAGCCCAATTCGGTTTCACTCCAGTCCAGTCCAGTCCATCCGGCTAGCTGGCTGGCTGGTTGTAATAATTTTGACACTCACTGTCTGCATATTTTCTATTGCATTTTCCTTTGTGATTTTGCAATTGTGTTTGTGTTTTAGCTTCCTTTTTCTTCATTCTCTTCTTTTTGTATATTTTTTATTGGGCGAATACGAATTTCATTTGCCTGCCGGCATTAATACTCTAGTAATTGGTTTAAGAAGAGCTTATAGAGCTTATCAGAATTGGTTGCTTGGATTATCGAATTAATAGTAAATAAAACCAGTTGAAAATAAGATTTTTGAAATGCCTTAAAGTCAAATTAAAATTAAAATTAAATAACAAACAATATTGCCAAATAAATTTTAATTTGAAAATAAATTTTCAAGGATTAGAAAATTGTTATGATCCTTTTTTCGGAGATTTAAGGAAACCCAAACCGATGATAAACCATCCTTCAACAAAGCAATGCGCGCTCTCACATTTCGGTTTTAGAGCACTTAAAATATTAAATTAATATAAATTAATTAAACCTTACAGCCATGGTTGAGAATGTTTTATTTTTGTTCCCACACATCAAACATATCTTATTATGTTAACCTCTTGTGTAGGCTTAAGAAATTTTGTTGTTGAAATTGTTGATCTGTAGAATATAGTCAACAAGTAAAATATAATGGTAATATATTGTTTCAAAATTTAAAAAATGTATATATATTTATTATATATAAGTTATTATATATAAATATGTGCATACATATTTGGTATATCACTAATGATTTTTAAAGACCAAGTCAAGGGCTTCTCTTCCGCCCACAAACTATTAAGTAGCTTGACTACTGCAATAATAATTTTATATGAATTTTGATTTATTGTTTTTTGTTTTAAGCTGAAAGCCCAGGATATTATGCAGTCGGTTAGATCTTGGTGTAATTGTTCTTAGTTGCCTCGCTTTTATTTCATATCGTAATTTATACTGTTGTAGTGGACTCTTTTTATTTTATTTTTTATTTTTATTTTTTTCGCCTTGTGTGCCGGCCTCTCATTGGTTTATGGCTTGTAAGTTGTTTATTATTAATGTTTGGCATATGCCGGAAGTTTCGCCGATTTGATGCTATTCTTGCTGCTCTTTGCGGCATGAGCTCATAGTAATATATATCTCTCGATAACTCCTGCCACATTTGCTGAATATGCAATGCGTCATTTAGAAGCGTCTTTCCACCAATATAAAAACAGCAAATATGCATTTATTATGTTTCAAATAGCCTCTAATTTTGTAAATGTATATAATAGATATATGAGTTTTAATTACATGCACATACGTCTAAAAGTAGAAATACTAAGATATAAAACTAATTCAACTATAAGAAAGTATACTCGCCTTTATATAGACAAGTTTTGATATCATGTCTAAACTAAAGGAAGTAATCACTATAACAAAAAAGATCAATTGCAGCAACCAATCATTAACTATTGATCGGGTGCATAGTTAAATTGAAAATTGCACTTTCAAAAATTTGCGAGACGGAAAAACTTAAAGTTAAAGAGCAACTGAAAATTGAAGTTTAGCTGTAAAAGCGAAAGGTTGTTTATGATAACAGGGTAGAATGACAGGTGAGGAAGGTTAAAGGGATGATAAGTAGGGAACTTAACAACAAGTTGTACGTACTTGAGTGGAGCGTGAAAGGGAAAAGAAAGTCGCACTCGGAAAACTCACTTCAGGTTCGCAAATAAATGAAACGAGTGAAGCTGAAGCTCTAGCAGACGAAAGAGCTGATGCAACAATTGTCGCCAGGGGACAGTTGGGGTAAAAAAGAAAAACGCGGTAAGAGATAAAGATAGTTGCAAACGAAGCTGCATGGAAAAACTAAAAAGACAGTAATAAAAGCGTTTATTGATGAGAAATACCCTATAAAGTTTACAGCTGCTAAAATATAAATAGTTGGTTTTCTGCAACTCTTACACTTTCAGAGTAATGCATAAGAAGCTGTTAATATAGTATAATGCTATAAAATATTCTAGATATATATTAAAAATTTAGTACATAAGATAGGCAAGAATATATGTTTGAAATGTCATCTTTATAGTGTTTATAGTTTTCGTAATAAAACTTTCCTAATTACCTTCCTTCTCAAGATTCTGTTACACTCAATGTAAGTTACGCTCAATGTAACTGACGCAACGTAACAACGTAAGCGAGTCGACGTGTATGACACTCAACTATATACTCACTCACACACGCACATACAAACGTATGCTCACATACACATGCTCACATTGAATGAGTTCACTCAGTCGATCGATGCAGTTGGGGGAGCAACGTTAGAGAGATCGGCATTGTTGTTCAGGCGCTCGCATTCCTACGTTGCCGCTCTTATACATGTGGTCGGTTCCTCTCTTATACTGCCCTGATGTTTGACTGCTGGTAAGACGTCTGCAGCTTCTAACTGGCAAACTCTGGTGACTGTGCAGCGTTACGAGTGTGTTGAACCTGTGGCAGAGCTCTTCGGCATTATTCCAATTGAAAACTGGAATTGGTTTAACTGGAAACATTGGTATGCGAATTTCGGAATGCCGGAACGGTCCATGGAAGTTTGCCAAGAGCTACAACAGCAACCATAAACAAGTAAGAGTGCTCCAGACAAACTTCTCGATTGTGAGATACCCTAGAAGTCAGCTGCCCATATTCAGCACAACAAACACACAGAAATCTGCACGCTTCACGTTCAATTCAATTTGAACTTTGCATTCTATATTTCTATATTTACTTTCCGAATTTTATAAACTTATTGGGTCATGAAGATACATACATATTTTTGCGCAATTCTCATTGTACAGATTTAGAGCAACAACAAAAACAAAATAAAATTGAGCACTTGATCATCCGGAGCAACATCACTTTGTGATCAAGATTGAAGAAGAATGTGAAAGAGAGCGAGAGAAATTGAAAGAGAGATAAATACACACAGAGAGAGAGAGAGAGAGAGGGAAAGACACACAAAGAGGCGAACAGCAAGCGCAATGAGAATTAAATGTTCAAATAATATATACACTCACACACACATTTAGATGTTTGTACTTAAATGAGTATTTGTGTTTGCATTAAGTAACACCGAATTGAAGAAACCCTACTTGAGTTGGAAAAAATGTATATTTGTTATCTTATGTTCCTAACATAAAATTATAAAAATATATTAGCCTGCCATTTATTTAATAAACTAATTGTATATTTCAATGAAAGTCTGATTCCGAATCAAACTTTTCAAGCTCGACTTGGAAGGGTATTAAAGTAAGCGCAATACAAAGTCATTTTACTCGCTGTAATGGAAACGACAAAGAGATAAAAAGCTATTTGGGAGAGTCAATTTGAGTGAGAGCGAGAGAGAGAGAAACAGAGCGAGAGCGTAGTGGTATGGAGGTTTGCAATGTTGTTCCCACTGCTGTGTCTTTGATTCCAATGAGCACTCGTGGAGTCGATTTACAACAGTACATACACGAGCACACACACAAATAGAGACAGCAGCACGATCGAGTGGGGTTCCAAGACGAATGCATGTGCGTCTGTCTGTGTGGGTAGGCTTCAAACAAGTAATGAAAGCAAGCACTGGAAAAATAATGATTAGGTGTATGAAAAAAAAACAAAAATAAAAAAAGAAAAAATTCAAACTAACTAAAAAAATCTGTTTGGAAAATACAACTTGTGAAAGGCCATGACGATGTCGAAGAGCAAAAGCAAAAATTCCAAAAATATCGATTCATGTCTTTGAATGTATTATGTTTGTTTGCTTCAAAGAGTAATTACACTCTCCCATGTCGATGGCATTTTGTGCATAAAATTTTAAATTCTAAATTTTATTATCCATTTACTTTATTTATTTTGTTTCTCTAAATAAAACAAAAATAGGACTTATTGAAGTTTATTAAACAGCTTTCAAAATTAATCACACAATTCCCAATTTAGAGTGTTTAAGAGATCATAAACAATTAGGAGTATTTGAAGAAATACTAAATAAAATCAATGCAATATAAAATATGTTAACTGAAAACTTCAAAGAGTTTTAAAAGTGTTCGATTTAATTTCAAGTTGAATTGATTTATTGATATACATAGTGCATATATCGAACATATATTGGTATATTTTTATAGGTTTCTAATATTTGTAAAATAATATTATATTATAAATATTTTTATACATATTGATATTTACATTAAAATTTTTTTAACAAATTACTATTATATTATTGTTATTATTATATGCCTATATATTTATAAATATATTTATATATACAAAATATGCAGAGTCTTTCATGTAAGCAAATATTTAGATCAATGTAAAAGTTAAATTTGGTATCTTCCAGCTTATTTTACCTTCTTGTACCTTAAACTCTTGCTTGATTGACTCTTAAGGTCATGAAATAGCTTTTGAAGAAAAATAGAATTTGTATTTTTCATGACGAGGAGTCAGATAAAGTAGCTGACTGCCAACAATGCTGACACGTTGATTAAAGACTGCAACAGAGATTGGACTCTGGTTGCAACTGGCGACTGTAAAACTGATTCGTTTTCTTTCGGGCAGCATCGTTTCGGTCGCCTGTGGCACGTCTTCTCAACTGCATCTGGTGAAAGTTGCATTCGCTTCATGCGGCTGGTTTTCAAGGTCTTTCCGTAGGTGTTGCATGGACGCAACAAGAAAAAAAAAACCTCAGGGAAGGGAGCACAGCAGAGTTGGCGACTAGTGAAACGCTGTGGTATGTTGGCTCCGAGATTAGGTGAGGTGTCTGCAGTTTGTGGCAAGTGGTTTTCGTTTGAGTGAAAAAGAGATGTGTGTACCGGATGTTAAGCTTTATAAGATAAATATATAGTATATATTTATAATATAATCTCTTTATCTTTAAGTATATATATGAGAGATTATAGTTATATATCAAAAACCATAAATAATATTATTATATTAATTATTATCATTATTAATAGTATTATTCAATCAGGGTTTTTCTTGCCCACTTCAGTATCCCTCGCATCTATATATATGCATAACTTGACCTCGACAAATTGCAACTGTGCCCTGGCACAATGCACGCCCTGATCGTTGGCCTCGATTTTAATAACTTATCATTTATAACATTTATAATACATTAATATCTGCATCTGTATCTTTATCTGCATCAGCTCAGACAGCTATAACTGTAATTGCTATATTCATAATCAAGTTGGGGGGTTGGGGATACCCTTTGACTAGTGGTCATTCAACTTTTCGAGTCAGTTGCTCTCGATACATGTTTTATTAGTGATTCTCGTTATTCTCCTTTAGCTGTAGATTCGCTGATTCGTAGCCTGATTCGACACAGTTGGACGTCTATGTATTTATATATTACCTGATGAGCATCAGCTCCCAATTCCAGTTCCACTTCCCAGTTCCACTCTTTTTAAATGCAGCTCGCGGTGATTTTGCCATATTTATTCACGTTCCTGCTTCAGCTGGTTTCTTCGCTTGAGTTTTGCTGCTTTTACTGTTTGTGTGTCTCCGTCAACTTCTACGCTCCATTGCGAGTAGTCAACAAATTGTACCCATTACAAAAATGGGTACGAGAAGGTATATAATTGGATGGAACAAACAGAAGATCATTTCGTCTAGAAACATCTTTTATATCAATATCAGATATAGATATATACCGTTTAGGACCGCTTCAGATGTGAAGATCATTTAACATTTCTCTTTTTTTTATTATCAATTCAGTATTTCGTGTTAGTTATTCAAGTCCCAAATAAAGGGTATCTCTAGGCTGGTAATTGGCTACATTACTCTTACTTGTTTTGACTGTTGCTATGATTGTTGGACTACACAACATAGACTTTCTCCTTAAATACTATTTTTGTTAACATTGTTTTCATCGTCATTCGTTGAGCCTGATCCGTTAACAGTTATCGCTATCGCCAACTATCCTCCACGTCTCGCGTCTCGAGTCTCTCGTTTATGGTTCGACTTTGTCTACAGCTTCAATGGCTAAATTGCGGCTTTCTTCAATTCGTGGCACTTGCTTCCGTGTGTCATTCAGGAGCCACCCTCGCTGTTAAGTATCTTTATTTCTTAATTTTTTTTATCCTATGTTGTCTTTTCTTCTTCTATATGTTTATGTATTTTCCTTTGTCTTGTAATTTTCCAGTTGGTTGCAAAATTTACTATGAATTGACTTTTGGGCGTTGCAATTGTAAGACTTTACACAGATATCAATACAGGAATATATATTTTTGTAATAAAGGGAATTTCTTGGAATTTACGAAATACTTAAAGTAAAAGTAAAAGCGAAAGTCTGGGCTTGAAAGAGGAATTCCGATCTGATGAATTAAGATGAGGGAAATATTATGAAAAACTAAAATTTGTATTTGTCATAACTCAGGACGTTACTTTAAGAAACCTTAAAGCGGATACCTATATATCTCTGTGCAGTTTTGAGTTAATAAATTAAAAAATCTTAAATGCCATATCTAACCTTCATAACTGTAAAGTTTCCCCTGCTCAACAGATAGCAACTCTCTGTTCCACTCTCAACAGCCATCAGATTAAAGTTTCAACTTCAGTTGGTTTTCTCCCAACTATCGACCAGTCAGAGAGTCGGCAGTGAGATGAAGAAAAATAAGAAGCAGAAGAAAAAGTGTTGCGAAAAACGCCACTCGACAACTGCAAAAATGTGGCCACTGGCTGGGCGGAGACAAGAGTTGTGAGGAATCAAGGGGGATTCTCCCCATCATGTGGAATTTCGTTGTGGGGACTCAGTGGGGACTTGGTGGGGTTCGGTTTGCTGGCTATTTGAAAAGTTTGCAAAGCGATTGCCGCCTGTTTGCATGACTTGTGGCTGACAACAAAATCGCTGGTGGAGCTGAGCTGAGCTGCTGCCAAAGCCAAAGCCAGAGCCAAAGCCGAAGACAAAGTGATTTCCATTTCCATTTGTTGCCCCATTGAGGCTGTGCTGTTCCACTTAAATGCGAAATCGCCTGGGCAACATAAGGTGTGACTGTAAACGGAATTTTTTAATAGTTCTTTTCATAGTTTTCAGACTGATCAATAATAGTTCGCCATACTGATAGATGATAAGAAGAAAATAAGCCATCTAGAAAGTTATCAAATAGTTATTGTCCTTGACAACAATTAACTTAATTTCTGTAACTAACTGTAATTGTTTGTCTTGTATTTCAAATATGAAGCTTTCTTATTGAAACCTGTCGCTTCTTTTTCTGCAGGTAGTTAACCTTCATAACTGATGTATCTAAATTGGATCATCATTGAAACTCGTAAAACTCGAAATCTAACGATCTGCAGTGACCTAATTACAATATAAGAAATAAACTCAGATATACCCTGTACTAGATATAATAGAAATGTTGGTTCTAGCCAAGGATTGGACTTACAGTAGGCAGCACTAGTAGGTTCTACTCAACTGCAATTAGAGAAATCGAAGCCTGGAATGTTCCACAATGATCAGAGCTATGGAAACAATAGATATTTCTAGCTATATGACAGTCAGTTGACTGACTTAGGCAACGATAAGTGCTTGAGATACAAATGTATCTGAAGTATACAAATGTATTTGTCGCAATACCCGCACTGTTTTCGCTAAAAATATTGAAGTCATTCGCAGCTTTTGATTAATTGGCGTTGCTAATGCAAATATTTTGGCCGCTTGCTTCGTGTGCAACTGCGCACATGTATATTGTATGTATGTATGTGTGTGTGTGTGTGTGTGTGTGTGTGTATGTGTGCGTATGTGAATGCATATGCCTAGTTGTTCGACTATGTGCACATTGTCTATGCGCCAAGCCAGCGTATGGCGAACTATTTAAAATGTATCCAAAGAGATACAAAATACATTACGAATGCGGTTGCCAAGTCTTGGAAATTCCCTTTATTGCATTCTTTCCCACACCAAGCGAACAGACATCGAGCCAGTCAGCCAGCCAGCCATTGATGCAAAGCTGCATCTCTCTCTCTCTCTCTCTCTCGAAGACAGAGAGATAAACTACAATATCAGAGAGTGAAAAGAGAGAGAGAGAGAGAGAGAGAGAGAGAGAGAGAGAGAGAGAGAGAGAGAGCGAGTGATACTTTAGGCCTTCTTGCAGGTTCGCTGTTTGGCTGTTTGGCCGTTGGCTTTTGGCTGTTGTTAAAAGAATGTATGTGCGACTGCAGAGGGCTTACGTCGCCGTCGTCATTTGCAGTGTCGTAAATTATATTAGAGTGTCCCATTCTGTGCGAGGCTGCCACAAAACCTAGTCAAGCCGGCTCGAGCAACTTTAACATCATAATCATTGCAATGATTATTTTGATTCAGTGACTGCAGCCAGAATACACTTCAGATCTATAATTAAATGTTGCTGAAATATTATCAAATTTTCGTTATAATTTTATGCCATAGAAAATATGCATGTGTGTGTGGTGTGTGTAGTATGGGTGTGTGGTGTGTCTACCAGCATAATTTGGTTTGCTCATAGCCGTAATTAGCGAATGAATGGAAATGAGGGAATAGCTGAAGATCACCCCAAACAATCGCAAATGATAATCTATGTAAAATGTAAAAACCTACTTTTATTGTTATTTATACGATTCAAACATATACTTCTCTTATACGAATAGCTGCTTGCATTGCGCTGCTCGCAAGAAAAAAGAAATATATGAAACAAAAGCAAAGCACACGTGAAACCGGTTCTTTGTAAGCACACATTCGCAAGCGCAAGGTAATGTATAAGTAAACACACTTATAAACGCGGCCATCGCCATGTTCGATTTGCCAGCGAACTGCAGCCGGGTATGTGTACCTTATGAACTACTTACGACTGGTGAAGGGTATATGTACAAGTACACATACATACATGTCGAAGTGCACAAGTGTTTGTGCAGAGGAAGGTCGAATGTATGCTAAGGCAGTCAGTCAGTCAGCTTGGAGATGAGAATGGATGGTATCTGTTAGTCAGGCAGTGAGGCGAATGCCTTTATTTGCTATATATAATTGCTTTATTTTATTTTTCTTTTATTTTTGCCATCTATTCAAAATGTACCGCCAAACTCTAGGGTCTAAAGTTCAAATGCTATCGCCAGGCTGGATTTCTCGTTGGGTGTAGTGTTGATAAAGTCGATGCTCTGTGGCGGCACCATTTCCAGAATTTGGTTACTTTCGGTTTCTGACCTTTTGGGGTTATCTATGAGCTACATTATATGATAATCTGACTTTTGTTTATTTTTTTTCGCTACATGATTTACGCTATAAAAGCAAATTGCTTTGCGGAGGAGTTTGCGAACCAATATATAAAAATCTATCTAATATTTCTTAAAGTCGAAGTTAAGTCACAAGCACGCTTTTCCATATGAAATATATAATAAATTTATCAAACAAAGTATAGGTTGCGTTCGTGGCATTCTTGAAGACTGTAAATAACAGCATCAAACCAAGTGCAACCCGAATACAAATCGCAGCCGCAATCGCAGCTGCAATAGATTTTCTCTTTGTCTCTTTTGTAGCGCGGCCCGCTCTTTGGATCCGCTCTCTTCGCCCACACAAAATGCAGCGTTAGTGCTGCTTTACCGGTTTTGCCTTTACTACGATGACAACGCGGTCGTTCGTCGGTTTTTTTGTTTTTGTATTTTTGTATTTTTTGTTGTTGTTGTGTACGTGCGGTCTATCTTTTAGATAAATATGTATCTAACGGTTGATTGCAGTAGTAAATGGCGCTCAGCTGTGCGAACCGGCCATACACTGGTTATGCGGGCGACTCAACAACGACTTTGACTTCGGCTCGGCTTCCAGTTTCGATTCCAGTCGTGTATAAATATTTCGGACTGGGCGCGTTCCAACACGAGCGTTCCATGCAACATTGCCACTGCTAACTGCTAGCTGGCAGCGTCGTTGTCGGCACGTTTCGTGACTGTTCGAGGGAACAGCGCCAGCATTCCGAACAGTCCGACACTAACTTTCAAACTGTACGGTTTGGCAGAGTTTCCAGCAGCGGAGGCAGCGCGTCATGTTCGATGTTTTTACTCTGCCACTGCCACACACAACTCAGCTAGCTACACACAATCAAAAACCCAAGCAACAAGAACAACAACGACAACAACAACAATAGCAACAACAACAACAACAACGGCAACAACAACAGCAACGGCGACAACAACGGCTATTGAGCAAACTGCAATAAGTGATTGTTGTTGTAAAGTTTAAGCAATTGAAGTGAGTGCGCGAATATCAAGGAATATCAGAATTTATAACGCATAATGAAATTCGCATAATAAATTTATATTAATCAAATAAAAAAACATGTTCGAGAGGGCGAAAAGAAAATTAACCAAGTCAAGTTGTTATTGTTATTAGTTCACATCCTGCTCTTTGTGTATTTAGATAGATATTAACGTATTCGGTTATATGTTTGTATATATGTGTATACATATTAAAAAAGTGTACGAACAACAAATCGCCAAACATACAATATATTTTTTTTTCTATAATTTATATTATTTTTGTGGTGATTTTGATTAAAAAAAAACGAATCCGCTCTTTTCAATTGTAATATCCGGTGTAGCGGAATTTCGCTGTGTCTGAATCTGATAATATACACACAAACACACACATACACACACATATATACATATATATATAAATGTACAAACGTATTTATGTCAGCGTGTATGTGTATGTGTGAGTGTTTTGTGTTTGCCAGAGTGTGAGTGTGAGCCCGCGTGTGGCTACGTGTGAGTGTGAATGTGATTGTGTGAGTGACAGAGAGGGAGAGAGCGAGCGTGTGCACACATAAACAGGCGAGTGAAATAGAAAATTGAACCCAAGAAGAAGAAGGCGAAGACGTAGCATGAAAAGCGTTCGAGACAATTTTGTGTCTTCTTTTGTTTATAGAATTTATCGCGCTGGCAACATTGAGGTTATATAAAGATTAATATTTCTCTGCTTTCACAATATTTGCAGCTTCAAAATTATCGAGCGATAGAAAATAATAAAAAGTGCAATTATTAAGTGCAATAATACACGACGACAACTAATGTTGTTTAAATATCGCCAATGTGTTCATTGTTTGTTGTTTAGCTAAGCGGTATTAACATTTATAAAATATAAGTAAAACCAAGATCGATAATGCAATAATTAAGAAACAAAACAAGTGCAATTAATACAAATTTACGGTTATTAAATAAAGTACAATTAGTTTAAAAAAATTGATCACAACGTTGAAACAATAAAATAAACAATAATAAAAGATAGCTAAGAAAAGTTTAATTTTTTAAATACATTCCATTTGAGGATTATTACATGGCCTAAGATTTTTGCCAACTGTAAGTATGTATATCAAAACTAATCATCTTAGAAATATAATTTATCGGCGTTAATATTTGCGTTTGCTACTTCTAACAAGAGGAACCTTGTTAAAGAGTTATATGAGATATGTAATTGAGTATTCGAATGGTAGATGAAAGTTAAACAGTGTATATAAATAGTTGGTCATGATAATTGCATATATTTGATATGAAACGTGTCATAAAAGTTAATTCATAATTAATAAGTTTATTATTTTAAATACAAATCTCGTTTTTACACAATATAAACATAATAAATGTACAGAGTAGCAAATTCCCCGTCTATAAATTGTCATGTAAACTTTACTTCTTTTTTTTTTATCTATATTTAGATTTATTGTTGTTGTTATTGTTCATGTTAGCTAGAGAAAAAAAACATGCAATTTTGTAATTATTGTTTTACGGTCTGTTTGACATGATTTCTGTAGGCTTTTTATCGTATATACATACATACGTACTATATGTAGTATCTGTAAAAGAGAGTTTGGCGAACTCTAACTTGAATCTACAGAGAAAAAGAGATAGAGGAAGAGTGGGAAAGAGAGAGAAACAGAGGGAAAGACAGGGAGAGAGAGAGAGAGCGCTATGCTAGCAAGGATATTTGGTAATTGTGTTTGTTTGCTTCCACAGATCTTATAGTTTGGTTATTTTTCTTGGGTTTTTCGAGATGTCAGTGAACTACAAACCAGATACTTTCAGCACAATTGCGTGTATGTTTAGGCTCACAAAAAAATTACACAGCGCAAAAGCCTCACGTAATGAATGGAATGGAATGGATTGTTGATGGTACGAGAGATGACGCTGACGGTCGAGAGCTCGCGCGGTTATTGACTTTCCTTTCTTTTACTTTCCATTCCCTTCCCATTCTGCTAGCTAGCCACTCCGATCGTCACTGCTTCCATGCTTTGTTTGTGTTTATGTTTATGTGCCTCACTTGCGACTCTTCACTTTTTGGTTAAGTTTCTTTTGAATCATCAGTGCACAGAATGTGTAAAAATTATTATATGAATCAATTTTCTTTGACGAGGAAAAACAAGTGGAGAGCTTTTACTAAAAAAAAAAGTTTATTCAAAATTTCCAATTTGTAGACCTCGATCGTAAACTAAATTACCGTACATAAGAATTCTCGGTACAGGCACAATAGATAATCATATGTGTCGGTTATAGATACATATATCAGTATACAACAATTAATTATCAGACTAAATTCTAGAGATTATTCTTAGCATTTGTTTTTGTGCAGAGGCATTTTGCATTCGACATTTTACAACGAAACGAAATGAAATAGTGAATTAGTTCCGTGAGAATTCAAATTTTAAATAAAGTATATACATCTAAATATACATTTGATGAAAGTGTTTGAACTGAAAACAAGTAAGAAATACCTAGTTGGGGGTGTCCGATTTGGAGATACTCTGAACTCTGTCTGGTCTGTGTTTTTAACTACATTCCACAACTTGAATCTACAAAAACAAATTTAATTTTCAAACTTCTACTTTCACTATCAAATAGCATATTTGTCATACAAAAATATATAAATAAATGATTAAAATAAATCGAAGGAAAAACAGGTATCACTGCATCCAGGTGCGAGTCCAGACTCGGAATACCGATTCGCCCTGGAATTGCAGCACCAGCACCCCTCCACTGATCCATCGCTCAGAGGCTAATTCGAAACTAAAATCTCAGCTGATAATTCTGACACAAGTCAATCGCAATTTAATCGCAATTGTGATTCTTAAAATGCATAGAAGAAATATTTGCAGGCTTGAGTGTGTGTGTGTAGGCAAAATGCTCTGCGCTGCTTACCACGTGCGTGTGCTAATTGGCGAAAAATTTTGTTTATTGACTTCTGACAAACTTGATGGAATTTAATTAATATTTCAGTAAATATTCTAATCAATATTTGACTTTATTAAATATGCATACTCATTCACATATAGCTTATATTTTCAACTGAGCTTCAAAGGGGAGCTTAGTGAAATTTGGATCCAGTTTCCATAATATAATAAACATAATAATTGCATAAAATTTTGAGTTTGGAGACCTAATATAATTCTATAACTGGCCTATAATACTAAAACGGGAATGGTAACAATTCTATGAATCAAACTTGATCTGCGCGTGCAATACAGGGACCTATAAAAAATATCACGTATCTCTATATGTTTTAAGATGGACTGGTTCATCTATACGGGCAGGCGGTCATGGCTAAAACGATCAGGTCGTCGCGCTGATCAAGATATTTTATGCGGTCTGCCACGCCTCCGCTGCCTGTCACATCAATTTTCACATAACCATTATTCCTCGATTTCTCATTTTCAATGAGCTTAGGGTTTAATAATTAGCTTAATAAATCGGTTAATCATGATATCAGTATGCTATATACTGCTATAAATATCGTTATGGTTTTTTAACATTGCTCAAAGAATACTGTGGATACCATGTGTCCATTGAAATAATATTCATTTGTCTGGATTTTAAGTGAGATTATTAACAGCTTATAAGAGCCAACGTAAATATGTCATTGTGTTGTTCTCTTTGTATTTGGGAACACATGTTTAATTATCTCCCATAACCAATCATATGCTTATAATTATGTTGAGGTCATCGCCCGTAAGAGCAACCATTGCCGGAAATATCAATTTCAATATTTTGTTAATAACAAACCTATAATGTAGATATATTAAAATTTCGATACCTCCTACATACCTCCCATTTCGCAATGAGAAATTTAAAGACCGAAGGAAAGCTTTATAAAATGATGCCTGGGCAACGCGAAAGGCATGGAAGGGTGTCTATCAATAACGACTGGGAGAAGTGGCATAAGCGTAACCTTCATGTTGTCCATCAATTGGCCCACAAATTGACGAAGCCAATAACTGAGATATCCGATCTAATGTATAATATTACGGTACAGAACTACAGTCAGATTCTGAATCCAATCAGCGGACTTGTGAAAAAATGTGAAGTGCCTTTCACCGATGCGGATGCTTGTAAGAAACTCCTGGGTATTTTTGATATTCAGGGAAATCTACGCAATCCATCGGATCCGAAGAGTCTTTTTCAACTTCTTCAATTGATGCAGCATATAACGCGGTGGGACACAAACTGGGAAAGGAAACAAATGGAATCTGAAGGAATTCAACTCGAACGCAATTTAAAATTACATCCAGTTAAACAACACAGAACTACTTTGAAAAGTATCTATAAGAATAAAAATGTCAGTGAGAATATTACCAGCAGCAACAATAACAACATCAATGAGAATAGCAATAATAATAACACCAACAGAAGCAACATTGACTCCAACGATGTCACCATCAACAAAAGAAGAAACAAGTACAGTACACGCCAAAGGCGTCTTTCGGCATCTCGTTCAAAAACTATTTCTTTGAGTAGTAAAGTGACATTCTTACCAATAAAATCTTTAGGTAATTTATATGGAGGAAAATCCAAAAAGAATAGACGCTCTTCAAAATGCTCTCTGCCTCTGTCCGACATATATATGATGGATGAAAAGGGACGGCGATTTGGATTGGGAAGCAAAGAGCTCGAATTGTTGAAAAGGAAGCAAAAGTTTTTTTTGCGCTTGTTACTTGAAAAAAACATGAATGATAATCCCGATCGACTTCTGAATGCCTTAATTGAAACAGATTTAGGCCATCCTGTAAAAGAAACAAAAGATGACACCATAGATGTAGCTGGAATATCCACCTTCTATTCGGCTGTTGTGGCTGAGGAGCCGCCCAACTTAACGAATGTTAAATGGAAGTTGCCGTTTATCCAACATTTTTATCATAGTCAGCCTCCGTCCGAAAAATTAAACAACTACATAAAGGAACATATTTTGACTAGTGATCGTGTGCCCATACAATTCCATGAGCCTTATGACAAGCGAAAGCCGTCGACTTGGTCGCGTCATGCTTCGAACCTGGTGTGAATGTTGATACTGGATATTTCGGTATCAATATAAATGAAATTGATTTGAATGAACATTGCAATATGCTGCTAAACCATGATGCACATACATACAGTAGTATGGAGAGTGCCCGGGATATGACAACAGAACAGAAAATTTAAACAGAAATCAGAGTATATTTCTGCTATCGGTAGTAGGCGGAAAGAGTAAATGTATTTTCTGTCACTGAGACAGGCTTCAGTCGACTATAAGTCTTCAAAATAAAATTCTTTAAGTACAAACACTTATAATTTTTATTTTCAATGCCAATATTCTGCTCCCCTTCCTGCGGTCAGCCAGTCAGTCAAATACTTCGTTTGCTGAACTGCGAGAAGGAGACAGAGACTGCTAAGAAATGTAAACGGCTCAGTCCACTTTGGAACTCGGAGGAGAGGCGATGGTGTCTACGAAATGGAAGCATGTTAAGAAGACTTGCCAACATAGTACGTAAGCCGCTGCATCAAGTGTGCACCTTTATGTTTGAGTTAACTATGAAAAAGTTTGGCGAGATAACTAATCCAAAATGCTCGCATTGGACCTATTGCCGGGTGCCATTCGTTCGGCCGGACACATGTGCGCTCTACGATGGCATTTACGATCGTCAGGGCAATCTTCGACAAGTCTTTCATCCGTATATTCTTCATTTAGTGGTTTCGATATTACGTCACTTTTTGAATATGCCGTGCGAGGTAGAAAAGCCACGAAGTAAAAGGCCAGAGTATGAAATGTTTAGCAGCAGGAAGGGGACAACGTGCAAGGACTTTTTTAAACCAGCCAGGAAGCGTGGAAAGAGAGGAGGGAGGGGCGGGAGAGGCGGTGATGGCGATGATGATGATGAGTTTGGTGATGATGATATGGGAGACTTAAATGACTTTTTGAATAATTCGACATTTGGTATGGAATTTGGAGATGGCAATGGTGGTGATGATGAGTATGGTATAGGAGGTAAAGGCGGTAAAGGCGGTAAAGGAGGTAAAAAGGGACGAGGTGATGATATCGATAGTGATGAAGAGGATGATGGTGGTGGTAAAGGTGGAGACGACGATGGAAATATGAAGAAAAAAATTGCTGATATTTCTGATTTGTACTCAAGCATTGTGGAGACAAAACGAATGGTGGTTAAGAAAAAACCTAAGCCACCTAAGAGAAAACCTTTCAGAGGAGCCGGACGACAATACATGGGTGTGATTTTACCAGTGCTAATGCATGAACCATTCGATGATACAAAACCGTGGACTTGGATCCGTCGACATCCCATACAGGAACGAGTGATCGAAGGAACTAGATTGGGACGCGCTAAGATACATAAGTACAAGCGTGAAACTCTTGAGGTACAGTTCATAAAAGCAAGGCAAAGGAATTCGGTGCGTAGTTTGTATGCGGTTAAAGAACACCCATCGATCATTTCTCTTGACTTGTTTGGCAAGGGTGAAAAGCCAAAGAAAGCCCCGCCGTTAATTAAACCGTTCAACTATAAAAAACTCTTGGAGAAGCCTGATGTTGCCAACATGTCACGCCGCGCCAAAGCCAAATGAAAGCTGGAGGAAAAGGAAAATAATAGAAACACATCATATAGTTAGTATGCCATCAAATAAGCCTTTTCCCTATCCCTTCATTTTTGATGTGCTAATTTTACAAATATGCACGTATATTCACGTAGGCAACGTTTTATCAATAATTATAGTGAGAAGCATTTAGTGAATGTAATTTTATTAAAATTACACACTAATCCATATTATGCTTCCAGATGTTTAACCCACTATAATACGCCAATCCTGATTAAACAAAAATCTGATTTTAGCTTATCCAAGACTTTAGACATATATGACAACTCATCAAATAAAATTTTAATACTATAATTGGAGTCATTTTATTTTATAGTAATGGGGGTTTATTGTTTATAAATTTTTAACGCTCTAACAATGTCCAACACTTAGAGACTATGAAAAAGAAGCACATTGTGAAGGAAGAGTCAACAAACTAATCAGTAATCGATAATCAAAATATTATCTACTTTTAAGATTGCTTTCATAGGGTTACTATAAGTCTTCCACAAATGACCAAATTTAAAAGACAAATCAAAGAAGTACCACTCTAAATCCACCTAAGATAATATATCTTGAATATCAAGTCCAACATAATTTTTATATATTGTGTAAGTCAAAGAAAATTCCAGGGATAAGCGGAAACAGATGTATTCAAGAAATATTGTTTTCTATCCGTAGTAGGCGTATATAGTATGATTACATATATCTAGTGTCACTTTAGTTATAAAATTACATTTTTAAAGTACAGAAGGGTTTAAATTCAATTTCAATGCCAATATTCTGTTCCCCTTCCTGCGGTCAGCCCGTCAGTGAAATACTTCGTTTGCTGGACTGTGAGAGGGAACCGGACACTGCTAACAAATGTAAACGGCTCAGTCCACATTGGAACTCGGAGGAGAGGCGATGGTGTCTGCGCAATGGGAATGTGCTTAGGAAGTTGGCCAACATAGTACATAAACCGCTGAATCAAGTGTGCACCTTTATGTTTGAGTTAACTATGAAAAAGTTTAGCGAGATAACTAACCCAAAATGCTCTCATTGGAACTATTGCCGGGTACCGTTCGCTCGGTCAGACACTTGTGCGCTCTACGATGGCATTTTCGATCGCCAGGGCAATCTTCGCCAAGCCGTTCATCCGTATATTCTTCAATTAGTGGTCTCGATACTGGATCATTTTTTGAATATGCCGTGCGAGGCAGACAAGCCGCGAAGTAAAAGGCCAGAGTATGAAATGTTTAGCAGCAGGAAGGGGACAACATGCAAGAACTTTTTGTTATCAGACGTGAAAAATGGGAAGAAAGGCGGTGTAACAAATTTGACGCAATTTTTGGCTAATCCGTCGCTTAGATCAGGATTTGGTGGTAGTTCGCGTAATAAGGATGGTACGTCGGCTGAAGACGGTTATTATGATACAGATGCAGATGCATATGGAGATCCAGATGGAAGTGGAAATAGAAATAGAAATAATAATGGATATGATTATGAAAATGAAAATGAAAATGGCAATAACAATAGAAATGGAAATAGAGATGGAAACAGAGATGGAAATAGAGATGGAAATAGAGATGGCAATGGAAATGGTAGTGGAAATGGTAATAGAAATGGAAATGGAAATAGGAATGGAAATGGAAATAGATATGGAAGTCGAGATGGAAGTGACTATGGAAGTGACTATGGAAGTGAGGATGGAAATGTAAATGGAAAAGGAAATCGAAATCGAAATAGAAATGGTAATGCAGATAGAGATAGTAATAGTGATAATGCAGATGGTGGTGGAGGTAACTACGGTAAAAAGAAAGGCGGCGACGGTAAGGGTCGTGCCCAAAGGAAAAGCATCGCTGAAATTTCTAATTTGTACTCAAATGTTGTTGAAAACAAACAGGCCGTGAAGAAACAAAAGCCTCCTCCAAAGAAAAAACCTTTCAGAGGAGCCGGAAAGCAATACTTGGGTATGATGCTACCAGTGTTAATGCATGAACCATTTGATAATACAAAACCGTGGACTTGGATCCGTCGACATCCCATACAAGAACGATTGCTCGAAGGAACTAGAGTGGGACGTGGTAAAATACATAAGTATAAGCGTGCAAGTCTTGAGGCCCAGTTCAGAACAGCAAGGCAAAAGCAATCGGTGCGAAGTATATATGGGATTCCTGAGCACCCATCGATAATTTCTTTTGATATGTTTGGCAAGGGTGAACCTCAAAAGAAAGGCACCCCGTTGCTTCAACCGTTAAACTATAAAAAACTTCTGGAGAAACCCGAAGAAACGCCCCAAGTTACCCAAACAAAAAAACAGGGAAAATAACATAATATTTATGTAAAAATCTCGCCAAATAATATTGACATTGCCTAATTAACTTAATTTTAGTTATTACTGTACGAATAATAGGAAGAGCGAAGGGTTCATTGATCTTTTAGAATTTATATATATTCTGTATGTGCCCTAATACCTTTACATATAGTAGTTTGATTTCAGAATTCAGATCAATATATATGTTTATTAGGATTACGTTGAATGGGGAAAGACCATATTTTCCACAGTTTTAGAGTTGCTTAACCGTATCCATAATTAATACCTCAACAAAATTTATTCTTATATGTTAAGGCTAAACAAGCCATAATTTTTTGTTGCTTAATTTTACTGATATGGGTTGTACAATCTGTATACAATTCTAAATGTTTTATATTGAGATAAAATATTATTTTCCAGATTAAAATAGAAACATCTAGAATGTAATTTATGAAGTGAATAGCAGAATCTGCAAACAAGAGCTTTTTACATTTGTTGTTGAGCATAATTATTGCGTATTTAGTATATGTGTATATGTGATTAGGCTACTGTGTGTAGAGACTTCCTTTTTGCATTTGCTTGAAATTTAATCATCATTCATAGATGGAATTGGGCTCTTTACCGTCGTCTGAAATAACCTCACAATTTCGTTAAATTTTATGAATACATATATGTATATCATTATAGTTTTTATTCAAAATATAACAAATGACTATCAAATATATGTATATATATTCAGATTAGAACTCTAGCTTTCATTTTCGCAGCGAATACTGTTCGGAGTGCCCACTGTGCGACTCATCTATCGCTCAACTGGTTCACACCACAAATTGCTCGGGGGGTCCGAAGGCACAGACTTCGTATTTGTTTAATGCTCATTTGTTCAGGCCGCGACATTTGCCAAAAAGACAAAACAAGAAAGACGAAAAAACGCGACGATGTTTGCCCGTTCGTCTCGTATACTCTCATTACATATTTATTTTTGCAGAGTCTGTTTGCATGTTAGGCCGAATCCACTTAAATCGATAAAAACTATCAAATCTGCTTTGGGGCGTTTATGCCGTTGACTCCCGATGCCGTTGCCGTTGCCATTGCTTTTGGGCTGCCTTGTCGTATGAGTGACGACTCATACGACATGTGCGCCCCGATGATGCGCCACCATCCTTGCCTAGCCATGCCTTGCCTTCTGTCAGCTTTAGACTTGCTCTTGGTCGCCCCTCATTTTTCGGCCATGTTGCGTATGCTGTCAAATCTCTTCCGCTCCAGCCTTTCGAATGCTGTTGGCATTTTTTCTTGGCAGCAGCTACCGAAAATTTTTAGCCATTGTTGTTGGGAAATGTCCGTTCTGGCACCGAGTTGGCCCAAGACCATTGTGTTTAGCTGTGCAGTGGATGGGGCTCGTGCGTTAGGCCGAGCAAAATGGAAAAGCAGCCAGCAGCCAGCAGCCAACAGCCAACAGCCAGCAGCGAGCAGCCAGCAATTCTCTTCTTTTTACTGTTGTCAAGTCGACAACACAACTACACATAATCATATATTGATATCTAAGCGTATGTATGAATGTGCACAAAGGCGCCGCCATTAAAGAGTCACTAGCGAATGAGCGGAATCCCATGCTGGACTATGACCCATCTATGAAGTATTTGTTACATCTCTTGTCCAGACCAGTCCAATTTGTAATTCTTCACTTTGTATCTTTGAATTTAATATAATTTAATAAAAAAAAAATATATATATATATATATATTAAATTTAAGAAAGAATAAAACGAATTGTCTGCTTTATGAGCCTTGGGCTGTGAACTGATCTCGAATCAGTCGTGCCTGGATAAAACAGTTTAGTGCAGTCGTTTCTATTTAATGTCAATGACTCTTTCTAATGCTTTATTTGTCATTTTTTTTATTAAGACAAACATCACGCACTCGTAACGTTCATTTGATACGAATGGCGTGTTCAGAGTTTATAATTCACTCCGACCAAAAATGATGTAAGTCCTAATCCTTAATAATCATAGGATAAATTATTATTCAGACACTCACAGCAATTGGTTGACAAGAATACTAATTATTATAGTATACAGTTAATAAGACTTACTAACGGTTAACTGGAATGCGAACAGAACTGATAATAATTCCTAAATTGTTTTGTTCCATCGCGTTTCTGGCCTTTCTTTCTGTGGTTTCAACAACATAATTGCTGCATTTATGAGATAAGTTTTTTCTTCTCGCCAACAATTGAAATACATTTTAGATTTGATGACACTTGACACTGGTTTATCTCTTGTTTCCGCTTGTTGTCACAGAATGCCCGAATTTATATTGATTTATTTGAGTTTTTGTTTGGCAATGCAAAGCTGGCCAAAAGGAGTTATGCAGTGTATATGAGAGTTCTGTAAAATGAAAGATGTGACGGAAGATGTAACTTATATATGCAGAGTATAGTGATATAGATCCAGATTCTTAAAATATTTCAACTTGCATATTATATGCAAGTCTGCATTTTGCATATTCCCCCATACTGTCATAATATTGAGCTTTAAGCCATATTATCTGGGATATTATAGATGATTTTGGTGTATAGCCGTTAATTTAATTCATTCTTGCAATAAATTGTTAATTGTTAATGTTAATTACTATTATAATATTTCGGTTACCGTTAGCTCCATTCCCTTTGTCTTTTTTATAGAAAATGAAATATGTGTTATTAAAGAATAATTAAGTAGTTAAAATTAAGCCTAAGCCCATCAATTTTAATTCATATGACCCTATGAAGGGTGCATTCAATGTAAACCAAATTCCAGTGTTAATATGGGCAAACACTTTTAGACATTTTTATAAAGCTGAATCACAACAAAAACAATAGTGACATGTGTGTTGTTTTTGTTAGTGCATTTATATAAAGGCATTAAAATGCTCGCAGTATATTCATTCGCTAACTAATTTTTTTTCTTTTTTCTTTTAATATAAACATACAACAGTTGTTGAATGAGCTTATGCAATAGCTCTGTAATTAGCCACATAGGTTTTTCTGTGTGATTTTTTTTGCATTGTTATGTGCCAAAAGCTGGATTATGTAACCGACAAACGACTATAAAAACTGAACAATAACCAGAAATGCCAAAACCGATATTAGCTATTTAGATAAGTTGGTCCTTCTCTCTCTTTCTCTCTCTCTATCTTCTTTCTCTCTAGAGAGTGGATGCCGGCCACAAGAAATGGAGTAGAAAAGATGCAACTGCTATATAGAAAATTGTAATTTTATCAAAATTACAACTATTGAGACTTGCTGATGAGTTGCTTATGCAATTAACTTTGATTGTTGTGATGTTGCAACATGTTGCATTTAACTGGCTGACTGAGTGAGTGATTGAGTGACTGAGCGCCGACTTGTCAGTGTGAAACCGCAAATTATTGATCAGTTAATAGAGTTGAGCAAAGGCAGGTGGGGGCTCAATCCGAAAAAGAAGCACTTTACCCATGACATGGCTTCTGCCCTCTCCGCCAATTTGGTCAACTTAAACGAACACAATGACAGATAAACAAAGCAATGCACATCTATGCAACATTCGCAGTTGCAGTCGTGGCATGTTGGCAGTTTCTAGAGACTTCGCTTGCTGTCGAAGCTGATGTACTCAAGTGCAGCGTAAAGAAAGCTGTGAAATGTGCGCCATCATCATCATCATCATCATCATCGTCGTCGTCGGCTGTGTGGCAGTCTCTCGCAGTCTCTAGCAGTCTCTCTCGCTCTCTCTCTAATCTGTGTCCATCCCTGTCTATGTTTCTGCTTCTTTTTCTTAGTACTTATTTATGTCTTGGTCGCGTCGGCTCTCACTCAACTTGGCCAACATGTCTATTAACGGTAACTAGGTAAATGTTAGAAATTTGCCGTTAGAAAATTGCCTCTGGCTGTTGTTGCAGTTGCTGCGGTTGATGCTTCAACAGTTTGTGGTCCCAACATCTCAAAAATTAGATTTTTACAGATACACAAAAAAACATGAAGTGAAATTGCAGATTGGTTACAAATAAAAATAATAGCAGCTTGGCTGAATGTATTGTTTCATATATGTACATGATTCGGTTAAGCGTTAAGTGACCTAATTATTATTCTTGAACAATGGAAACTTTCTATTTTCTTCTTGTTTTTTTGTTTTTTAGTACTTTGTCTTTTTACTATGTTTAACTTTTTTGGAAGACTTGAAATGGAAATGATTCCCGGAACTGTGTTGATTTCTGATCATTTTTATTATGGCATATATAGAATTTTATATATAGAATTTTACTAATAACGTGATATATATTTCCCATGTAGGGTAGTTTTTTCATTATTTCTTTCAATATTTCATAACAAATTAATACAATGAAATAATAACTTATGCTCAAGCTCAAGGCGTGTACCGGTTATTGAATCTTTTGACTTTTGATTATATACACTATATTCGAGTCGCTGCCTTGCTACAGTTAAAACAAGTGAAGTTTTCAAGGCGCGTAAGGTGTGGGCTTGAGGCATGGTGCACGACAAAAAAGAGACACACCCCTCATTTGCTCGCTTACGTTCCCACTTGAAAGCTGGTCTAGACACTTCTGACACAAATGCGCCAGGGTCTCAGCAGGTCTTGCTGGGTGTCTCTTCCAGACGGTGCAGTGTCTGGCATTTAATAGAAAACAGAAGGCGATTGCTAAGCTGCGTAAATTTCCGCGTGGAGTTGTCAACGAGATGACGCGGGGGTGGCATTGCTGACGTCGCGACGGTGCGTGTTGCCCATTGTCTGGAACGTTAGTAGGTGTGAAGCACTTGAGACAGTCGTAAGAGCACATATTGAGACAGGTGGAAGCGTTTCCACTCATTTTTTTTGTGTCGCATAATCGGGCTATGTAGAAATTCCAGACGCACTATGTAAACTAAATGGGACTTAAGATAACAGTTGGGATAATAGCTGATGAATGTTGGGCTCATAACTGATGACTGATGACTAATGACTGATGACTGATGACTGATGACTGATGACTGATGACTGATGACTGATGACTGATGACTGATGACTGATGACTGATGACTGATGACTGATGACTGATGACTAATGACTAATGACTAATGACTAATGACTAATGACTAATGACTAATGACTAATGACTAATGACTAATGACTAATGACTAATGACTAATGATTGATGATTGATGACTGATGACTGATGACTGATGACTGATGACTGATGACTTATAACTTATGTCTTATAACTGACATATTCCTTATGACTGATGACTGATAACTAATGACTGATAATTTATGACCTATGAGTGCTGATTCCTTAGGACATAGGACTAATGAGTAACGACTGATAACTGATGCCTGATGACTAAGAAGCGCTATTTAGCATAATCAAATTTCATGCAATACAAAAATGTGTTAGCTAGTGGTAATTAGACGGTTCAATGAACTGTATACCTGGTTACACAATACCAAATGACCAACACCTCTGTCGAAAAACTGCCCAGACCCTCAAGGAGGTGCGATAAATGCAACAACAGGGTAGAATGTACGAAAATTACAAAAGAAGCCCATTAAATAAAAGCTGCATTAACGGCAAAATAAAAACAAGTAACATCAACAAAGTAAGAGACTATCTAGTGGTTGCAGTTGCGACCGTTACACAACAATGGCATCACATTTCGTCACAGACAAAAAGAGGTTGAGTGTGTGCTAAGGGGAATCCCAGGAGAAAGACAAGGCATGCAATTCAAAACAAAAAGATTAAAATACCTTTTATTGGTAAGAAGAAAAAGTCAAAAAGTCAACAGAGTCTACCTAAAGTTCATAGGGTATTACACGTTGTTGGTTGACTAAAGTTTTTATCTACAAATCTTTAGTTTAGTTTTTTAGTTTAGTTTTTAACTCAATTTGAACCATACAACACCAATGCATTGGTTTTTTTTTAAGTGTTCCAAGTGCTTATTGATTCCTAATGTAGAGAGTTAGCAACTAATTTGAAAGCTGTTCTAGTTTAAAAAAAAAAATTGTAATCGTTGGACTTGCTAGGAGCTTTAACTTTTTTGCTACAAAAATATGTGAAACTTTTCTATTGGCTCTAAAAGTTTTTCTTGGTTTAACAATAAGTTTAGTTTAGTGAATTAAAAAACTAAAAATATGTCTGAACTAAAAAGATGACATATATTTTAGTAATGGAAATTAAAAAAAAAAAATTGTTATCCCAGAAACAAAGAATTGTAAATGCAAGATGTGACGTTCATTTATACAATTTGGTGATATAATAAAAGAACAATTTAATCTAAATAACTTTAAAATTTATAAAACTAGTCAAAATCTGTACTATATTTATTCGCCTATAGACTTGTATTATCTCTTATCATATTAAATGGGATCGAAGATATCTATACAATGCATTCAAAGCTTCAATAAATACTGAAGAAAGTATCGCAGAATTAAAGATAATAAATACTTTCCAACGATTTAAGATCCCTACTCGAATTAGTTATATCTCAATAACAACTCAAGCAGAAACAGCAAACGCAAATAAGTAAAGTCGACAGAAGCTTTGGAGTCAGTTATTAATTGAATCCAAATCCTTTCGCCATTTTCTTACAATGTTTTATTTCAGATAAAGCTAAACGAAACGCCAAACAGCTAACAAAAATTGTTTAGGCCATGTTTTAAAAGCACGTTCTGTTGAATTGAATCAACAATTAAAGTGCGTCGAACAATTACTGGAAGGCAGAGAGAAACAATTGAAGATACTACAGCTCCTAGTATGGTGCGACTCAATGTTATCGAGCAACAAAGTACCAGTAACATAACCGATAGCAGCAGCAGCAGCAGCAGCAACAGCAGCAGCAGCGGCCACAGCAACAATAACTCAAATCATAACAACGTCAACCACAATGTGGGCAGATATTCGTCCGCAACAGCGTCCACGACGGGCCTGAGTAGCGCTTTCAAGCCCGCTTCGCCAGTTGCTAATA
The DNA here is from genome assembly GCA_035045145.1 of Drosophila meridionalis. Taxonomy (NCBI): domain Eukaryota; kingdom Metazoa; phylum Arthropoda; class Insecta; order Diptera; family Drosophilidae; genus Drosophila; species Drosophila meridionalis. The sequence continues at coordinate 255,757 of JAWNPG010000031.1, forward strand.
TCATAATGGTGCAGAATACACCGGTCTCTGCACCGCAAGCGGCACCACAGCTGGTGGCGCCAGCGTTGCAGTTGCAGCAGCAGCAGCAGCCGCCGCCGCAGCAGCAGCAGCCGCCGCAGCAGCAACAGCAGCACTCGTCCTCGGACAATTGTGCGTTGCCGTCGTCGCCGCCATTGCTGCAGCAAACGGCGACACCGCCACAGGGTGCCCAAATTGTACCACCAGTGTGTGCGTTACATCATCCGCAGCAGCAGCAGCAGCAACAGCAGCAGCTGGCTCTGCTCGCAGCTATGCAACATCATCATCATATGCTGCAGCCGCCACCGCCGCTGTCGAACAATGGCATACATCATGGGCCACCAAATCCTTCGGCAACGCATCAACAGCAGCAGCAGCCGCAGCAGCCCCATGAGAATGGGCACGGCGGCATCTCGCCTAATGGCAGCTCGGGTGACTCCTCGGCCAGCAGCGTTAGCAGTGTGTCGAGCAACAGCGGCGTTGGTGGCAGTCAGGGAAGTGGCGCCAGCAATGGTACCAATGGCATCGGACCGCCAGTTCAGGCCCCGCTGCCTCCCGGCCCGCTGTACATCCAATACCCAGGCGATTTTTTTCCATCGGAGTACTACATAGCGCCGCACCCGCACGAGGGCATCTGTCCACAGCATCCACACCATCCGCACGCGCATCAACACCAGCATCAGCATCATCATCAGCCCATGTGCGCCATCTCGGCGGAATATGGTGAGTTAAACCAACGAATTTAGCTTCGGGTGTTGGCTGCTAATTATAGCCATCGTAATCCCAGCACCCGTCTCAAGCATCTCACTGCGTCAAGAAAGTTTATTAAGTCCCTTTGCTGCTGGCTGTGGTTAATCTACGGCTAGATGGGACTCGAAACTATGTTCAAAGCGCACTTAAGCTGCATTAAGTTTGTGTCTTCTCCTCGCTTGAATGATTAGTTTCACACTTACAATTGAAGATTAAAAATAAAAACAAGCTAAATACGAAAAGCTACAGCAAACAAAAAAAATTATAGTATCAGTAAAAAGTGGCTACTGGCTTGACAACATACGCCCACGCAATAAACGCGAGTGGCCGGCGCAAGAGAATTAATCTAAAGAGACACAGGGTGTCCAGGGCGTATTATGAAATATATAACAATATTTGTGAAATGTGACTAAGGTAGCTTACAATAAAACTGTTCAACAGGCGGATTAAAAGATTACCGATGAAGCTTTAAATAAAATATGATATTTTATTTTTAGCCACTTTCAAGTAGAGCTTCCTAAAATAAAATAGTTTAAATAATTTCAGAAAATTAAAACAATTAAAATAGAATTTGAAATCTTTATAAAAATATAAAAAATTTTATAAAATTTTATAGCTTTATAGTGTCAGAGACATGTCTATATCTATATTCTTACAAATGTAACACCCTGTATATATGTGTTGTTTAAATAATTTCAGAAAATTAAAACATTAAAATAGAATTTTAAATTTTTATAAAAATATGAAAATTTGATAACATAATAGTTAACTTTATAATGCGAAGTACATGCCAATATCTATCACGTTACAAATGCAACACCCTGTTTATATGTGCTGTTTATATATGACTTATCTAAACAGAAACGCTCTGTAGAAATACAAAAAAATTCACAGGCTGACTCATGTTTGACTTAATTAATATTTAGATACATGAACACATATGTACATATATAAGATACATATAGGCGTAAATGGTTCAAGTTTATCTACAGAAAATTGCCTATAAAAAAGCTATATTTAGTCAACTCAATCTTGTCAACACTTTAAGGTAATATTAGTGGTTCGGCTCGAGTTTCAATCAAAGCTTAAATCTTATGCACAGTGAGCAGTGCTGCAGCATCTCTATAAAAGCCGTGGGGCTTGTACTATACTTAAACTGAAATTTATGGGCTAATTGACAAATTGAATTACATTTCCATCAGCAAAGTTTGTCTAGCCTAAAGTGATAATTGCATGCGGTTGCACTACTGTTCACTCATGTGTCCCCCACTCTTCACTCACAGTTTGCCCAAAGGTGCTAAGAGCCATGTGGCAATAGAATCTTAAATATATGCTTTCATTAAAGGCCATAATTTCCAATTATGTGCCGTTGCCTTTGCCCCACATTTACCAAATAAGGGAGGCTTGCCCATTTCCAACTCTGTTTATGTTTCAACAATGTTTTCTCCACTCTTCCGCCTCCATTGCCCCGCTGATTGTAGTTAATCGAATAAACTTGCCAAGGAAATGGCACTAAGTGCGTGTTGAACTCAGGCTCGACTTCTAATGGAATTTGCTCCCGGGGCGCGGTCTCCCTCGCTATATTGGTATGCATGGTGTATGCATAGCTTGTTATAATTATAAGAATGCTGAGTATGCTTTTATGACCCACTTCCTCGAAAAAGTGCGAGTCGAGATTGTCGCTTTGTGCAAAACTGTGGACCACATTTTTTTAAGGCAAGCATCTCTAAATTGAATTGGCGTAGTTTATATTTTACAGCATGCCCACACAGTGGACAGCATCCATTGCTCTTATCAACAACAAACTACTTATTATTTCAAATGTCAAGTAAATAGTTCGCGTACAAATGGATAATTAAGAATGTTCTAGTTGGAAGTGCGTGACTAACAGTTATGAGAGTGAACATGAACATACTAGAGTTTGTTATGAACAGTATTCTATTGGATTGGGTTTAATGGTATTCGATGATAAGCATATAGTAATGATAATAATAATTATAATATCTGAAGACTCAAATATAAAATCTTTATTTAGTAATTTTAATACATTCATTTTGTTTATTATATGATATTTTTATTAATATCATTTCTATATATGATAAATGTCTATTACATGATTCATATATATAAATATAGACAAAAATATAGACTGCTATCAGAGTCAATACGAATTGACTTAAAAATCGCGTGGAATTTATAAGATACTACATCGTCAAAATAGTGGTAAATAAGCAAAAATAGCTACTTGATGCTCGACGCTAAATAACTTAATTAGAGGTCTCAAACATGTGTAATACATAACGCGACCTGCTCTTAACCATTTTTGGTATGTCGTGCCCTGACCTTTGTAATTTTGTAATTAACTGTATGATAATTAATGCTCTAAGCACTTGCTCGATTTGCTCTCGCTCTCGCTTCTTTCTCTGTCTGTCTCTGACTGAAAACGTTGATTTCTCGTTGTATATGACTCATGCTTGGGTATTTGTGATGCTATTTGCATATGGATATGCTCTTCAGGCAAAACAAGTTCTGTCTTCAACTAAAATTTATGAGGGCTCTTAAAGCGCGAAAATGTCATCGTGAGTGCCCAACCAGTTCTTGAACAATCAGCAATGCCGACATTTGCCTACCTCATGTCTACATATCTGTAGATACATATAATATGTACAGATTTAATTACGGAATAGGTATATACACAAAGTTGTATATACAATAGATATATATGGGTTATGCTTATATATATTCCATTGAATGTTCTAGTATGCGAAGCAAATCTGACATATCCTAATCTTTTTATACTATAGCAATATAATTAAGCTTGTTTTAATAATCGTAAATAATAGAGATTTGCATTTATTTTTACCGGGTTCCCCTATTCAGCTGTCTGCTTATTATGGTTAATCGCCTGGATCTGTATCTCATGGAATCCACAACTAATAAAAAAATTATAGAAAAAATGGAAAGAAATTTTTTAAAGCTTTCAATGTATTTGCGTTAAACTTCCCATGTTGATCTAGTCACCACATACAAAATATAATATCGGAAATAATGAAAGTTTTTATATATATGTATATATATATATATGTATATATATATATATATATATATATATATATATATATATATATACTTTTTTAAGGCATATGCTAATCTGTCCTCCATATAAGCACAATCTCCCAAATTTTGCATACTATTTATTTATGTATTCTTCCCCATTATCCATTACTACTCAAAATATATAGTTTTCTTTTAAAAATCAACTCTGCATCTAGTTATGAGGGCTTTCTGGTCGGTCGAGCTGACATTTCTAAGTTCGGTAGGAATGTCAATTTCTATTTTTTTAACTCTGGCGAATTCTCCTAATTTATCTATAAATATACCATTTTCGTGGAGAAAATGATCGAAATTTCAAGTAATTCCTTAAATTCCTTTAAATTGGTGAACAAGCGCAACAAGTGTTTCGGTAGGTGTTGAAGGTATTTATTTGTGCCTAATTCTTTACCTGATATGTTAAAGGTATCAGCATATCTCACAAAAGCCACGGAGCTATAGCTTTTAGCTGGATGTGACCTTGTCGCAAAAGACGCGAATAACCTAGCCAGATGGCCTCTGTAAAGCTCTGGTTTACCTTTGCTAGCATTCCACGTGTTGCAAATTCTCAGTTTGTGCTTTTTTAATAGCCTTTGAATGAGTTCGGCAACTGTGCTGGAGCCAAAAATGGACATGGACAGCACATAAAATAGTCTACAAACTTGGAAATTAAACAATATTAGTTGACAACATTTAAATTATGCAAGCATAAATCTTAAGTTATATATGTATATGCACACACACACACTCGCATACACACATGCATGTTACATATAAAAATGGCGCCCAGCAACTATCTGCTATGTGTGTATGTGTAAGTGCGTGTGTCTGTGTATGTGTGTGTGCGCTTATTATTTGAACATATTTTATGTGTCTTTTGAACGCATTTTATTTATTTCGTCGTATTTCTCTTGACTCTGGTGGAAAAAATTGCAGCCGGAATGGCAGCGCAGTTTTCATTTATTTTCTGTTACTCTACTCATTGTTGTTGCTGCTGCTGTTGCTGTTGTTGTTGTTGTTGTTGTTGTTGTTGTCACTGCTGGTACTCTTGGCTAGAGCCACTTATGGCCCTAGCGCCCAAGCGGGTTCAACAACCGACAAAAAAGGAGAAGCAATGCAAAAAATTGGCATCAAACAACAGAACTTACTTAAGATAAGCGGGACGGGTCGGGCGGGGCGATGTGGTGCGGAGCGATGGCTGTTGAAGGGATGACGAACGGGGCCGTAGGAAGTGGGAACACACATGCAACGTGCATTAAAAATTGTAACTGTACCAACTTTCATCTCGCTCTGCCTCTCCTGCTCTTACACTTAGCCGAATACAGTTCATATCCTACTTCAGCCCGCTGACAAGCTGAGTGCCATTCTCTTAATTCTCTATATTCTCAGTTGACTAAATATATACATATATACATATATATGTATATATATCTATGTGTTGTCTGTTATACATATATGCTTCAATTGATTTTTTTCTTTTTTGGCTTTCTGGCTGCTGATGATTAAATTTTAGTAACCATTAAAAATATGTTATGTAAAATATGGTTAGGCTATGAAGCGATACTTATCGAAGCTAAGCCCATATTGCCTGTTAATGATTTTCTCAAAATTGAGTGTATATATATTTTTAATATACTTAGACACATAGTTTGTATGTATTTATTAATATGAACTCGATATGTATTGGAATCACCTATGTTCTAATTTAGAAATCTGGGGCTTCTATCGGTTAAACGAACACACGTAACTTATGAAATGATAAAAGTCATAACTCAAAGAATACTCTTAATTAATATACAATTGTATGCTATACCAAATTTGTCAATATTGAAATTATATGTCAGATACTATATTTTATATAGTCAGCTCCAATTAATATTAATCAAAAAAAGTTTTCAACTTTTTAAAGCATCTGTCTACTATTCCTATATGGTAATGATCACCCGTAACAGCAGAAAGTGTTGTTTATAAATCTATACAAATCTACGAATATTGAACAATGAATTTGGATATATTTCCATATTTCTTAATCTGTTGAAAAGGCACGAAAAGTTGTTTTACCAATTTTAATACCTAAATGAACAATAGTTGAAAGCTTAATTCATTATTTATTTTATTTTTACATGTGCTCGAACATGTTTATCGTGGAATTACAGATTTGGTGTTTTTCAAAAAACTAAGAATCGAATGGGAATCTACAAATAGTATAAAATTAACTTGGAAATTATTTGAAATTTGTTTGGCTTATAACAGATCAATCTCAATCAAATTGTTTTTTGTTAATGGAAGTTTTGAAAAATATTCCATGGAATCATAGCTGAAAAAGTTGTGTTCGTGGAATTAGTCTAGCTATTCATGTTCTCTTTCCTTAGTGAGTCTTTTTACTATCTGTCGATTTTCATATCATCCCTCTATCATCAATGAAGACTGCAATTATCTAATTTATATTTCTCTTTTATATTCCAGGTAAGAAACACTTAAATAATGTGAATGGATTTAGTCATACTCAAAGTGAACCCAAGTGTAAGTGCAAGTGGAAAACTCAACAGCGCTTTCAATTAGCGATTGCTGGAAAAACTTTCGAATGCCATTCGAAACAGTCGTAGCACTATCTCAGTGAGAATAAGTGTGGCAAGAAATTCGAGCTGTTCTGTTACCTTTCCAACGCAAGGGCGTTTTGGTGGTCGTGGTGCACGGGGCAAGGTCAGACAGACAAACGTTCAACTTTTTTACAGTTATGCAATCAGAACATTGTCTACTTGGAGAGAGGGGTGGCAAGAAGCAGGAGGAGGAGGAGCAGGCGGCTGGCAGCAGGCGGCAGGCAGCTCAATCCCACTTCCTGACCGCACATCTTTAGAGTTGGCAAGCAGACGCCTGTGTTGCCTGCAAATCTTCCAACTTTTTATGGGTACTCGCAAATGCGGCAACTTAACGAGGTCAGGGTGAGGCCATATCTTGCTTTGATCCTGGGTGTGGATAGAACTACACTCGAATGGAGCTGATGATGTCACGACTCAGAGGGTTTAATATAAATATATATATATCATTTATGTGTCAAAATATGTGTTATCAAAAGGGTAACTGCAATTTACTTTGCATTTTTAGTTTGATATCCAACTGATAAAGATAACAATCCGCCGTCATTAAAGTTGAAAAGTTTTGGTAGGCAAAACCCATTAATCGAAGTTCTAGATCTGCTTGCAACTAAGTTGTATGCAATAAGTTGCAACGATGTATCCTCCTCAAGAAATTTACTTCAAAAAATCCACTAAACAATCACAAGCTCTAAAAGTCGATTAAGTCATCATAAAAACTTGAGACCCATCAAAGACGAAAGCAGTGAATAATATAAAGTTGTGCATTTGTTTTTGTGCGTGCATTAATTATTGCATAAGTTGGCTGATCTGGTTTAAAATCGACTATTATTTTTTGTATGTTATAAATGTATGACAATTCGACCAAATGAATATTGGAGGTTTTCAGTAAGTTTCGCTTTGACTCATAAAGTTACTTTAGTTGACATTTTGCTTAAGTGATTTTTACTCAACTTCATTACTTATTTTGAAAATGCAAACTATGGTATGATATTAGCTACACAACTTTAAGTTACGAATGATCATAACTAAATAATTGCATAGTTATATCTTATTAGGTGCAATATATATATAAATATATATTGACTTTAAAATATGTTTTGGGATTGGTATTTGGAATTAATTAATTTAGCGCTGCTCAAGCCATAGCTATTCATTTATCCATTGCATTCATAAATATATATATATATATATATATATATATATATATATATATATATATATATATATATATATATATATATATATATATTTCATTAGTAACTATCGTCAATTCCCAATGAATTGGAATAATTGAGTTTTGCAGATGTTTTGCGATTCAGGGAAAAGGAATGCCAGTTGGAAATTAAGGGTAAACAAAAGTTTATACAAGGGGAATCGGTGCACAGCTGCATTTGTAAAGCTGATAACAAATATTATACTCGTTTCCGCATTTGTCATAGAATATTTATCGCAATTATTAAATGACAATTCGTATAGCTAGAATTTAAAATGTAAGAAACTTTTGAAATTTACAATTTAAAATTTTAGTACTCGAAATTTCTGAAAAACACTTGATACTAGGTTTAGGCTTGTATTACAGTTGGGGGCTTTAGCTTTAAGGCTGATTGAGAAACTATGTAGCCAAGATGGGCTTAGTTCCCTTTAATTAACTACGTTTTAAGATTTGCTTACAAAATGAACATTCCGCCAGGTAACTCGGTGCGCCGTTAAGCTGTTTAGCATTAATTAAGTTTGAGTTTAGTTGCAAACACTCCGCCACTCCAACGCTTTCGCTCAGGCAGGCATTTTACTGTCTGCTGGCCAAATGGTAAGCTCCACCACGCCTACACCCGCAACGGAAATTCCCGATGCCCGATCCCCGATCCCCTGCAGTCTTTTAACACTTTGAATGTGTCTAGTCAGCTTTTATACTCTGGTGGAAGGTATTCAAAGTCTAACAGCAAATTTGTAACGCATCTATGACGGAATGTGGCGAAGCGAATTTAAATTTTAAATAGTTTTTGTATGAATATATAAACAAATGAATATATAAACAAAATCAAATTTACTTTGGGATCATTTTTCTAAAAGCTGGATTTAATATAATTTAATTTTTTCTTTTTTTTTTTTTATAAAAATAACAAAAATTAATCGAAAATATTATATTGAAACGTTCCTATCATCATTATCATTTTTTATATAGCAAATAAAATATTTAATAATATGTACATGAGTTAATTTAATTGATTAAAAATTAAATTAAAAATACATTTGTTTATTATTGTACATATCAAATTGAAGAGTATTTAATCTTTAACAAACGAAGATATATCAATTTTGTCTCTTTTTACACCTTTTTTTTAAATAATGAAATTGCCATAATAGTTTGAGCAAAGAAAGTATAAATCGTTGTCTTTCATAAGCGGATGTTTATAAGAACTACAGTCAATAAAATGTGTATGTGGGTTAAGACAAAATTCAGAATAACCACTAGTATTACAACTTCTTTCCTCGCAGTCGACAAATCTTAAAAATCTTTCTTCGATGGCTATTGTGGGCTATAAAAAAATAATTTTAGAATAAAAATACTTTCAAAAGGCTTTCTCTATGCAAATAATTTGTGACACATATTTGTGGCTAGAGCATCCGCAAGTCGTGCAATTTCTCCATTAATGGAAAACATTCAGACATTCGCTGCATTTTAAATGGATTGCATTTTCAGCAGTCGCAGTCGCAGTCGTAGCCGCCGCCGCAGCCGCCGCCGCAGTCGTCGCTGTTGTTATCGACTATCATGAATTTTACTTTGCAGTGGTATGCATCAACGCACTAAACCGACATTTTTACACCTAAGTAGTGGAGGCAAACGTGTAATGGAGTCGTCGTTAAAGAACGGCTGGCTATGCGCGTCTGCTTTTTACGGCTGATTAGGTCAGACCCCAAGCTCTACGAATATCTATATGTAAAATAGTGGGCAACAGCCAGTGCTGTGCTCGACTATAACGAAGCGCACTGCAATTTTATATAAGGACAACAATAAATGGCAGCACTATAAGTTTCAGCTTTAGCTTTATTTTCGGTTCGATTTCAACTCTATTTTAAATCTATGATAGCTAAGTCTGATTCTTGTTGACTTGTTAAGTAGCTATAACTGGTTTTCCCTCCTGCTCCCGTTATATCTGTTATTTACTACATTTGCTACATTTGATTACCATAATTAAATAATCAAATATTAAAAGGATATCCGCAAACTTATTTAATAATAAAGAAAGAATAAAAGCAAGGGCATGTTGTAAAAGTTTTACAGAATTATTTCAATAATGGTGGAGCTCCTCCATTAATATATTTTTTTTATTGCAAAGTGCATGCAGCCTTGAAACTGGGTTTGATTGTGCACTAAAACATCAACTTCCTTTCTTGCTATGTTTATAGGTCCAACGGCCGTTCAAATGGTCTCCCACAACCGGCAACCGCCGACGATGACGATGCCTGTGCAGGTGCCACCATATGTCAATGAGAACGGTACACTGACCCATGTGGTGCTGCCTCCGCAGCAATACCAGCAACTCCATACCGGTCAGGGACATCTGCATGCAGCACCATATGTAAGTAACAACAATGATATATATACATATTTAAGATTCAATGAATAGTATAATTTCGCCGTTGATTTGAGTAGGTTTCTTAGAGGCAGATGAGAGAAATTGCAGACATTATTCCATTTCTAAGGTTTAATAACAACAAATTCGGATATTGAAGAATATAATCAATAATCGATTTTAATTCAATATAATTCTGAACAGAAGCTGACTTTCAAGCTAACTATACTATAAAAAGAATTTTTATCTACAAAACACAACATCGAAGAGGTATCAGTAACCTACATGGGTTTATGAATACTGATTCTTCAAATATAAAATATCTTTACTTGATCATTTTCTATTGTATTATTACAAACCAAACTTGTACTGCATTATCTATCTTTTATCTTATATTCTGAACAGAGGTCTTTTGTCACCAGTTAGTTTTCAGTTGGTCAATCAATTAGGCTTTTCCCTGTACAAACTGCGCAAGTCGCTCATTATAAAATATATAAAAATTTTTACAAATTGAACGCCAATCATCGACAGCAATTATAATAGAAAGCTCAAGCAATAACAATTGACAATGCAAATTTTATTTTCAAGCGAAATCTTAAGAGCGTGGGTATCGACAAAACAAAAATACCCTGTGTTTAGTTATCTCAATTTTTTCGCATTAAAAGAATGCTAGACGTATGAATTCTATAAATATCTCTGATTGTGATCCATTTCTGACTAAAAATCTTTAATAGATAAATAGAACTATCTCAATTAGTAAATGCATCTAAGGTCTCACACTAATATGGTCGCTTGTATAGATGTGTATGAGGGAAATTAAATACGTAGTGTATTTTTATTTATTTTTTTATTATACAAACCAGATTTAGTTGATGTGTTCCTGGAACTCGACAGCGGGCTTTACCCAGGCATTTGCAGCTTCGTGTTGTCAATGCGGCAATCGCCGCACCAGCTTAGATTAATATAACAATGGAAAATTGCGAGTGCAAACTAGGCGATAAGCAATCAAGTAGACAGGCAAAACGGAACTAAGATTAAAAAAAAAAATCACACTTTATTATTATTTTAACTATTATAATAAAATATTAAATTAACTATATTTAAATAATTTAAAGCATTAGTAGTGAATTATTCTTATCGGAGAACAAATACTGATGAGTAGTAATTTATGAAGATATGTTTGATTGTTTGATAAATAGTTTATTTTCTCAATTCAACTGGGCGGCGCTAAATCAACTTATATCGTGCTTATCATTACTTATTCAATTCGTTTAAATACGTTATAATTTATTTGTTATTATTAATAGAAAATTTATGCGCTTTGAAGTTAAATTTAAATATAGGCTTCAGACAACGATATTCAATTCATTAGCTAAACGTTTACAAAGAAAAAGGTATATTGATAGATATGTATTTTATATACTGATAGACATATAGACAAAAGTACAGCAGAAATAAGATATATAGACGCATAGACACAAAGGGGCATAATTATAAAGATATGACTATATACTAATTTAAAAGTAGATACAAAGATTAAAAAAGTGACAGATACAAAGAAACAAACATACATACATAGATGGATTATATAGCCGTCAACACCCGTCACTCCATGGCATTTTAATAAACTAAGACTTAAATATTGCAGCGCCAACAGCTTCCGGAGCCATATGTAGAGCAACAGAAACAGCGTCATGCTCAGTTGCTGAAAGAAAAGTGACGGCGTTTCAGAATACACTTTTTTGAGAGGGTATCTCACTATTTGTCAGTAAATTTGAATAGATATTTGCGATTTCATTGTTATAATAAAACGCACAGAATATTGTAATGTAGATTATGCAATATTTATCAACTTAACACTATATAAAATTTGAAAAATATAGTTGATATCTTTCATATGTTATTTGTTTATATCTTAAGGTATTAAGCCTCGGTGTTTTTCTTGTATATGCAATCTATTGTATTTAACCTTCCACTCCGAGTCGACAAAGTTTTGTTTCTTTGTTTTTCTTCATTTTGGATTTCTCTACAAAATTTTCAGCAACAAATTTACTAAGGTGAAAGCCAGCTTCCGCTGTATTTGCGCAATATCATTATCACTCGATTGTATGCTAATTCAAATGGCTTTGCAGAGTGTATATATGTATATATCTATATAATTTGCAAAAAAATATATAATATAAATATTCTTCACTAGCTATGTGTATGCAGTGACTTTATTGGGAACATGTATATATTAAAATCTGTTGACTATTTGAAATACAGGGTATCCCCCAGTCTACAAAATTACTTGTTAACTTGTGCAATGACTGTGGCAAAAATATGTACAAAAAAAAAAATTCCAACATTTTGTAAATTGCATTGGTATGAATAACAAGTTTATGCAATGTACGTTTATTATATTCTTTCGTCATACTCGGCTTAAATGTTGTTTTGTCGAATAATTGAGCAATTTGTAGTAATGATTTGAATATACTTTTTGTACTTGAAATGCGCGCGCAGCGTTTAAGCCGCTCACTTAACTGTTAAGCGTTTGCTGAGTAGCGTTGCCAGAAAGGTTATTTATAATGGTAGATACTTATCGATAGATGGATAGATTTCACTACGGTTTTTATTAATCTATTGTTTTAGTCAATAAACCAGAGTTGACAAAGTTCAATTTATGTGAGGCTGTCGCTCTACTATAATATTCCTTAGTACTCTCATTTGAGTTCGTTTGAGTATGAGCTGTCATTCCACTATAAACATTCATAGCAGGCTCATTTGAGTATAACAGTGCGTTCACAGAGTTCTAACAGAATAAATGCTAGTGTTAATTAGATACTGTTTACAATTTAATTAAATGAAAGAGAAGAAAGTAAAATATAACAAATAATAAAATTTAATACACATTTAATTAAGCTTTGCATTTAAAAAACAATTAAAAATGATTTAAATCGAAATTCAGAGCCCTAACTGCGATGAGATTGTCGTTTTCGTGTAGTTCTGCGATTGTTTATCAGCAAAAACAAAAAAAGTTCGCGTAGGTTTATTTATAGTTTTTCATTTCATTGACGTGGATACTTCTGGTAGAGTCAGTGTGCAATGAAGCCGCAAAAGATTAAGTCAACAACGACCACGTCGACAACAACAGAATCCGTATTTATTTAACGGCAAATTTGACTATTCGCAGCCTCATTTAAGCCTTTTGCCATTCGTTTTCAGATAAGCAGCAATGGTACATCGCATTTCTATACGATGCCCGGCTATCCGCCCGGGCCAGGACCAACGGGCAACGGGCCGCCACATTACCATATGCCGCCGCCGCCGCCGCAGCAGCAGTCGGCCGCCCAGCAGCAGGCCACGCCGGCAGCTGGCGGCGTTGGAGCTGCGCCGCCGACGTCACAGACGCACTTACATTCCCCGCACTCGCCATCGCCGCCCAACTACAGGGATGAGCGCAGCCAGCGGCAGCACACGAAGCTGTTGCGCAAGCTGGAGAAGCAGCGTGAGCTGAGTGAGTGTTAATTATTAATTGCGAGAATAATCAATTAAACTGATTCCCTCTTCCTCTAGACTCCAGCATGTCTACGCCCACGCACTCGCCCTCTCCGCGTCGCAACGACATCAATGGGCATTACAACAACAACAACATTCCAGTAACACAGCAGCATCAGCACAGCAACCACATGCATAGCCATGTGCGAGGACGTCATCAGGCACATCAACAGCCACAGTCGCTGTCGCAGCCGCAGCCTCAGCCGCAGCTGCAGCAGCAACGGAACATTGTCATTGCTAACACAACAGCTGGACAACAGTTGACCACCGCCACGCGCAGCAGTGTGGGCGGTGCCAGCTCAGTGGGCACGTCGGAGGACGGCGAGGACACGTCAAGTGTGGCAGCGGAGGATGAGGAGGATTACCAGGCCCTAATCGTCGAGCAGATCTCGGCCATCGACAAGCCGGAGGTAATCGATGTCAGCTCACGCGCTGCGAAAATCATTTGGGTGCCGCCAACCATTACGGATGCGCTGCTGGTCAACGTGCGGGATCTGCGCTACCAGGTGCTGCTCAGCGACACGGGCAAGCAGTGCAAGTACAAGAGCCTGTACCGCGGCGAGGCGTACGAGTGCATTGTGCAGGACCTGCAGCCGGGGCAGGAGTACCTGGTGCGGCTGCAGGTGCACTACCAGCAGCTGCAGGGCAGCGTCAGCGAACCCACCGAGTTCAAGACGCCAGCCTGTGAGCCCGACCAGCCGCTGCCGCCCAAGCTGGTGTCGCGCACAAGGAACTCCATCAACCTGCGCTGGACAGCGCCGGCTGCGAACGGTGCGCCCATTCAATACTATCTGCTGGACTATGACGAGGGGCGTGGCAATGCGCTGCAGTTCACGGAGCTGGCCAAGATCAAGGCGAAGCACTACCTGCTGAACAAGCTGCAGTCGACGACCGTGTACAGCTTTCGCTTGGCTGCCGTCAACGAGGTCGGCCAGTCGGCCTACTCCCAGGTGAGCAGCTACAGCACCGCTGGCAATCCGCCCACAGCGCCAATGCCGCCGCAGCTGCAGGCGTGTAGCGCCAGCTCGCTGCAGCTCGTCTGGGAGCGGCGATCACAGGACGGCGACTTTCTGCTGCAGTTGCAGGACGCCGAGTCCGGACACGGTTACCTGAACAGCTACAAAGGTGGCGAGACCCGTTACGAGTGCCTGCAGCTGCGCCGCGCCACCAACTATCAGTTTCGCTTGCGCACAGAGAATGATGCTGGCGTCTCGCCCTGGTCCGCGGAGGTTACCTACTGCACGGCTGCGGAACGGCCCGGCCGGCCGGGCAAGCCGCACGCGAAGGGCAAGATACACGGCACACACTTCAAGGCGCGCTGGGAGCCGCCCGCAGACACTGGCGGTTCGGAGGTACTCCGCTATCATCTGGAACTGGGCGCGGGACCTAGCTTCGAGCGCATTTACAGCGGCAGCGAGACGGAGGCGATGTGCGAGCGCCTGCAGCCGGGCATTACCTACCAGCTGCGCGTCTGTTGCGAGGGGCCGGCCGGGCAGAGTCCGTTCTCGGAGATTGGGCATGTGACCACAGAGGCAGTGCCGCCAGGCGCACCGCCCCCGCCCCACTGCGATGCGCCCACGCCTTACGCAGCGCTGTTGAGGCTAGCCCAGCCGGAGAACAATGGAGGTGCGCCCGTGCTGGAGTTCGAAGCGCAACTTCGCTGCCTCGATGCACCGGAGCAGGCACAGCCGCACATCGTGTATCGCGGCAAGCAGGACTACTTTGTGGCGCAGCAACTGTGCCCGGGCGGCGTCTATGAGGCACAGGTGCGCGCCATCAATCGCGTCGGCGCCGGAAACTGGTCGCCGTGGCTGCGCTTCGAGGCAGCCGCCGCACCACCCAGTGCTCCCACGGACCTGGAAGTTGTGGTCAGGTCGGCGACGCACTTAACCGTCACCTGGAAGCCGCCTGCACTGCTGAACGGAGCGGCTGTGTGTGGCTACAGCTTGCAGAGCGCCAGCCAGCAGCTGGATGAGCCCCAAGCTGAGCCGCCCAGCACCCAGTTCCATGGCTGCTACCAAGGCCCACAGACCCTGGTGGAGCTGCGCAATCTGTCGCCCTATACACGCTATTACCTGCGCGTGCTGGCCAACAATGCAGCGGGTGCCGGACCCGCCACGGATGCAGTGTGCGTATCTACGCCCGCCGCTGTGCCAGGCGCTCCACAGATGCTGGGCTACGAGTTCACCGCCCAGGAAGTCACCTTGAACTGGACAGTGCCGGCGTCGCACGGCGCCGACATCTGCAACTACAACATTGAGTACGGCGAGCGAACCATTGCCACGCCGGACGCCTGTACGCGCTATACGGTCACTGGCCTGACGCCTGAAACAAGCTACAAATTCCGGGTGCAAGCGGTGAATGCGATAGGCACTGGACTCTTCAGTGCCTATGTGAAGCTAACGACGCAGCCGGCACCGCCAGCTCCACCACGGCTCGAGTGCAGCGGCTCTGGGCACAACTACCTGAAGCTCAAGTGGGGCGACAGTGGCAAGGCGGGCTCCGCGTCGACTCTGACGCCGGGAGCACTCAGTGGCAGCAACGCGGACTTCACCAAGTACTACGTGGAAATGTACGTGGCGCGGGCGAAGCAGTTCCAAACCGTCTACTCGGGCACGAACTGCATGTGCAAGATCCACAAGCTACAGGAGCGCAGCAGCTACACATTCCGCATCTATGCGCACACGGATCGGGCCGGCGACGGCGATTACTCCGAGGAGTACGTGTTCGAGACGGGCGCCACGCTTCCGGCCAACATCAAGGCGCCGCGAGTGGTGCACGAGGGCGTCTGCCTGCTGGACCAGGCTAGCCAGCCGCTCGTGCAGTTGACTCTCGAGTGGCAGCACTCGAAGAACAGCTTCAATGATCGCGTCGAATACGAGCTGCAGTACGCCATCGTCGCCTCCGACTCGGACAGTTCCAGCTCGCCCAAGGTGCGCAGCACTAACGGCATCACCAGCAGTAGCAGCACTGCAGCACCCGTGGCGCTCAGCAACCTGGACTACCGGCAGCTGTATCGCGGCCCAGAGACCAAGTTTACCATAGACAACCTAGTGGCGGGCACCTGCTACCAGTTCAGGGTGTGCCCGGTGCGTGTGACCAGCGGCGGAGAGCTGTTCCACGGCCAGACGTCAATGGCGCTGCGGTACCAGGTGCCCAAAGAGCTGGACGCCAGTGCGGCGCCCTGTCACCATCTGCACGGATCGGCAATAGCGCCGAGCCAGACGACGCAGCGCAGCAGCCGCAAGCAGTCGGACACGAGCAGCGTGCACATGCGTTCCGTCAGTGCTTCGGCCATTAGTGGCAATAGTGGTGTGGGAGCCGATGCCCAGGCGATCGGGCGACTGCAGCATGAGCTGGCTACGGCCAGCTTCAATGCTTGTGGCGATCCGCTGCACCATCATCACCACCATCATCATCACCATCATCAGCAGCATCAGGCGTGCCCTGGCGAGCCAACGAGCTCGTCGGGTCTGGCTGCTCCGTCGGCGTCTAGCTTGCAGCTGCGCGGCAACAGCAGCGCTGCCCATCACTTGCACCACCAGCATCATCTGCACCACTCGCACCACATGCATCATGCGCACTTGCCGCACGCCTCCGCTGGCCTCATGGGCGCCACGAGCAGCAGCGGCAACAACAACGGTTCCAGCAGCGGCAGCGGCAGCAGCAACTACATCTTGCCCCACGGCGGCATGATCAGACGCTTCGTCTCCCGGCTGACGGCGCTCTACTGCAACAGGAAGCGGCTGACGGACCAGCAGAAGGCGGTTTTCTTCGTGGTTTCATTTGTGTTTGTGACCTTCCTGGTGGCAATGCTGGTGCACATGCTCTGTGGCTGATTTGGCGATCGATCGTCACACAAATCACAAATCGCGTGTCTCAAACAGTGATTGCAAATCACTCGCATTTGTTTTCTCTTATTATTATTATCATTTTATATATGTTTATGTATGTATATATATATATATGAATCGATTGTACATCTCCTAAATCTCTATGTGTAAGAAGGCAACAATAATCCCACACACTTTCACAAACAATTCCTTAAACAACATCAACAATATTATCTACATTATATCTATAAATGAACATTCTTAAGAGCTCTTTATTTACAACTTCACATAGATAAAACATGAATTGATATGTGACTAACTACACATTTAATCGATTACACACACACACACAAGCATATGTATACTACACACAAAAATCTCCATATGTGCTATAGCATTTTGTGCAACAACCAACTCTCAATGTACATACAACAAAACAAACAAACAAACAAACAAAAACAACTAAGCTTAACCTAGAAATTCTTACAACCTTTACATGAGCCTCTTTTACTGTTTACCGCATTGTTGTTGAACATGGATGTATGTGTATGTTTATGCACTATAAATATTTGAAACGAAAGTTATAAACAATGAATACCGAAAATTATGAATTTATTAGACTATGCTCTATCATGGTATATAAAACTGATAACAACCACTACTATATCTGTGTGTTTGCAAATGTATATTTAACTATATATATATATATATATATATCTACAAACTAATGAAACTATGCAAATATATAAATTACTTTAGTGCTGTACATTTGTTATGGATAGCCAAAAAAAAAAAAAAAAACAAGAAAATGGATGCAGTTAGATCCATAGCCCATTCCAAACTGTTGAGATTTGAGTGGCAAATTGAAACTATGTCCATTTCGAGCTAATTTAACAACAGACGCTTTTTTCATTCTCTTAACTTTCCATGTGAATTATTATATACACAGTTTATTATTATTATAAATACAAAATCGAAAATTCATAGCGCGGCTAAAAGATATATCGTAGCATACAATACAATCCAATCCAATTATAACAGAGCTTACATGAATTATATCTCGTGTTAATGGCGGAACACATGTTGGTTCTCAATGATCCTAAAAGATGCTGCGAACATTATGCTGCAAAACCCAGCAGGGCAAAAACAAACAAAAAACAAAATAAAGCTCGTTTCTATAAATACATCCAATACAAAACAAATATATATACTTATACAAATATATACATAAATATATTTTTTACACAAAAATGGAGAAAAAAAAATTAAAAAATACGAATAAAAAATAAATAAAAATTATTTAGAACATACGATAAAAAATATTTGAAATTTATAGCCTAATGCAACGCAAAGTGATTTATATTCCAATTATTATTATTTTTTCTAATTAAATAAATTAATATAATCGTTTCTTTCCATAGTTTAATATGAAATTTAATGAATAATTAAAAAATATATACTGAAGATATGTATATTTACGTCGGTAAATGGTTACAATATATACAATATAATATATATATATATATAATTATATTAGCACTATGTATTGTACTATTTGTCGATATATTTGTTTATTATACAAGCATATATATATGTATATGTATATATATGTATAAATGTATGTATATACATATACATATACATATATATATATGCAATGCATATTTATAATAATTATTTGCAAAAGTATATACACATATATGTATATGTATATGTATATGTGTGTATGCATATGTTTCTATACATACATATATACATATAATTATATATAAAATAAATGCGATATACAAAAAATTGTTATGGTCTTTTGAATATGGATGGGCTAATACGAGTATATGGATATGCTAATGTATATGTACATATATATGGGAATATATGCTAACTAATATTATCTGTCTTTATTTTACAATAAAATTGAATACTCCAACAAAAAGTTGCATATATTGCGGAAAATTAACATCGGCAAGCCTATATACTATACTATTTGGGTGAATATGACGAGGGGCTCATAGCAACACGCTTTGAGTTCTAGATAAAACGCAGCTCCGGTAGTCGTGACGACGACAAAACCCTGAAATTCGTATATGATGTATCTTCATTAAAAAGTAAAATTTGCTTTAAACAATATATAGTTATACTCAATTGGTGATACAGAACTCTAAGTTGATCTGTGAGTCTCCCTTACAAGTACAGATATTTCCAATATATTCAATAAATATAAATACTTTATAAAGTCATGACATACCCGACTAAATGCATTAAAAATGTGAATTCCATGGCATTCGGCTTCAGACGAATGGACGGCAACATAAACAATGAAGAAGTCATCAGAGTCTCTAAAAAGGAGAATTACGAAAGGTAATGACAATGAAAGGTAACAATGATGAATAGTTTTTGAATTGAAATAAGTTTTAATATCTGCGTACTTAAAATGTTTTATTCTTTATTCTTTTTATTGTTAACACTTTGTCGTTCTACCATATTTAGCTAAAGCAATTCACACTATAAACATAAATTTTCTCGTATTTCTTTTTTAAATAATCTTAAATAATATATAACGTAAATTATCTGTTAGTTGGACGTTATCGTATTTTGTTTGATATGTAAATTTTGTATTTGTATGTGTATTCGTATTTGTATATATGTATACGTGTATACATTTATATGAAAATTAAATATAACATTTAAATCAACTAGATATTCTTTATCGCAGTTATTGTAATTTCATTATTATTA
The DNA here is from genome assembly GCA_035045145.1 of Drosophila meridionalis. Classification (NCBI taxonomy): domain Eukaryota; kingdom Metazoa; phylum Arthropoda; class Insecta; order Diptera; family Drosophilidae; genus Drosophila; species Drosophila meridionalis. The sequence continues at coordinate 275,893 of JAWNPG010000031.1, forward strand.
TTATTATTATTATTGATATTAATATTTTCCTGCTATTCATTGTTTAGTTTAGTTAATTCGTTATTTCTGTTAGTTTGCATATTGATATTAATCTAATTCTAAGGTATTCGTGAATTTCAACATAATACGATTAAAAATTACATTTGCATCTACCTAAAAACCATCTAAAAATTTGTAGTATTATTCTCGGAACTACAAAATATATTATACTTATAGGTATTTCAGGATATAGGCGCTAAAATCATTAACAGTTTTGCAATTCGTTTATTGTTTGTTGAGTTTTGTTAAAATCGGTGTATAAAATATTGTGGTATTTGCTTTATTTATATTATTATTATTTTAATATTTATCTCACTTATGTATGAAACATGAAAAACATTTCGTAGTCCTAAGTCCAAGTACAATAATTTAATATGCCTCCAAAAACTTGTCACATAAACATATGTGAGTTATTTTATTTGCCTTTTTATTATTTATTTATAAATATTTTGTTTTGTTTTAATATTTTCTGCAGCCATCTCTCAAGACAGATATACCCTTTTAGCTTATTCTAAAATTTATTTCTAATGCTAAGGCAGCTTTTAACGTCGATATGGGTTAGTTACAAATATATATATATATTTATATAGTATATATCATAATATTTGGTATTGGTAGCTTTTCAAATCCCAAGGCTTGTCTGCATAAAGCATATATATATACGTTTATATATAAATGCAATTGTGTGTGAATGAATGAGAATTGAGCAGACAAATTAGCAAAAACTTTTTCCCTTTGCTCGAGTTTTCGTTAATTTATTTTATTTTGTGTTTTTAATATTCATTCAGCCAATGGCGCCCATGGTGGATACACAGCTGCTGCTAATCAAGGGCTCACGCGAATTAACAGATGTATTGGATGGATCTATGGATAGTGTGAACTCCGTGGAGGCCTCCACCGAATCATGCTGACTTTGCGTTTGCTCGTGCCGTCGCGGCTTCACCACTTGGGCAGGATCTTTGTGTGGGCCGCTCACCTGGGCAGTAGCTGCTGGATAGCTGGACACACGCTTGAGTGTCTAAACGCAATTCAAGCAACAAAATGAGAATTGGGAATTGTTATCTCGCAGGTGCTTATCGTTACCTTATCATTCAGCAACTCCGCTGCATTGGCAGCTGCAATGGATTCGGTCACGGGACAAATGTTTTTGCTTGATGAGAACTTTTTGCGCTTGCGCTTCAGAGCAGCGATGGCAGTTAGACCTGGAACAGATGTATATATTGTTTACCTTCTACTTAAATATAGTTCAGGGTTCAATTTAATGCACCTGTCGTTGTGTGAAAGAAGTGCGCGCCCACGCCCACATGCGTGTGTGACGACGTGCTAGCAGGGGCACAGCTCCCAGCGCCGGGCAGCGCTGATCCTGCAGTTGGAACATCGCCTCCATTCTGCCTGTAGCTCACTGTGGGCTGGGTTGAGCTCTGTGCATAGCTCACACGCACCTGATCATGCACAGGTGTGGTGTCATGCGAGGAATTACAGACAGAATCCTCAGACTTGGAGCGTCCCAGCATTTTGCTCATGTTGCCCACCTTAGCGGCTTCAATAAGTGTGCCTAAGGAAGTGGGAGGTGGATTACAGACGGGATTTGATATATCCTAAAGCACACCAAGCACACAAGCTCACCCCATCGTTTCTTATGCCCCGCGATGCGTTTGTTGTACTTCAACGTGGTCTTACTGTACTTTGTGACAGGAGTTGCGGGCGCTGCAGCCGCTGGGCTCTGAGTGGGCGTGGTGGGCGACTCAGCGCCCACTATGCCGCCTGTGGTATTCTGGCGTCTGTGCATGAAGTTGGGCGTGAAGAGCGTGGAGAGCGTTGAGCTGAGTATCTCATGTTGGTTATCGTAGTTGTCCAGCGACGTGGAGAACTCGGCCACTGGGGCCAGCGAGCTCGTGGAGCCCGGTGGGGCAATATTGAAGCCCTTCATGAGTCGACGCTCCTTCTGGCGATTCTTCTTGCCGCCGCCGCCTGGGAGCGAGATAAGCAAATGAGATTAGAGCGTGAGTCGAGTGTATCCAAGCGCAGCTTACCGCCACCTTGTCCTGCAGTCACGTTCGTATCCATGCCGCTGTTCTTCAGTATTTCCACCAGCTCGCACCGGAAAGCGGAAATGTCCTGCTTAATCTCGTTGACATCATCCTCCGTCACGCCCTGAGACTCCGCCTTGCGCTGCTCCACGGTGACGTAGCGGCGCACCAGATTACGCATTATTTGCTGGTACTTGAAGTCCCTGTCGCTGGCCTGCTGGGCTTTGCGCTAGCATATCACAAGATAAGAGTTGGTGAAAGATGATATATCATATTATATCATATCATATCATTCACTCAGTCTCTAGACTTACACGTATTGTCTTCAGGTGCTCGCGCCGAGCTGCAGAGGAGCCGCTGCAGAACACCTGGCGCATCCACTTGCTGGCGTACCATATGGACTTGGGCGTGGGAATTATATTGAACGGAGGCGGGCAAGTGCCACCCTCTTCAAAGTAACTAATCCACAGCTTGGAGCGTGCGAATTTCCACTCCACATCAGCGCGTTCCTGGAAATTGGGGATGAATCATAAGCATTTGATGGCTTGTTTAGATATTTGGTTACTCCACCGATATGAGCTGATACGAGTGGTTCATCATGGCAATCAAGAGGTTGAGCAGCACGACGATGTTGATGACCGAATAGGTGCCGAACATAAGCATGCCCCAGAAACGTGTGAAGATCTTAATGCCATCCAGCTCGAAGCTGTCCAGATCAATCAGCCCAAAGACAGCCCAAAATAGGGTTTGTGTGGTCTCAAAAAGGCTATAGAAGAAGTGTATTTTATAATTAAATGTATAAAACATAGTCGATAATATTATAGTACATGTATAACAAGGATATTATATACAATATATATATATATATTCATGGACATTTTTATATGAAAATAAATTAAAAGTAAAATAAATATGCTTATAATTGCTTACAATTTAATTTTATTTGATAGTTTCGATTAATATGAACCAAAATTATTATAAAAAATAAAAATAAAATAAGGCTAAAACTTCATAAAGTTCATAGACATTAACCTAATATTGTCATTAGTTTTAAATTTAAGAATGAACAACTATAAAATAAATGGCAAATACTGTCCAGCATTTGAATAGATTCATGTTTGCAATAGCTAAACCAACTGATTATATCTAATCAGGGAAATAGTATAGCTCTTCCTTCGCCATCTAAACAGTTGTAACTTACTTGGAGAAACGTCGCCAGACGATGCAGGCATTCGGATCGTTGGTACCATTCATATTGAGCAGCAGGCTGGGTGAGACCTCGGGACAGCGCTTCTTCTCCAGATCAGCATAATACCTGAGTCCATGAGTCCAATAAATATGATATTATGAATATTATTAAAAGTAAGTGATTGTGAGTCCGCAGCAATACCGACCAGAGCAGCTGGTTGAGTCCGCTGCCAAAGGCGAAGAGCACCAGGACGTAGAGGAAGAAGAACTTCATGATGTCCATGACCATGCGCGACAGCGAGACCTGCAGTGGCCCCAAGTGTGGGTTCACCGAGAAGATGTACACCAGCTTGAGGCTACTGAAAATGTTTGCTGCACTGAACAGGCCCTCCGATATGAGCATGGGGTCCCAGGTGTCCCAGCGCTCGCGCGGCAGATCCGTGGCCTGCGAGTTGAACTTCATCTCCTTTTGCACCTGCACGACAAGCGGTTCAGACACTGGAGAGAGTGAGAGAGAGAGAGAGAGAGAAACCCCAAGATGTTTACCTGAAAAAACGAGACGACTCGCAGAGCCACTGTGGCTACGTAGAGCGAGTTGGTCACAAAGTCGATGACGTTCCACATGTCGTTCAGATACTCCTGCAGGCCCACGTCCCACAGCTGCTTCACCTCGCTCCAGATGAGTCCGCTCACCCAGGCCAGAATCAGCCACTCGATGAAGGTAGGCTTCGCGCCGCGCTTGGTGGGCAGCTGCAGCTCCTCCGTCTGGTTGAGCATCGTCGTCGCGTCCGACCAGAACCAGCTGCCAATGAAGGTCTCGATGCGCTGCGAGGCGAGCATCAGCAGGAACAGGAACGTGAAGTACGAGGCGCTGTGGCAAATGAACTTGATGAAGGGCTTCCGCATGGTCTGGCCGATGCTGGAGTACGGCGCCAGGATGTAGGCCAGCGAGAATATGGGGAACAGGATGCCAATGCGTATAATATCCAGAGTCTGAAGAGCCATGTTTTTGCGCCTAAAGCCGGGCAGGCCCTCATACCAAATGCTGGCTAAGAGCTGTTGCACATTCGAATGGGCCACAAACTGAGAGAGAGGGAGAGAGAGAGAGAGAGAAAGATTTTCGAATATATATCAAGTATTTCCTCATATTGAACTACCTTCTTCTGGCGCAGCTTGATGGCCAGCTTCAGGCGATTCAGGTGCATGCGTTCTCCATGCTCAAAGACCGGGCCTGTGGGATCGTGATTCAGCAGGATCTCCAGCTCGTGCGAAGTGCGCGTATGATCCAGCAAGGCGGTGGCAAAGTCTTGGCACTGCTTGCGCAGCTCCTGATACTCGTTCTGAAAGGAAATACCTGATCTGTATCCCATAATATATCACATGTCACATATCTGGCTTACCTTAAATTCGTGTTCGAGAAAGCTGAGGCGACGCAGCTCCCAGGACAGCTCGAAGGCCGTGAGTATGGGGTCCTTGGAGGACAAAGCTATGAGGCTGGGGCTGGCGAGTGCTCGATAGGCATTGATGCGAGAGCGCGAGTGCCTGAGCGAGTCCTCCTGCCGGGACAAGACGCACTCGTCACAGCCGCAACGCACGTCGTGCGGCATGGGCAGGACAGCGCCGCGATCGAGCAGGATTTTGATGATCTCATAGTTGTCCCGATGGGCGGCCAATATCAGAGGCGTTATGTCGGGCGTGAATGTAGAAGTTTCTTCCGAAGCGGACTCCCAGCTCTATGAGAGAACACAGACGTGCTTCAGAGAGAGAGAGAGAGAGAGAGGGAGAGAAAGAGAGAGTACTCACATGGTTGCCCTCATTCTGAAAGGTAACATTCTCATGATCCAGCAGTACCTCCACGGCCTCCACAAACTCCTCGGAAATTGAGTGCAGGAGCGCATCCTTCGTGTCCACATTGTAGTTGATGAGCAGCTCAACCATCTCCAGATTCTCATTGTCAATAGCCATGAGCAGGGCTGTCCGTCCCAGCGGATCGACGCAGTTAACGTTGATGTACTCCGTGTCCTGCGCCTTCTGGAGCATGCGACGCGTGCCCGCCATGTCGCCGCGCTCCACGGCCAGCAGGAACTTCTTCTCCTCCAGCGTCAGCTGACGTATCTCCTGGTGTGGCCGTATGGTGTTCTCCTCCTCCATCATGCCGTGTATGCTATGGCGCTGCAATGGGACGTGGTCTTTGGCTCTGCTAAAGGCTCCTCTTCCATCCGTTGCCCACTCACCTTCACTCGCCTGGCTGGTTCGATCTGGACGGCTATGTGACTGCTGCCGCTGCCCTCGCTGCCCGCCGACTTCTTATCCCCAGCATCTGCACCATCCACACCATTCTTGATCTTACTCAGTATTGGAGCTAGCACAGATTTTCGACGCGCCGGACTGATGAAGTGCAATTTTTTTCCTTCTTCTGTAAAGCAAGAGAAAAGTGATTGATAAAACGAGGAATGATAACCATATACGTTTGTCTTTCTATATATGTCTATATATCCTAACGAACTCATCAATCTCAGCTGTGCAAGTTCCCAGCGATTCGAACATAATTCAATTCGAGTCTATTATGAGTCTACCCCAATTATGTTGTGCAAGGATGTCTGCAACCAGAAAAGCAGAATCTACTGCAATGTGGCCTTGGGCGCAAGCACGGCGACAGTTGCAAGGACGCAACTGTCGCGCCGATGTCCTTGCACCAAATCAAAATCCCATTAGATTTCTATTAACTTCGATTTGATAGCTTTATCGTAATCAGGAAGCAATTAGCGGCTGGGGACAACAGCATCGCTGGCAATTAAAATAATGATAAAAATAATAATAATCACAACAAACACACGAGGCGTATGCGTAATATTCTATGAGAAATGGGCTAGGGGGAAATGCAGTTGGTCGCGGTGCTTCGTCAAGAAATCTGGGTCAATAGCTGCTTGCTTTTTTTTGCATATGCTTATTATATACACAACACACACACAGACACACCCACACCCACACACACATACACACACACATACACACACACACGTGCATAGGTCTTCCTGCTGGGGTGTGCGAGTCCGCTTATGAATTGTTGAAAGGATTCGGTCTGAGGACGGCCACGTTCAACATTTCATGAATATATATATATCACGGGCATTAACAATTTATGTGCAGACAACAAAATAACAGTCCTATGACATATGATATTAACATAAACAATTGCATTTTTACCACCTGCATATGCAGTAAAGCTCAACTAATTCGAACGTTCGCTAAATGTTTGAGAACAGTGTTAAAATTTAACAACAACAAAAATAATAATAAAAATAAAATAATAATAATAATGTTATTTCATATAAATTTTAACGTTTAGTTTTATTATACATTAACTTACATTAAATCAAAATAAATTAATAATATTATATATAAATAATAATTTAACAACAACATCAGCTGGAATTCTATGTGTTCGTTTTTAGGTTGGCTTTACTGTAAATGCAGTTTACGAATACTGACGACCTTCATAAGCTACATATATGTACGTACGTACACACTTACGGACGTAGCGTCCGCAAATTTGCCATGTAATATGCCCTACGTCAATATTTCTCTTTCATTTCCATAGGGTCCTACCCTTTTTACGTGATGTTTGTTCACATGTTAGCCTTAGTATAGAATTTGATTTGATATTATTTATTTAAAATTGCTTATAATTTTTTGTTTATGTTTTATTGTTTTTTGCTTTTAAGAAATTTGTATATATTCTTTAACCTATTTGAATATACTAAAATTTTTTTAGTATATATATATATTTTATTATATATATTATATATTAAAATTAATAATAACAACATTAACTAATCCATAAATGCATTGAAAATACCTTTTATATAGGTAAAAGAAGTTGTGATTTTTTTTTTAAGTTTGGTTTTTTTTTACAGATATACTTTCAAAACATTTTTGTCGATTTTTTTTGGCTGAATTCAGCTTTACATATTGCGCGAGGCTTTAGTGCATTATGTAAAGTTGAATCCTTTTAATATTATAATCATAATCAAATAACAAAATTAATAATAATAATAATAACTCCTTGCATATCTTGTATAAGTTCAATTTTAATGTTAAATAATCAACTATTCCATAAAAAATTATTTTCAAAATTAAGTTTATATCTTTCATATTCTATAAATACTTTTATAGAGTATACGAAATTCGGTTTATTTAGCAACCATCTTTTTGAGCAAGCTTGTCTTCACTTCTGCAGTTCGTAACAGCGTACGTTGAACCTTCATTGATTTACCACAGACACACAAGTGTAGCTAAAGTGTGTGTATGTGTGTGTGTGTGTGTGTGTGTATGAGGAAAAGTGAGACTGCGCAGGAGCTAAACTAACCTAGGAGCCGTACCTTTTGGTTGTCGTAGGTCCTGAACACGCAACGCTACAAAACAAAAACAAAATGGTCAACAGTTTCCGACAGCCACTTTTCCACACACACACAGACGCACACACACCTACACATATATCCGTACATGCAAATATATAAATGCAGCACCTTAGCGGCTACAAAGTAATCACAAATCCATTGAAACGCTATTGATTGACCTAAAAAACAATCTAACTATGCGCAAATACTTTACCACAGCGACTCTTAACAGATTTTGACCCGGTTTCCAACACTATATCGTTCCCATTCACAATTCCTTGCTCCATTTTGAACGCTGAACTAATTAATAAAGGGAATAACAAGGTATATTATGCTGGTTGGAGTGTATTTAACACACAGAAGGAGGCGAAATTATTCCAAAACAAGTAAGAGTGCTCTAGTCGAGACTGCTCGACTAGGGGATACCCTGAGCCCTGTGAAGAGCCAAATATCAAATCATTCTATTATTTTGTATGCATACATACAAACAACATACACAAACACACATACATATGCACGCACGCATAAGCGCGCGCTCTGCCAACTGCGCAGTTGACGCAGCGACTGCGCTTGGGCTGCAATGTGGGCATTACTATGGGAATTTAATTGTTTAATAACTTTTCTTAGCGATGGACTAAGTGCATCAAACTTTCACAACTTATTAATGGCATTCATATGTATGTATTTGCCAAAGCACAAGTCTCTAGTATTTGATTTGCGCTTTTTACAAATAGAGGGCTATTGTGGGCGAATGGGGCGTGGCATCTAAAATCTAAAGATAACGTTATCTCCGTATTCATTACACGCAACTACACAGCAAATTTAAAGTCTCTAGCTTAAAAGATGTACAAACCAAGCCTTAAAAACACTTTAAAATTATCGATAAATGCTCATTAAATCGAAATGGAATGAGTTATCGGAAAAATTTTATAAACTTGTGCAGCGTATGGTATTATCGAGTATTCATGTAAAATTTCAAGTCTCTACGTTGCGTACTTACAAATATCTCAGCGTTCACACGGACGGACGGACGGACGGACGGACGGACGGACGGACGGACGGACGGACGGACGGACGGACGGACGGACAGACGGACAGACGGACAGGGCTATATCGACTCGTCTTGTCGCGCTGATCAAGAATATATATACTTTATGGGGTGTGGCACGCCTCCTTCTGCCTGTTACATACATTTTCACAAAACCATTATACCCTGATTTCCCATTTTCAATGGGCTCAGGGTATAAAAAATACAGTGAATGTATTCCTGATCAGAACGATCAGCCAATATGCACTAATTATGTGTGTATGTATGTATGTATGTATGTCTCTCTGACTGCCTGTCTGTCTCTCTGTATGGCTGCCTGGATGGTAGAATCTATTTCTCTCAGTCTGTCAGTGTGTTTGTTTGCGCGTCTGTCTGACTTTTGTCTCTTTACCTCTCTGCCTCTATATATATATGTCTCTGTCTGTCTGATTGCCTATCAGCAAAGAACTCCTATAAAAGAGACACAAAAAGAGCTGAAGAAAAGCTCTCAAAGTGTGTTTATGTGTGTGGAGCAGTATTTTTTGCTATTTATATTTTAAAACAGTAAAACGCACTGCCCATACCAGAGCAAAGCTCTATTCTCACTTAATGATCCGTTATAAAAGCAGCTCAAATCGACGCTTGGAGAGTTGAGCAGAAATGCAAATGGGAGTAGGATAGAAGATGAGAGTGCGTCGCCCTATAAAAAGACGAGCCTGTTGCAGCAGCACTTCAGTTTGAGATCTCCTGCTGGTCGGACGTGCGGTTTGCTGGAGTGCTCCTCTTCTTCAGTGTGTGGTAAATATTTAAACATTAAGTAGTTAATAATATTAACTAAATATTAAGCGCTATTGTAATAGAGTTTATATATAAATTTTGTAAATTGTTTATATAATAATTATATTAATGATATCTTAATAATTATGTGAATGATTTTTTGGATTATGATCATTATGTAAATAGTCATTACTTGTAAATATTTAAAATGAGAATAATCGTAAGTTAAGACATAATTTAAAATTTTGAAGTGAAAATGTTAATGATAATGATGATCATTAAATGATAGCATTAAATGTACTATGATAATATATAATAATAAGAATGGTGTCTGCAATAATAATGACTTTGACATAGAAATACTTTTTAATACTTAATAATAATGATGCGTACAATACTAATGAAACGTAATGTAATCTTAAATTTTAATATTTTGGTTTTTAATTTGATGTGCAGTCAAACATAATTCTAGATCCTTTAGTACATTCTTATAATCTGGCAATCCTTACTAGTCCTGTAAGCCTTTTAAGATTTGAGTCTTTATTTTGGAAGCATTTTACTTACCTTCTCCTTCTTCTGCCGTTTTGACATCGCTCCATTTCGACAACTAACCAAAGATAAATCAGAATAATACATTGATGTGTTAGTATGGTTAGGTGATAAGCAAGACTAGAAGTTAAAGGCATGTTAGAAAACTCGAAAAACTTGACATATAATAATTATATTATAAATGAGTAAGTAAAACAAAAATTGATTAGTTTTTATTTAAAATGCTCGATATTTTTGCAATTAAAGCATTTATAGCGAAACACACGAATGTGAAAGTAAGAATTGTTGATTCAACTGATGCTAATGCTGGTGCTGTTGCACCTACACACACGAAAATAGGAAGAAACCGAGTGGAGAGCACGAGGGGTGCACGTATGGCCTCAAGTGTCCTTGTTGCCTTGATGCCGGCATCAACTCTTGCTTGTGTTTGTGCCTGTGGAATACGCACCCTTGCGTCCTTGGCACGTAGTGCTTCGCTCGCCGAAGCCTCGCACAAAGACAACAGAGAAGGACAAGTCAAAGTACGAACAAAGTTGTAATAGCTACAAAAAATCCCCTTTCAATGTGAATGTGTATCGTCAAATTTTGTTTCAGGCTTTCTATTACTCGACTTTCATAAATTATTTGACTATTTGTTCATACTTATCCCATATAAATGCAAAGAAATATGACTGTAAATTAAATTACTGCTGAGGCGCGCAAGCAACAACAAAACTATGTATTGCAACCATCAAAAGGGCGAGCTAACTCCCGATCGGATGGAGCTTTTGGCTCTCACTCTCTTTGCTCTCTGACATAGCAAGAGAGCGCCTAAACGGAACAAATGCAAAGTGAAGCTTGTCTTTGATTTATGCTAAAAATAGATTTACGCGCTCTTCTCTTTACATTCGAATTCGCGAAAGATGATGCCGTAGGTAAAGTGTGCTTTTCTAATAACGGGACCAAAGCAAATTGCGCTAGTTCTTGCTAAGCGAGCTTCAGCTTGGGGAATTAGTGAAGAGCGCTGAATTTATATTTATTATAATATACAACATAAAATAACAAATGTTTATACATATACACGTAAATATTCCCTTTCTATTTGGCAAGTTACGTATTCGCAACGTTGGCTTCCAATTAATAACAACTTTTTGCTGCGGTTGGCAGTAACTTTGTTGCTGTTGGCATTTTCTAGATGTCAGCTGTTGTTGCTTTTGCTGTTGCTCTTGTTATTGTTGCTGTTCTTGTTGTTGTTGTTGTTGTTGTTGTCCTTGAGCGCATTTTAATTCAGGGCACTGCACTCACTGTGACCGAAGCGCCGTCTATTAAAGGCCACCCGACGTCGCTCCTTACGTCGTGGGTGCTTTTGTTTTCTATTTTGTTTCTTTTGCATTTTGTTGCTCAAAGAGTTTTACAAGCGCGCTCTAAGCAAGGGTTGTAAGTGAAAATCTTGTATTTTAGCTAAACAAACTTTATTTATGTTTTTTTTTTTTTTATTAGAACGATATAAGATTTTAATAAGGGTATCATTTCTGTGTGAAACTTTAAAACCGCTGTATGATAGATTGACATAGAACATTTTTTCAAAATTCTTTATAAAAATTGGCTTGTTGGGGTTTGTTTGACTAGGAAACTCTCCTCAATTCCTTTGCGCCACAAATTGGCAAATTCCCATTGACTTGGTTTGAAAACTGCATACAATTGAGTAACTGGCACAAGTGGCTAGCCTCTTCACAGAGAACAAACAAAGCAGTGTATATAGAGAGGGTGCTCAGCTGTCATCAAGCATTGTGTACCCTCTCTCTTCCCCATTTGTGGATTTACCTTGAGTTGAGATTTCCTCTTGAGTGCGGCAATCGAACGCGTCTGCTGTCGAAGCACCTCCAGTGCACAATATTCACGTCAACTTTCCGACTGGCAACAAAAACTCAGCAAAATTTTTCAAAATTTGCAATTCAAAATTCAATTCTTAACAGAAATCAGAAATTTCCAATTAATCAAGCACTCGATTTAAATTTGTACGCTTTTGCTTTGTTGTTGAATCACTCAAAACAAACAAATAGTTTTCATAGAATTATATTCATGTATTTGTTTAAATTATTATTTTGATCGATTTTCCGTTTGTGCTTTTTAATCACGTCGTTTTGTTTCTATAAATAATTAAATTTACGCAATGATCATGGAATTTGTGCGAAATATTATTGAACAAATTTTAAAAACGTTTTTCTTTTAACTTTATACGCATGAATAAATTTGTTTAATTAATTTTTTTATTAAATATAAAACTTGAAAAATTAATATATTTACAGAATTTTAGTAAATATAAATTTAGCTGTAGATGTTTTCTAAATAATTGTATTCTACTTCATACATAGTCTGTCCAGAGTACTACGCAGTCGGTTACAGCTTACAGCAATGCACAATCAAGTTCTAATTAGAATAGCTATATGTTTATAGTAATTACAACTATGTGTACTATTAAATTCTGCTGCTAGAGGAGAAGTTTTTAATTGGGTAGCGCTTAATAGCATGAGAAAGTTGGGAGGAGTTTGACCTATAAATCAATTATTGCCTTTATGAAATACTGACATAAGAAACTTCAGTTAAAGGAGTTTAGGGCGTGTTGATTACATAGACTTTCAAACAGCATAGCTGTTTCCTCTTATGAGCAATTTTATAAATCACGAAAAACTTGCGTTCAATATTTAATAATTCCATGTTTTTTTACATATATATTGATATATATATTTTTATTGCGTTTTTGGTCAAATGCTTGCACATTATAATTACACTTATTCGTTGTTTATGTTTTCACTCGTTAATCATTGTTGCAATTTATCCGAATTTTTCCGAATTTCCATGCGTCTTGGCCAGTTGTCGAATTGCAACTGGGAGCCAGGCGATTGCACTGAGTTTGAAGGCGAAAACTTTTTGGATTTTCATTAATAAAAATCATGACCGGCTGTTTCAGCTGCACTGCGCATGAGCGTAGTATTGAATACAGGCGGGAGTAACCGACAATGTTGAAAAAAGGAGGTCATATTAGACTAACCTGCAAAATATGACGAACTAGGCTTTTAAAGTGAAGGTGGATAGAAATAGGTGTGGCCAAAAACTTTAAGCTTCATACTTGGCACAAAAAATACACGTATATTTTTTTTTTATTGGTAAATTAACTAATATACCATTTAAAGCTATTTCTATATTTGCAACGCCATTAGGCCAATGAATTCTATAAATGTTAAATACATATTTGTTTGCTTCAAAAATATAAATAATTTTCAACCACATTTTTCGATAACATGTTGCAAAATAAAATCATTCTCAATCAATATATTTAAATAAAACACTTTTTACCGCCAAACTCGAAAAGGAATCGATATTAATTTTATTGGCAATACCTTTTAGTATTTATAGTAGTTTACGAAATAATCGACTAGCCTCCACATTCACATGCAATCATCATTTGCATTTTTCTGTTCGCACGCACTGTCACACTCATCGCTAAATTTGCCAAATGTGCAAAAGAAGGCGACGGCGGCCTCTCATTAAATTCTTCCAAAAGGAATACGTTAAAATGTGCCTAAATGCCGCTATTTAAAAATTGTAGTCTCTAAATGTTAATGTTTGTGACTTGGTGTAAATAATCTTGTGTAACTTAAAACAAAAGGTGTGCAAATAAAAACGCCGCACCGCTGTGGAATCGCATTTTTAAAACGGTAAGTCTAGCATTTAATTGATGATAATTAAATATTTACCGGTGCTCGAAGTATACATACATTTACGCAAATTTCATTTATTAAAGACCATCTTGACAGCCATAAACTTTCATTCTTTTCTGTGTTCTTTTCGCTTTTCGACTGTTTTGGCGCAATTTGTTCGGCGTTTTGTTGTATTGCGCATAGTAATTTATGATGTTAGAGCGAGATAAATATATGTACATTGTCCCTGTTTTGGGTTGTTCATTCTCTTTCGGGGTAAAACACAAACGCTTGTATATCTACAAGAAATAAATAATTTATTAATTTATGTAACTTTATAAATTTATATACCATTTTCGTTTTGTTGTGTTTTTTTGTTTTAAATCTTTGAACTGATATGTTATTTTCATGCGGTATTCAATAAACTAGCTAATTATGACCAAAACGCGTTGTGCTTATGTAGAGGCTGACAACTCTAGATCGTACGAAATAAAATTCAAAGAATCTTTTTAAAAAATTGTGTAAGAATTCTGTATTAAGAATAGAATTTTGAAAAATTTATAAGAACTGCAACTATAAGTAAGTGACTTTTATATAGCTTAAATTGGATTGTTGAAAGTCTTCGTCTATCTTCATGCTGGTGAACTAGCTAGCCAGTTGTAATTTAGCCGGCAATGCAACTGAACTCAGCTATACATACGCATACACACATAGCTATACATATTCATATGCAAATATGCATACCTGCACACATGTGTATGAAAGAACAACGGCATAAAAAGAACAAGGTTATGTTGATGGGGTAGACAATCGTAGACAATCCATTTGCACCGACATCGTTGAGTCCCCTACTAACAATTCGATCAATATATAAATTTAGCAACAAAAAAAAAAAAAAAAAAAATATGGCGTGGGCTCCATCAACGAAATTCGAGGACGATTTGGTCGATTTACAGCCTAATTTCAATTTAATACATGGACAGCTGGCGTATGAAGCCAAGCGAAAGCAAGACTTTACTCCCCGTCCAAAATCAACATACGAGTATTTGGCCAAACGGGAAGAGCGAAATGCGGAGATTGAGAAACATCGGAGCACAAAGTCAAAGGAAATTCGCGCCAGTCTAGCTATGATGGAGCGAATACAGACGATAGCTGGCACTAAACCGTTAGGTGAACACGCGACAATGTCAGATTGGGATGATAGAAGCACCGTGGAGAAGGAGGCGATTGCTATGATGCGACATTTTGGCATGATGTCGATGACTGATGGCTCATTATCTCCGGCACGAACTGAGTCTTTGCCACAAGGCAATATTCATGTTATGCGAAATGGTCGACGCCAAATTCCATTGATCTTGGATCCCAAGTTCTTTGAACCAGGTAAAAAACGCAAAACGATTGGTTCTAAAAATCTAAAGATCAGGGAATCTGAAAGTACTGACAGTGTCTATAGTAGTTCCAATTCACATTTGGATGATACTGAGAGCAGCCAAGAGAACAATGCCGAAATACCCTATGAATTGCTTGTAGAAACAAAAGAAACGAATATAGCATAGAAAAAAGCAAAGACTTATGGAGCAGCGAAGAAGTCGTCGAATACTCTAGGTCAAATTTAATAAAATGGCATAATAAGAAAACATTTAACGTAAAACAAAATTTATTTAAATGAAATGTGCTTCATATGTTTCAAATATATATTTGATATGGCTGTATTATTAAATAAAAAAAAAAAAACAAAAGTTATAAGCATTGTATCCTGTTTTCCCATTTTCAATGAGTGAATATATATATATATATATATATATATATATATATATATATATATATATATATATATATATATATATATATATATTCTTCATTAATCATAAATTGATCATATACATATTTTAAGTTTTTTTTTTATTTTGTTTTTTAAAAGGTCGCTTTTCTTTCATTGAAATATTAGTTTGCTCTAAAATTATTCATTATTTTTTATTTTTCTTATTAAAAAAAAGTACTGAAGCGGAATCGTATGTTTTAGTTCACAACAGTTTACTCTCACATCTTTATAACATTAATCACACACACCTTTTTTTTTAATTTTCTGTCAATGTATTATACAGTAGTGTTAAAGTTTCACACTGAAATGAAACCTTAATAAATATGTTATTTAGTCATATAAAAAAAAAAATATATAAAAAAAAACTATATGTGAACTATGTATAAAAATATACCTCGATAAGATACAAAATTTTTTGAATTTGATAACCAAGAATAAAACTATTATTTTTAAAAGAATTTGAATACTGAATTACACTGTTAAAGCCATGTTTTTGGGGATACTTAAATTATAAGTAAATAAAGAAATTTCGCAAATTTTTTTATCCTAAGGAAAAAGATTTCCATCAATATTATGGAATTTTCAATATTGAAAATCTTAGTGTTATAAATGTGCCTCTAATATAAGCTCCCACTTACATGTAAAACTACGTTAAAAATGTATTACTGTAATATGTTTATACTTAGAAGTAGTGTTAATGCATAATATATAATAATATATTTGAAATGCTTGCTGTAATTTTGAATACGTATGTAAAAGAATGTCTATTATAGTAACTGAATAACCTACGAATATATCTCATAGTGATAGTTTATTTTTGTTGTTGCTATGGGATGCTGCTGTCTTTTTTTTATTATTATTTATTTATGAGAGCCGAGTTTTTATGCTGTAGATGTTCCTCTACATACAATTTACACAGTCATGCATATATTTATTCTTATGTGTGTAAAAGACAGCCGTCGGGGGTAAACAAGTTGCGGACATATAAAAATGTATATGTACTATAATATACAGACATACATACATATATACCTCTATATACATATATATGTAAATATATATATACATGTCCATATGTACGTAACGAGTCCCGACTCTTGTAGGGAAGACTTGAAATCTTTAAAATACTGCAATTCCAGTAACGCAGAAAAGTACTTGACTAATAGACACCCTTACTGTTAATAAACATATATGTATGGAAATTATCTAAATTTATTTGAAATAACTGTAGACTTTGGATTTAAATGGATCGTTTGAAACTAGCCAATTTTTATTCTAATATCTAATATCAGCAAAATGAACTGGGCTCTGTAGACTTTCTACTTAGGATGTTATAACTAAATCTACTTTGAAGTATTTTTAGAAAAGCTACATAAAGCATAAGGAAATTCTATAGGTAATATAGGAAATCAGTATTATATAATTTATTTTAAGGGTAAATAATCCTAAAACAAAAAGGAAATTTCTTTTTACTTTATGCACAATACAGTCCTCATAAAAAATATTTGAAAGGGTATTTAACCTTTGACGAAATTAGCTGACCTTATTATTTGTATTTTTTAGAATATGCAATTGTTCGTGTATGTTGTTAGCAGCAGGATATAAAAAAGAGCAGGTATATCAGTGCTCTTAATTATAGCCATTTCGTCCCACTCGTTAATGTACAGTCAAGGAATCACCTTCCATTTAATGTACATACATATGTACATAAGGGTACAACTCAGATTCTCAAACTAGGAATACGAAAGTGGGGAATGGGGTAACTCTTGTGTTCACATTGACGGACACGTCGTACAACGACGCCGACTTTAGTCTGTAAGTGAATACTACTACGCTGCACAATAATAAAATCTACACATACATGCATCCATACATATATATTTATATATATATAGATGTGTGTATATATACGTTATATGTATACGTATGCGTGAGTAGCCAAAAGACGCAGAAGAAGAAGTAAAAGAAGCAACAGCCCTGCGCTCACCGGCTATCGCCTGCGTAGCAATTGCCCTACGCTCACCGGCTATATCTGTTCTGTGCTGCGCTGCTTTCGTCTCGGTCGCCGACTTAGTCCCAGCTGCTTGTACAAAACTTAAGAGCTTCAAGTTTCACTTGGAAGCTGTTTAGAGCGCACACTGGAGCGAGAGAGTGCAGCAACCACCAAAATTGACGGCGTTTTGGCGCGCGCATGCTTAAGCTTTCTCTCTCAACATGTAATCTCTTCGCTCTCTGTGACTTTTGCTCGCTCGCTCATTCTCCCTCTTTTCGAATGACTCTCTCTCTCCTTCACTCTCACGCCTTTGGCTGGAAGTTTCGAGTTGCCAGCCTGGTCCATGTCATGTAGATTATAAAATGTTCATGTATCGGTCGCATTGCTGCTCACAGTTTCATTTTAACGCTTGCCCAGGACGAGCCGATATACTTATGCGACAGGAGACCGGATGATAGTTTACTTTAACAATATGATATAAAAGTATTAAATGAAGTAAAGCAAAGAAAATGGAATAGCCCAGCGCACAGGTTAATAACTTTTTATAGCCTTCGCAAGAGATATTAAACAAAAGCCGGGACATTGGCACCTTTAAGGTGTGTAGATACAGACAAAACGCTACCTACACATTAACCGGATTCGTATATGTATATATGAGTGTGTGCGTGTATCCGTCTGTGTGTAAGTGTGTGTACTACGCGTAGTGTCTGGCAGTGTTCCCCGAAAAAAAAAAAACTCATCAATCACGGCGATTGACTTCAGCTGGAAACGGTGGTGAGCTTAAGAAGAAAAAAAGAAAAAAAAGCAAAATGCGAAGCATAAAAAAGCGGGCGATAACTCTGCAAAAACAAATGCAATTCACGCGCGTGTCTCCAAGTCGAAGGATAACTTTAATCACTGCCATGGAATCTCTTATGATGGTAAATCTCTTCCCACTTGCGTCGTCAATTAAAAACAGAGTTTTATTTAGCTCCTCGGCAAATAAGTTTGCAAGTTTTCTTTGCAATCGTACACGTGGCTGCTTCCAGCTCCCGCTATAAAATACACCAAAAACAAAGAGGTTATAATAAAAACTGGCTGGGCTGGTATTTTCTTGCCGAGCATGTCTGTCCGTAACTCTGTCAACCACATGATACGAGTATGTCCATCTCCTTCCCGTCCCAACGATAGCCTCAGCGGTGATACCTGTCTCTTATTCCTTATCCGCTACCGCCAACAGAGTAGTATATATTTTATCCTAGCCATATAATATATTTTTACCTTTTTTCTGCATTTGTTGTTCCGGGACAAGAGGTGACTGGACGCCTCTAGAGTGGCAGGAATTACTTCATGTACAGGGCGCAAAAAACAGAAAAGAAAGAAAAAAAAAAAATAAACCGGTGCTCAAATAAAAATACTTGACGAAACTCGTATTTGCTTAACTTCTGCTTCTTCTTCGACAGGCTGGCGGGGCAACTCTCCCAGCCGCAATTCCTAGTGGCAACTCTCAAGTCCCATAGCACAAGCTTTTTCTTTGTCGCAGTTGTTTGTCTTGCAGTTGCTGTTGCTAGGGGACTAGTTTCCAGCTAGATGAGGGATAAGCAACAGCGATCGTTCGTATAGGCAACAAACTCATATCAAGCGTTTTTTAATGGAATATTTTGCATTAAATGAATGGAGTCGTGTGGCGCAAGTTATTCGACGTCATATGAGTAGTGTCCTCAGCTATTTAGTAATTTATACATTTTCTATTAATTTAGATTTATATTTTTATATTTGATCCCAGACACCAAACTTTCACTACTTTTAATTACAGTTTACTTCTACTCCCGTTTTATGGGACAATACAAAAGTGTGTTGTGTTATATTATTGGGCTAAGTACAACATACCTTTATCTATTTAAACATAAATCAAATTATATTTATTTATTTAATATAAATTCTATTAAAAATGAATTATATTAAAATATATAATTAATATATAATTACTAGGGGAGAAAATGTATATAAAAACTGAATTAGCTAAATAAAACCCCAATTATACCATTTAATAGGATTTGTCTGTTAATATTCTTTGTTTTTATTAATAAAAGAAATAAACAAAATTCGAAAATATATAAATAGGATTCGAGTGACAAATATAAACTGCACGTTGTACCATCATATTTTTTGGTTCATTGATTGTTATTACTGTGTGATTATTTAATTTATATTTATTTAAACAAAACACAAACATGTTTAAAAATATTTTAAATATCATGGTTTCTGTTGAAGAGTTATAAATCAGGTCTCAGATGCTTTGGTAACAAAAAATTATGAGTTATAATAATGTAAATTAGTGGGTTCTATTGTAAATTCGAATTTAATTTTTATATCAAAACAGCACGCATAGTTTCTTCTTGTTGTTATCTTATAAGTTATATCTTAGAGAAGTTTGCCTGTGACGATTTAACATTTTATTTTGTACCAGAGAGTCGATTCTATTATAAATATGGCATTTAAAATGGTGTTCATTCATAAAGAACGTTAAACACATGTATGGTGTTGATGACGCAGCGTTAATGTATTGTGTGTGTTTAACATCCGTTTCGGTCATGAAATCAAGCAGACTTTCACATCAGCTATACAATCGAAATGGGATCACATTAAAATAAACAGCTTTTATAGTTTGCCTATATACATATCAGAAAGTGAACTACGAGTACTTATTCAATTCCATATATAATTATACATATATTCCATTCATGTTTTTAGAGTTCAAGTGCTATTTTGTTGCTTAATTTTGAGTGTTATCAAATCCTTTTATAGTTGAAAATTTCAATTTCAATGTCTGCAGCTTTTGTTTGTATATCGAAGACTCAATCTTTCATTAACTGTATATTTATGTAATGATATCAATCCATGTGTTTAGAATAAGAAATTTCATCAGCATTGATCATAGGTACGTATACGTACAATTTGCACACTGGCTAGATAAAGATATATTTCGCATATATGTGTGTCCATCTGACAGAAATTCAATATATATTCTGGCATAGATATACTTGACAGAAATAGAAGCACTCACGACATTCTAATTTGCATTTATAATGCTAAGATTGCATAAATTGTCATGTCTAGAAGTCCCGGAGGCTGTTTTCACTATTCTAATCAAAGCTGTACGGGTATATGTTCGTTCGTCAAACTGCTGAAAGAGAGCAGCAATATTCGCACTCTGTCAACTGTTCGATGGAATACATACAACAATATTATAAACAAAAGTTTAGTGGCCTGTTGAACGAACCAACAGAGAACATCGAGAGCTTTCAGCCTGAAAGGCAAAAGAAGGGAAAATGCCGCTTTGAATGCCGCCATTAGTCTAAGAGAATAAAAGAGCTATACGATGCTTTATGTGTCTCTGCCTCTAGCCGAGCGAAATGCCGAAAGGAACAGCGCGGCAAATGCAGCATCTAAAAAGGGGCGTGAGAGGAGCTCATTCAGTTGGACTTAGTAGTAGACAGAAGAGTTTACGTTTTTTATATTACATTGTGAAAAAGTCAATCAGAAACTATTGAAAAAGATGATCGTAATCAAAATTAAACTTTGTATATGTTCAACTCGTATTGTATATATACTATAGATAGAGCTTTAAGCGAGTAGTGGAACAGCGCATGAGCGAACCATGACCATTCCAAAAGATGAATTATTTAAACAGTATAAAAACTTGACGTTTTTCCCTATAGTTTGTACACCACAAAGCTGCACTGCAGCATCCCCAAAAGTACATATCTATATATACATATATGTATGTGTAAGGGTAGGTGAATGTACTACTGATATGTCTAAATGACAGTGAAACCTAAAGTTGATGAACTATGAATACTAATTGTTTGTATTTGATTATTTGCTTGCAGCTCGGCTTACGGCTCACATGACAAAGAGCTAAGGGATAATGGCACATGGCGACAACAGTTAATAAATGCTATGCAGACAGGACATTAAGGCACAGTTATTAAGCAATCTAAGGACATGGCAGCAGCGACGTCATCAACCCGTGAATTCGTTGAGGGCTGGACTCTAGCGCAGACGCTAGGTGAAGGCGCCTATGGCGAGTAAGTTGCAATGCAATGCAATCCGGTGCAATCAGAGGCCTGACTGCAGTTTGGTTCGTGCGAGCTGAAGTCAATAAACCGGAAATGATGTGAGACGAAAATAGAGAATTCTCGCTATTCCGGCGTATTTGCTACTGCTGCTGCTGTTGCTTCGTTATCGAGTTCCGAAGCTCGTTTCTGTGTTGCGCGCATGCTCCAACTATGAAGCTTCGGCAAAATGGTAACAGGAGCACTGCACTGCATTCAGCCAACGACAAAGGCAAACGCAGTAGGACTCAGTGGGGGTGGGGATAGGGGAGGAAAGGCCCATTGTCGATTGCATTGACAAATTTTTCCGACAGCAAACGATGTGCACATAAAACTAAAAGAGCAACACTTCAATTACTATCTTTATTGGTGCAGAGTCAAGTTGCTTATCAATCGCCAGACGGGAGAGGCTGTGGCCATGAAAATGGTCGACCTGAAGAAGCATCCCGATGCCGTGATCTCAGTGCGCAAGGAGGTTTGCATACAGAAGATGCTACAGGACCCGCACATCTTACGCTTCTTTGGCAAGCGATCCCAGGGAGACGTGGAGTATATCTTTTTGGAATATGCTGCCGGTGGAGAGCTATTCGATCGGATCGGTAAGTAGTTCTTATTGCTATTTCATCACGTAGTAATATAAAGTTCATATTACAATTTGATGAAATTCATAAAGCTGTATAACATTTTCTTTTATGATTCATATTCATACAATGCAATCTAAATACATAAAATAATATTTAATATAGTTGATTAAGTGACGAGAGCATGTTGTTTTATTTACTAAACACAAATTATTATCTCTACAGTATTATGACTATTCACATTATAATCATATGATTATAGTCACATTATAATCATATATTATAGTCCGTTTGTCTGCCTGTGTTTGCTGTAACAGTTTACATATATTACTTTTCTTATTTAAAAATTTAACTTTGGTAATCGTTAAACTCTTACAGTTTGATTTTATTTACAGAACCTGACGTCGGCATGCCGCAGCATGAAGCCCAGCGTTACTTCACTCAACTGCTCTCCGGTCTGAACTATTTGCATCAACGTGGAATTGCCCATCGGGACCTGAAGCCTGAGAATCTCCTACTGGACGAGCACGATAACGTTAAAATCTCCGACTTTGGAATGGCCACTATGTTTAGGTATAATATATTAGAATCTATTGCTTATTAGGATCTTTGTGAGACTCCCGAATACGTTTCTATTTCGAGTTCATTAAATTATCACATAGACACATTTTAAAACATTACTATCTAGTGTTTAACTATTGCATTGCTTGTATGTGAATATTATCAAAGATCTTGTGCACTTTTTAAATAATTTTTAGATTATGGAAATGTAGTTTTTCAAATACCCTTTATTAACTTAAATCAAGTCAAAGCTCATTGTATATTGGAATGATTGTACTATTACTTTTCTACATAGAAGTAACTGCTGTAAACAGTTTAAGACATTACAAATGTCTATACTATACACATTGATACAAATTTAATTAATCGCATATAAATGAGAATAGTGTGCAATGTTAACATATACACAGTTTTTGTCAAGCTATTAAAAGATTTTTTGTCAAGCTAAAAAAGATAAAGAGCAAAAGAAGAAGAATCTTAAAACCTTACTTCTTGTGCGTTTTTAGTTCTGTAGAATTAATAATCTTTAAACTATCTAAGTATACAAAAAGTATATAGAATATATTTATAAATTGAGATATATTTATTTTGTTCAATGCTCGCAGTAATATAAATATTTTTTGTAATTTGGAATCTTGATTTAAAATTTGTTTTAATTCAATTTATTCAAATTCTCAATCTGAAACTTTAATTTAACACACTGTTACACACTTCTTATTTATATTTCCTCTAATTTTCCTCCTTATTCTATTTCAGATGCAAGGGGCGAGAGCGTTTACTAGATAAGCGCTGCGGCACTCTTCCCTATGTGGCCCCAGAGGTGTTATTAAAGCCGTATCATGCGCAACCGGCGGACATTTGGTCATGTGGCGTCATATTGGTGACAATGCTGGCGGGTGGTGAGTAGAATGCACACCGCTATATACCAACACCTATTGCCTGCTTAAGAATTAACTAAAAAAAAAAAAAAAAAACAGATTTAATAAAAAAGAAAACATTTGCATATCGTTTCCTATTCTGTCGCTCACATTGCTCGTTTCTAATTAATAATAACGGCACTGTTACACACGGTCATTACGATTTGTCTATGTGATTTTTGTGTTTTTTGATATGCTATATATACAACTCACTGTTCTATATGTTTTTGTCTCACCCACACAATTGCAACTCTTTCATTTTTGCTGTTTCTTTGGTATTCTAGCTGTAGATTGTTTTCACATATTGTATCATCTAAAGCTTTTATACCAAAGCTCCAGCTTAAATTGCTTGACACCGCCCAACCGCCCGCACCATCCGCCAACATCAGCAAAAATAAAAAAAAAAACAGTTCGTCAACTGTTTAGTGCACGAATTAAGCTAAATGTTCATGAACTTTTCTAACTTGCACGGAACAAAAAAAAACTCACCACACTTGGCTAGCTCTTGCAATTAACTCAACTCTTCTGTGTATTTCCCTTTCACAGAACTGCCCTGGGATCAGCCTTCGGCCAGCTGCGCGGAGTTTATCACCTGGAAGGACAACGATCGCTGGCAAACGCAAACACCATGGAGCAAGCTGGACACGTTGGCCATTTCGCTGCTGCGCAAGGTATTGGCCACCAGTCCAGGCGGACGTCTGACGCTGGAAAAGATACTGGATCACAAGTGGTGCAACATGCAGTTCGCCGAGCATGGTAAGAAACGAGCCGCTATCAATACAGTTATAGTGTCCGATTCACGCCCTGCACACCCTGTAGCTCAGGTACTTAGTGACTCTCAATCACATATTGCTTTGCGTACTTTGAGGGTCGCTCTGTGCCTGTGCCGCACGTGTTGCCCTCAGCCACACAATTGTGAATTCGCAGTGGAAGGTCGAACTCGAACTGGAAGATCGAACATCGTGCCAGTGCAAGTGTATTATAATGAAAAAGTGTTTTCAAATTGTCGCCCCATTGCCGTTGCTTTGGCGCTTTAGCTGTATGATAGATTTAAATACTTCATAAAGCTAGATTACCAAAGCATTGGCTCTGTGGCCCAAGCCCAACGAACTTGTGAAACTATCAAATATATAAACGCATACATAGTATTTTATATTATTATTTCGTTTGGCTTTTTATTTTGCATATTATTTGATCTTTGGTGATTTTAGCTGTATGGTGTGCGCGTATTCCATAGAGCTTTATTACCAAAAACCAAATGGTTTTTGCATTGCTTTCTTTTCGTTTGTTCAATTAACTGCAGTTGTCCTTTGTTTATACAATATTTCTTTTTCTTTTCTTGTATTAGTTCTAATGACAGTGATTCGTTTCTTTTGCAGATCGTTCCTATGATTTAGTTGACTCCGCCGCCGCTTTGGAGATCTGCTCGCCCAAGGCCAAGCGGCAGCGCCTGCAGTCGAGTGCTCATTTGAGCAATAATTTGGATGATTCAATATCGCGCAACTATTGCTCTCAGCCGATGCCGACGATGCGCTCCGATGATGAGTTTGTGCCGCGAGCGCGCAATTCAAATGTCAATGGCCAGGAGGCGGATGACGACAGGCAGGCGCTGGCTCAGGAGGCGCGCTTAACGTACTGCTTCTCGCAACCCGCGATGCTGGACGACCTGCTGCTGGCAACGCAAATGAATCAGACGCAACAGAGCGCATCACAGAACTACTTCCAACGCTTGGTGCGACGCATGACTCGCTTTTTCGTGACGACGCGCTGGGACGACACCATCAAGCGGCTGGTGAGCACAATCGAGCGCCTGGGTGGCTACACATGCAAGGTCAGCGACGATGGTGTCGTCACAGTCTCAACGATTGATAGGCGTAAGCTTCGCCTAGTGTTCAAGGCACACATCATCGAGATGGATGGAAAAATACTCGTCGATTTTCGACTGTCGAAGGGCTGTGGCCTCGAGTTCAAGCGACGTTTCATTAAAATCAAACTTGCTCTCGAGGATATTCTGTTAAAGGGACCAACGACTTGGCCTATTGCCATTGCTACCAATTCGGTACCCTAACTACTACAAATTAAGCATACATAGATTTAGTTTTGATAAGCATATAACCTGGTTTACTAATCAGACGCCTAATTTTTATGTCACATTTTTAACCTCACATTTAGAATAAGTACATCTGAAAAAGCTTTTAGTTTTGTTAAATGTTAAACAAGTATTTTAACTGTAGTTAGCTAAACGTTATGAAAAAATAAATTTATAACGACTATGACAAGTTTTTCAACAATTTAAAATGTTATGACCTAAATGTTTTTTTTTGCTTTATTATGTTAATATTATGATTCTAGGATTAAAGAATCGATTGAATATTGGTTTCAAACTTTTGAAAATCTTTTTGAAATTTATTTCAATTTTTAAACTTTAACTGTAGTTAAAGTTGATTTGCTTTGCATTTTAAATATCTTACTCATGCTATGTTGATCTAGCTGCTTTGTTGTTTATGGATGTCTTGGATGACAAATCCATGAAATAATTTCGCAAATCATGAATAGATTTCTTCAATTAGGAAATGATTTCGCATATCATGAAAAAATTTCATTACACATGTCGCATACTTTCATTATATTGGATAATACTAACGTTTCATTTCAAAATAATATTGAAATACATATATTGAAATATTTACACACTTTGTTTCATTTGAAGACAAGCAATTCCAAAGTACCAATTCAAAATGTATATTTAAAAAAAAATTCAGCTGGTTAGCACAAATTTTTGATAACCTCTAAAGGTCGAATGTTTTAAATTTTAATATTTGGACACACTCTTGAATTCACGCCTTGACAAAGGCATCAATATTTTAAGTAGAATACGTCGAATTTTTCCAACAAATTAAATAAATAAAAGTTGAGTTTTTTATAATTTCGAAATCTTAAGTTAAAATATAAAATAATTTGAAATAAATATTAAACGTTAATTATTAATTTGTGAAAGGTAAAAAATTGAATTGAGCAAAAGACGTGAGAAACATATATTTTCAACAATATTTATTTCACATCTACTAACACTTGAATAAAATGTATTATATGTCTGCTTCTAGAACTTTATGCGCTGCGTTATATAAATAAAGTGGAACAATCGATCTTTGACATTGCGAACCAGTTACAATAATTATAGGGAGCTGAGAGGTCATTCTTTATTTAATTTCCACAATGATAATGTAGCTAAAAGCGCCGTACAACTGGTTAAATATCTTCGCGTGACCAAAACATACGTTTATATAAATAATGTGTGTATCATAGTACTGATATCAGTAAATATAATTTTAAATAACGATGCAATTTTGGGGCATAGTAAATCGGTTTATATTGTGCGCCAGACACAATCTCTACACCAAATGGACACCTTGAACTTGGGCGCTTGCGTTTGCGCTTGCGCTTTCTGCTTTGGTATTTGTTAATTCGAGTGGGTGCTTGGTGTTTTTTTGGAATTTATAAGAAGCGAGATTTATTGTGGTTTCCTGAAGTTCTTGCCAGCGAACTTAACGCCCTGGCCAATCTCCTCCTCAATACGCAGTATTTGGTTGTACTTGGCTAGACGCTCCGAGCGGCAGGGAGCGCCAGTTTTGATCTGACCGGTGGAAAGACCAACGACCAGGTCACCGATGAAAGAGTCCTCGGTTTCGCCGGAACGGTGAGACACCATGGTGCCCCAGCCATTCTTCTTGGCCAGCAGATGAGCTTGAATGGATTCCGTCACTGTGCCGATCTGGTTCACCTTAAGGAGCAGACAGTTGCAGGCTTTCTTCTCGACAGCGGTGGCAATGCGTTTGGGATTTGTGACAGTCAAATCGTCACCGACAATCTGAATCTTGGTGTTGCCAGTCAGATTGGTCCAGGCATCCCAATGATCCTGATCGAAGGGATCTTCAATGGACACGATGGGGAAGTCCTTGATGAACTCCTGATACAAGTTAGCCAATTTTTCGGGCGACAGCCATTGTGCCTTATCGCTCTGTGGATTCTTGAAGTCCAAGTCATACTGTCCATCCCTGAAGAACTCAGAGGCGGCAACATCCATACCGATCTCGATCTGCATAATACAAAAGCATAAGAAAAATATTAAATAAATAAGATAAAATATTAAACAGAATGCAGGTTCTCACCTTGCCGGTGTAACCAGCCTTGGCGATGGCATCGTTGATGAGGCAGAGAGCCTCCTTGTTGGACTGAATGTTGGGTGCGAAACCACCCTCATCACCCACTGCGGTAGCATCCAAGCCGAACTTGGCCTTGATAACATTCTTCAAGTGATGGTACACCTCAGAGCCCATTTTCATGGCCTCAGTGAAGCTGGTGGCGCCAGTTGGCAGGATCATGAACTCCTGCATGGCCAGTTTGTTGCCAGCATGGCTGCCGCCGTTGATGACGTTGAAGGCAGGCACGGGCAGGATGATTTCCTTGTTGCCGGCCAAATCAGCAAGATGCTTGTACAGTGGCACGTTCTTCTTGGCAGCACCAGCCTTGGCCACGGCCAAGGACACACCCAGAATGGCGTTGGCACCAAACTTGTTCTTGTTCTCGGTACCATCGAGCTTGATCATGAAGTTATCAATGGCAGCCTGGTCGGTCACATCCAGATTGGCCTTGATCAGCTCAGGGCCAAGAGTATTGTTCACATGGCCGACAGCCTGCAGCACAGACTTGCCATGGTAGTTGGCCTTGTCGTTATCGCGCAGCTCCAGAGCCTCATGCACGCCAGTCGAGGCGCCAGAGGGAACGGCTGCCCGGAACAGGCCCAAATCAGTGGTCAAATCGACCTCAACGGTGGGGTTACCGCGAGAATCGTAGATTTGACGTGCTTTGATCGACTTGATGGTCATGTTGCTACCTTTAGAACTGCAAAATACAAAGAAAAACTTTTGTTAATAATTATTTACTTAAGAGTTTGATTTCACAAATGCAATTCACTTATAACAAAATTATTAATAGCTTTTTTTTTTTGTTAAAGGTGACAAAACTTAATTTTGACTTCCGTTCATCAAATTAATTTTAATAAAAATCGGTGGATTCTATTCACATTTGTGTAATTATTTAATACTTTCTCTTTTATCTGCCGGTATTTGATCAAATTAAGAACAATCAGCAATTTCCCACCCGCAAGGAAATACTTTTTTCACAAGCGAAACGTGAGAGCGCGATAGCTACATATAGCGCTTGCCGCTGTTCGAATGACCTCTACAGAGCGCTTTAAGGTCACAGCAAAAGTAATGGACACAGAGGAACGCCGAAAAGTAAGCAAAATTTCGCAAATTACGATAAGAAAATGCAAAACTTTTAGTAAATTATGCAGTCAAGTTTAAGTGAGCAAAAGGCATTAATTAAAAAGTGTTCATATATATATGTAATTATTCACATTCTCCGTTTGCTCTAAAATACATAAGAGAAATGTATTAGATAACTGCAGCTATCATAGAAAGTGAATTTCTAGATTAAAAACAATTGATATAAAATTGAGAGGAAAAAAATACTACTAATATAGTTACACAGTTATAATCTCACTTGAATACATACCAAGAACTTTTAAATTTTATAAATTTAAATCCAGACGAGAGCGACTCAAGTGAGCTTCGGGCTTGGCTGGCTGATTTGCTACTGAAATCGTGTGTCGAACAACGCGATGAGGCGACGAAGTTTTTATTTCGGCTTATGTGGGTTGGCGCTGGTATCGATGATTGCAGCAAGGGGAATATACGCGCAGCGCGCGATACTAAAGTGTTAGCCATTGTTGTTGTGGACTGTGGAACTTAAACTGCCGCTATGGTTGCGTATACGTACTCCAGCCCAGGTGCTGCGAGTGGAATTTTTCAGGCGTAAGCTGGCTGCCGGCAGCTTGGTGGGGGATATAAGATTGACCTTGTGCGAAGGTTAGCCGTAATGGCATCCACATGTGGCTTCCATTCACTTAAAATCTGGTTAAACCCTTGATATAGAAGGAACATTTTCAGTTTTATGTAAAAATATCAAGCAAAACATAATAATAATTTTGTAAATAATTTAGACGCTTTCCATTGGCGATATGCTGACACTTTCCAGCACTGCTTGTTTCGCATCGGCAACATCGATATTGATTCATCGATATTTAATCAACTATCTGTAGAGCACGCGGCCGGCACTGTTTTGTCTGTTTACAATTATAACTTTGAAACATATAATGTCTGAAAATACAACCATTATTATGCCAGGAGAGCGAGTGAAAGTCGTGGAAGAGGCGGCACAAAACAAGCGCGTTATACTAGGTCCAGGACTCAGAAGATTTGATGACAAAGTCGTAGCCAGCAAAGCAGGCCCGCTTCGACACAAAGATCCAAACACATTTTGGGTGGACAACTACCAGCGGCGTTATGTGCCAGCGAGAGGAGATCTGATTATTGGCATTGTGAAGGCCAGAGTGGGCGACTTGTATCGCGTGGACATTGGCTCTGCGGACATGGCTGCGATTTCGTACCTGGCCTTTGAGGCGGCCACAAAAAAGAACCGACCTGATCTAAATCCTGGTGATCTGCTCTACGCCCGCGTTCTCAATGCCAATGCAGACATTGAGCCGGAGCTCGTGTGCGTGAACTCAAATGGGAAACGCGGCAAGCTAGGTGTTTTGCAGGACGGATTCTTTTTCAAGTGTAGCTTAAATCTGAGCCGTCTATTGCTACGCGAGAGCTGCCCGGCCCTCACAGCTTTAACGGACGAGCTGCCCTACGAGATCGCCGTGGGCGTCAATGGACGGATCTGGGTGAAGGCGCACTCTATGCGGGAAACCGTCGGTCTAGCGAATGCTATTATGACCCTAGAACAGGCGGGCTATGCGGAGATCGAGAAAATCTGTGGGAATCTGAATAGTGTAATGCAGGCGTGAATAATTACTACTAATACAATCTTGGCACTGAAATTGCAAAATTTATAAATAAATACTTTAAACTAAGAGAGAGAAAAAAAACAAGAAACCAGGCATAGTAATTTACGCCTACTTTTTATTAATATATTTATTCAAAGTATCAATATTTTAAATTTAGAGCTGCGATACTTGGTCTAAATGATTGAAATACAACTGCCGATATTTAGCTCATCAGCACATATCACACACCGTTCCGCTCTCTCATCACATTAAATATCGATGGTCTGCAGAGAAAACAGCTGACTGTGTTATCAGTCTACAAAAGGAAAGTTTATGTTCAGTGTCTAGCTGCTGCGTTGCATGTATTACGTTAAAGTTCAAAGTGCCATAATATGACTTTTATTGAATTTTTGTTCATTTTGCTAATCCTTTACTATGCCGTCTATGTATTGCTTTGGATAATACTCGACTGTAATGTCGCCCTATGGTATAAATCTCGTTTTGGAATCTCGCTATCGACCATGCGCGGACAGGTGGTTTGGATCACAGGTGCCTCAAGCGGCATTGGACGCGCATTGGCTATTAGTTTGGCTCGCCATGGCGTGCGCCTGGTGCTCAGTGCGCGCCGTCTTGAGCAGCTGGAGCAGGTGCAAGCCGAATGCTTGGCCGCGGCGCGCGGGCTTTTGGCCCAGAAGGATGTGCTGATCCTTCAAATGGATATGTTGCAGCTGGACAAACATCAAGCGCACCTGTACACCGTGCTCAATCATTTCGAGCGACTCGACGTGCTGGTGAATAATGCGGGTCGCTCGCAGCGCGCCAACTGGGCAGATATTGAGATCCAAGTGGATCGCGAACTCTTCGAGCTGGATGTCTTTGCCGTAGTGCACCTGTCCCGCTTGGTTGTGCGCTACTTCCTGGAGCAGAACGGCGGCAGAGGCCACATTGCAGCCACTTCGAGCATAGCTGGCTTCAGTCCGGTGCCCTTCTCTGCAACCTATTGCGCCGCCAAGCATGCGCTCAATGCGTATTTATCTGCACTGAAGGTGGAACAGCGCAAGTTGGATGTCACCATATTTGCGCCTGGTCCCATTGCCACAGATTTCCTGCTGGAGGCATTCACGGGCACCAAGGGTGGCAAGGTGGGCACGAGCACTGCTAACCAGAAGCGTCTTACGGCGGAGCGCTGTGGAGAGCTCTTCGCAGTTGCCATTGCCAACAAAATGGATCTCACTTGGTGCGGTCTGTTCCCGGTTAATGCGATGGCCTATTGTGGTCGCAATGCCACGCTCACCAAGATCTTGGGACAGTTCATGACCGAGAAGACCTTGAACAAAATCCGCGAGGGCAAGCTATGAGATCTCGCGGAGATCGTCTTTTGATAAGAAAACTTGTGCTACAGCGAATCAAAAGTAAATAAGATAAAGAAGTTTATTTTGATCCAAGCGTTGCTTTTACGTGCTCTGGAATCTTGATGCGTTTTCTTTTGGCCTTCAGCTGTGTTGTCTGCTGAACTTGCTGGAGACTGGGCTTATTCACCTTTTTGCTCTTTTTACAAGAAAGCGGATTTGGATTCTTTGGTCCCTTGACTTTTTTCGGCTTGACGGCTTCGACTGGCTTCAGACCCTGTTTCTCCTTCATGTATTCTATCTTCTGTTCGTGCTGGCCCAGCATCAAATTCTTGGCTTTCTTTTGCACCCATTTCTTGGAGGCATCCGAGGGCGCCTCTAGCACTGGCGTCGCTTTGTGCAGATAGAGAAGGCAACGTCCAGGTACCTTACGCAGACTTGCCTGCAGCAGACGATCCTGTGTGGCCACTATATAGCGATTGTCCTTTGTCTGCAATTGAAATTGAGTACAGTTGTTGACACTACTTGGAGCTACCACATCCTACCATCGACTTGAGGCACTGCGCAGCTGCAACAGGTTTGCCCTCGTGCCCGCATTTGTGCACATGGAACTGCTTGACAATCGTTAAGGCGCCTAACAATGGAGCTCCTAGTGCCTCGGCTTCGAGGATGATGCATTGCGTAGTCAGAAGTTTCACATTACATTGAAAATATTTTTTAATTTGTTCGTCTATTCCAATTTTGTGCTAAATGTAAAGAAATATGCTTCAATTATTCAATTTCTGTAAGAGCGTAGCTATGTATTTTACCTGTAAAGCGGCCTGGCAGAAGGTAGCATCAATTAGCACCTGATACGGTTCACGGTAATCAAAGTGCGTTGCAAAAAATGCAAGCGTTTTGTTAGATTTTTTAAAACGTGAGATCTTCATCACGTTGTTTTTAGTTTATCAACAAAACCATAAACTAACAATCTATCGATAACTACTTATCGATGTATCACTTTAAAATTATTAATTTAGTTTTATGACTGTTTTCATAGTAATCGAATAGTCATATGCATTAATTATGCTAGATGAAATTATCTTAATCATTTATTAACTCTTTGAATCAGCCTAATATAATTTAATTATCAATCGGCCACCAACGTAGTGTTGCATCTGCTTGTGATGGCGCTGCCAACTCATGCAAAAGTATATTTGCCTTGAATTGCCATTTGAAAATTTCAATATTGGCGCAAAAATTAATTGTGCGTATTTTCAACCACCTTTCAGTTTTCACCCTCTCTGCCATTGTTGTTCGTTCTGTTTTCGTTTATGTTTTCTGTTTAGTTATATTTATAGCGCCGTTGCAAGCGGATTTAATATATCATACGTCGTATTTCAACTGATATAAGTGTATTTATATATATCTAAATATGTGTGCATATAGCGTTTCATATTTGTTGAAATATAATACGCAGCATTTTATTGTTTAATGCGGCGCCCTGAGTCACAGCTAATATTGAAGTAAGAGTGTTATGGTGTAAATGTTAAATTGATCTTTGTTTACGATTAAACTAAAAAACAAATCGTATGAATAAGTTAAGTGCAAATCGTAATACTGGTTAAAAGAACATGTATGTAAATTATTTAAATTTTATTTAAATTACTTAAGAGTTAAACAGATTTTGTTTTTGAAATTTCCATATTACATATTAAAACATTAATATTAATTTTTTATATTCATATATATATTTTTTATTATTAAATGATTAGAAATATCATCTCAAAATTCTAAATTTAATAAATTGCATAAAGTGATAAGTTCTTAAGGCAATGCCCATAGCATATGGCAGATATACAATACATGTTTTTCCACAAATGGAAACTGCGAATGGGGCGTTTCACTCGGGCTGCCCCCGTGATCAATGAAATAGATATTAAGCTAATCAAGAAAATCAATAGCTATTAATTAATTGAAAATGAGTAATCAGAGTGAAATGTTTTTACGCACGAAGTCGGTCGAGAAAGGCGTGGTCTAGTCCATGCGGTATCTAACTGTTGATCAAGCCTTTTTCATATTTCCCCTACATAAAAGCGTCAAACAGTTATGACTTTGAAAAATAAAAGAATATATATATTTATATACCGCAATAAAAGATCGAAATTATACAATATCTAAATAATCTATAGCCACAGTAGAGTGAGATTATTAATTGGTGAAGAAGTAATTGATAGGAAATTCTGCTGAAGGTTCTTGAAATGGCTATAAAGACAATCGGCTCAACTCTTGTTTATTGCTTTTGTTGATTAGATATAATCCAACTTATATATGTGAGCCGAATCTAAAAGCTTATAGAGTATTTTGTTATTGTTTTTTATTTTATTTTTGTTGCATTATATATGACTATAAATCGTATAATCCCCTCATTAGACGATTGTCCACTGAAAGCGTCACAATTGCGATTTAATTAAACGTTTTGGATTTTGCAGTTGCCAACGGATTTGTGTTTATCATGTGGATAAGCTCAGGGAGGGGGGAGGGATGAGATCGAAGAGGCATGTCTCGCCTATATATTCAAGTGTATAATATTGGTCAAGTTTATGTGATAAACTCAATGCAGCTGCACACACTTGATCTCATTCAGACTTCTTAATTGAGCTTTTGAGTCGTGAGCGAAGAATAGAAATAACTGCTTTATATGCATACATACACATGGATTTAGATGTATGTGTGTATGTGTGTGTATATATATTGTGTATTTATTTGGGTATTAAACAGAGCATTGCTTATTCGGCAATCCGGGATTGTTTCGATCGTGTGCCGCATGCCGAAAACTATTAGAATCTGATTTGCGTCAAAGGTTTCTTGGTTTCCGGTGCGGCGTGATTTGTCGTCGCCACTTGGTAATGGGCCAACGAAAGTCACGTTCTTAAATCTATATATATGTATATATATATATATATATATATATATATATATATATATATATATATATATATATATATATATATATATATATATATATATATATATATATATATATATATATATATATATATATATATATATATATATATATATATATATATATATGTATATATATATATATATATATGCCAGACTTAGATATAAGTCTAATAATTGTAACTGATTTAAGCCCTCTCATGGACTTAAAATAAATACAACTATATTCGTGAGTAAAAAATATCATTCACTGGAACTCCAAATACTACATAAATAGAAATTTGTGTGCGATCAGGCAAAGGGTATACGAAATTTTGTATAAATTTTAAATTTGTTGCCTTTACTAATTTTCTTTGCATTCTTTATATATTTAAATAAATGTATACATAATTTAAATATTTATATAAATATTTTAAGATCATGAGCTTTACTCAACTGTTTCCATTGAATCAATCGAAACTTAGTTTAGACTAAGAAAGGGTAATCCTATTTCGGCTAGAAATCTATCAACGTTACATTATTTACTTAAATTTGTAATGCACTGCGATACACTTATGTAATATATGTAAATATATCTGAATATATATGTAACCAGTCTGTGGGCTACAGCGAACAATCGCTCGAAGGCTTTCTCGCACGATCTTCGCTCTGTTCGTCATATAACTTATTCTGAGTCAGGCCGAAGAGCCGCGCAGCACTCAGTTTGTATTTTATTCCATTCATGAGTCTGCTGCTGTCGCTGTTGCTGTTGCTGTTGCTGTTTCCATACAGTTGCGACTCGCCTTTCTTTTTAAGCTGCCTACCTATACCTCACGTCATATGGATTAATTAGTGATCAAATGCCGAGCTGCTCGATTGATATGGCTGACAATATGAATTTGCATGCAACTCATTTAAAACCATTTCGCGTAGCAAGCGGATTTTTTTATAATGCGATTTTATTTTGTTGCGAATTCAATTGGGAATTAATATACAAAGGAAATTTTTCACTAGGCAATGGTCGTTTACGGGGTGGAAAGCGGGTAAATTTGTTTTATTGCTAGAGATTTACTGTCTTAATACATATTCAGGGAAACTACTTAAAATAGCTAAGACGTTGGGAACGGGAGATTTGCTAAAAAAAAACTGTTCACCTCCTCTACACACTAATCAAAAACGAGTGTCAGGTAGTCGTGTACACCCGACTGCAATACTCATGTTTGTTTTCTGTTGTGCTTCTGACGTTCATTTGGTCGTTAAACTTTTCGAACTCTTCTCGCCATACATATTATATACCATACAATTCAGTGTTATGTCCATATTCATAGCCGATATTGAACCCATTGACCTCTAGCTTAGTATAAACTATATTACACACGCCCACAAATACAGTTGCTTGTAAAACGTCGTGTAGAGAACTGTCACGCGTTCTCTATATGGTCAAGTCTTATCAGTCTAAGTACAAAACAGTACTATAATTTTAAATTCTTTTTTGTCATGTGTAGATGAAACTGAAAGTTTTGCTATAGATAATCTAGAAATTGGCGACTTAGTTTTCAAATGCGACTCTATGTAAGTCGAATTAGCATTGATGTTTTGCTTAACATTGTAATTTAAAAAACTATTATAATAAACTAAAAAAATTTTTTAAAATAATTAAGAAAAATATATATATATATAAAAATAAATGAATTTGAATAAACTATGAAGGTAAAGTTTTTTTTTCTC
The DNA here is from genome assembly GCA_035045145.1 of Drosophila meridionalis. Taxonomy (NCBI): domain Eukaryota; kingdom Metazoa; phylum Arthropoda; class Insecta; order Diptera; family Drosophilidae; genus Drosophila; species Drosophila meridionalis. The sequence goes on from JAWNPG010000031.1 coordinate 312,451, forward strand.
ATCTTTCTCTTTAAATATTTACTAATTCTCCCCTTAATTAACTGTATATGTCTTATGCCCGTTAAGAGTATTTAAAGTTCGACTACCTCAAAGTTAGAAAAACATTTCCTTTATGATTATTATTATTTTAATTAGCACGATTGTATTGTATATTATATGTATGCACACTTACTTAAGTACAGTGTTTTTCATAATCGAGCAAGCGTAAAGTTAACGTTAACTAAAACTGGCCAAGTTTATATCATTATAGACATTCTACAAAGTATTCGGAATGCAAAATTTGAGGGCGGTTTTTATGCGCGTTAATAAGAGCCTAGATTTGAACTGCTGAACTCTCAAATTGCCAACACAATTTAAGCGAAAAACAGGTTATTTTCTTGACTTTTGTCCGTCTGCGGGACAGCAAACACTTTTATTATAATGTGTCAACATTTAAGTGATGCTGAAACTGCTACTTACTGTAGTATATCATAAGGCATAAAGATACAAATTATTAGCAATAGTAGAGTGCTCCAAAAGATCTAAATAACATATAGCCGATGAAAGGAAATGCTTTTATAGTCTGACTTATAAAATATGTTTTAAGATTAATAAGTGCGGAAGAATTTAGTTCTACCTCTTTAAACTTTTATATAATGTTTAAGCAAAATGCTTAGGCAGAACTAGAACCAAATCAGTCGGAAGTTCAAATAACTTAATAAAATGGAATGCTTGATATTGTGTATACTTTATGTGAAATATATAACATAATTTGGTGACTCCATATACTATGTAATGTAAATCTCAGCCCCGAATTCTGAATTGGAGATCACAAATAAAACTCATTGTTCGAAAATGTGATTAAAATTTTTCCACATAAAATTTTATTTCTGAATTTTATTTCTGATCTCCAATTTAGTCTTTAATTATTCCCGACTCTTTTCTTGAAGACTCCCTTATTGACAGCTAACAAAAGCACTCAACTCAGCATTCGGCAGTTTCCTCAGATGAAATATAGCTGATATGCCTTGCAAGAACCTTAACCACAATTAAAAAGCTGAGCACTTAACATTCTTTCGTCGTACAATAACCCAGAGGTAGGGACAAAGTAACATTTCTCCTATGCATACGTAATTCAGTTAAGAGCTTAATCATTGAATTTCTTTTGTAATAAACCTTCGTGACTCTCTCATAACAAAAATATTCCTTTGGAGTTATCATAATTAAAATTCTTAGTTGAATAGTCTATATAATTTGAATAATCTATATAATTTTTTATAAGCAACTTTAGCAACAATTTTAAAATTATTTAAACAATTTCCAGGTCAAATAAATGGTGTAAAAATAAACATAGGATAACAGGTTTGAAATGTGATACGCAACTGTTTTTCAAACCAACGAAAAAATGTGTTTTAGTTAAGACATTAAAAAACAATAAAAAACGGTTTTAATTACATCTAACTACATAACTGTTCGCGTTTTCTGTGACAAACAATAAACTAATTATATAATTAGCTCTGAAAGCATTTGTCATTTATAGCAGCGTCATGTATCATTCATTTGCTCAACTCCAATAATATTTGCTTCCATTTAATTTATGCGAAACGCTTCACAGCTTATATTTGAATAAATTATAGTTAACTTTTACGATTTACTTTACACCCAGAATATATGCAATTCATGTCAAGCTCGAAATATATTAAAACGAGTTTCTATCACTTTTCGAGAGTTTTCAATATATTTCATTCGAAAATGTTTATAATTGATGTCGTGTGGGCTGCAATTATTGCGGTTAAATTTTAATTAAATTTCTTCCATGAGCAAGACATCGAACGAATTGAGAAAAAACCAATAGGGAAAAGCACTAAAGATAAAAATAACTTAATAGCTCTCTTATGGTGGTAAAAACGTTAAATGGTAATATTCTATATGCATTATAAAATACCCAGAAATATAGAAAATTACCGTTTACAATTACTAAAGAGTCTATTTTAGACGTATTAATATCAATTATATATTTTACAAAAACTCTTAGAAAAAATAAAAATTTTAAATAGTTTCAGGACAAATTTGAAATAATTGTTAAAAAAAAAAAGTTGTATTTTCATAATTTATTTTACATATTCATAATTTGCAATCATAATCATAAATTAAATAATAATAATAAATAATTTATTATAATTGAAGTCACATATGAAATCATTTAAAGATATACAAACATCAGATAACTGTACTTTAATTGTTTAAAGATATACAAGCATTTAAATACCTGTACTTTAATTTTTCTGTAGTTTCACAAACTAGTGCCAAATAGTTCCTTGCAACTCCATTTGACCTTTACGTAGGGGCAGCTGGAAGTAGCTGAGTGGACACTAGCTAGGTTACTAGGTTACTGGCTCGCCCTCAGCCAACAATTTAGATAAAGAATACATATTACATATTTTACTGCATATTACACATATATTTTTTCAAAAATGTTACCAATGTTGGACAAGTTTAAGTGCAATAGAGTAAATATTTAACCAGCAACATTAAACAGTACAAAATTTGATTTTCAAACAACGTAACTGCTGCGCAGTTACGTAAATGAAGTAACGTAAGCATTACAAGAGCCGGCACGAGAGAGAATAAATGAGCGAACAATACACAGAGAACGAGGCAAAGCTTTCGATCGCTCTCGTTGCACATTGAATTGAGTGTGTATAAAATGTGCTTCATTATTTTAAAAAGTTAAAGTTAAACATAATTATATCATATTTTCATGCGGAAAGTTTCAAAAAAATTAAAAATGGTAACTAAATATGTTTGTATAATTTTGTTTGTTTGTTTCAATGGTTAGGTGAAGCTTTTATGCATGTGCAGCAATGGGGTTTGTTTATTTCTGGCAAGTTCCACTGTACACAGCTGAGCGAGCATCTGGACTGACTTAGCTGGAGTACTATAATAATGAGCCACTGGGAGCGAGTTCTTTAGTTCAACGGCAGCAAGCGGCTCAAGTGGAACGCGCATTGAACGGAAGAAGACGCGCAAAAGTGAAAAGCAAGAAGTAAATAATGTACAAATAGTGAATAGCACACAATTAAAATTCATTTACGCGTCGTCGATCTGCATAAGTTCAATGAAGAAAGAGCCATAAAGCGCAGAAAGCGATAACGAATGACAACAATTGCATTTGTTACACAAAATGAACAGATTTGGTTCACAAGCGCTTCTTCAGTTGAAGAAATGTGAATTTTATATATATATATGTATGTATATAAATTCATATCATATCATATCACAGGGTTTTTAGCTGCAATCACGAATAGCAAAAATCTCTGACAATAAACTAACAATAGAATTGCCGCTCAAAATTACAAAATTCTGTGGAGTTCAATAACAAATTATACAAATTCTGTGATCGCGTGTTCAGTGTGCAAGCCCTCTCAGTGCTTATATAAATAAAAAACGAAACTCTGCAATTTGTCCTTACATGCATAAATAAGTATTTTCGAACATTTACCTCTTTATATACAAGTGTGTGTGTGTGTGTGTGTGTGTGCGCAAGTATGTATAAATGTATGTGCATACAAAGCAATCAGGCAGACCAATTGGTGACACAGTGTTATACCCTGTAACCAGCACATGCTGGTGTACGTATCATTCTTAAGGTCTTTGACAATTGATGTTTGTTGTAAATTGTATTAAATACATATTATATATATGTTTTATACAAAATATATTATTTACTATCATCAAGTAATATAATCAAATACGGTTTGTATACATATGTATGTATAAGGCTACTGAAATCAGTATACTCTTTTAAACTTTGAGTGCCGAATGTCAAAACACAAAAACGCACACACACGCAGCCACGTCTGTCATACGCCACACACTGTGTACTTTCTTGCTCAGCACCCGTTACGGGAAATGCATTCGTGAATAACTTCGGCATTCATTGTCTGTCTGATCTTCATAAAATGCTCCGGGCATATGACATTCAACTGTGTTTATATACTAAAGCAAAGTGATGTGAGTTATTAAAAGAGAAATAAAAGTGTAATATTTTTATTTTCGACTTATCACCTTAATCAAAGATTAACAAGGCTGTCTGTTTCATTGACTTGCGCAAAATAATCTTGCCCCTTTTACCTATTTTGAATGAGTAGAGTATAGTATATCAATATACTCTTCATAAATTAAGTTACGCAATATTAGGTTCATCATTGTAGTACATGTACATGTACATATGTACATACAACAACCAAAACCGAAACAGACCTAAGAAGTGCAGCGCAGTGATAGACGACGAACGAAAGAAGTGTAAAGAAACGGCATAGAATCGACGCCGGCAACAACGGTTAACAGGTTCGTGTTACCCTGGTCGCTCTAATGCTGAATGTGTGGCATAGAATTATGTGCGAGAGTGTGAGAGAGTGAACGAGCGAGCAGTGGCTTATTTTCGGACGTTTGAGTGTAATTATGCTGAGAAGGAGAGAGAGAGCGAGGGAAAGATAATAAGTGCAATAGCCGCTGCACATTTTCGTATTAGTCGAAAGTTCTTCGGCAGAAGATTTCGTTTCTGTTTTTGTCTCTTCCCCCTTTTCTCGTTGTAAATAATCTGCTGTGACGTAGCGCATCAACAGCAATAGAAATGAAAAGTAGGCCAGTAGCGTCTCTCTGTCTATTTATCTTTTGTCTTTGTCTGATAATGCGACGTAGCATCAGCTAGTAGTAAATATGCTCGCTGGAGAACCAACATTCGCCTAGAAACCAACATTCTGCTGTTTTTTGTTTTTCCTCTTTCACAAAGAACTCAAAGGTCAAAGAGAATATTTTTTCTTAGAATATAAAGTTGTTTTTAATGGATGTTTTAAACTTTACAATTTGTACGATTTGGGATTTTTTTGCTAGTCCAGCATATATACAAACATATTTGGTATATACATAGAGTTCATTATTCGACTTCTTAATAGGAAAAGAGTCGTTTCTAAATGTACTTGACTTTTGATCTGGCTTAAACAATACTTATATCTATCTCTATTCACCGCCATCTGTTGGTAGCATTCTGTACTTTACAACTTTTTAACACATTTTGTAAGGTTTAAAGTAAGCACCGAAAACCGGCTACTTGTGCTATTTCTTTTTTGTTCCGCTTCACGCCGCAAAACTTGAAAAGGTTGTTCGTACATATATTTACATTAGATGTGTAAGTAAATACATACATATGTACATATAACAATATTTACACATTTTACCCATGGCCCTGATTCCTGATTCCGACATTAAATGTTTGTTTACAGCATTTTTTCTAAGTCAATCGCCCCGTGCTGACCTTGCGAGGCTACGTTTCTTTATCGCAAATGTGATTCGAGAGTTCAAATACGTAATATTATTCCCTTGTTAAATTAAAATGTGTTTTTTGTACATTATTTCAAAAAGGGTACACACAAAGTTGCAATTAAATGTGTGATGCACACCCGAATACCCTATATTATATAGGACTTATGTCGGCCATATATGCTCTTGATATACTTAGTAATATAAAATGTTCCAAATTATTTGGAAATTTTGCAATAGTGTTGAATGTTGACTTTAATAAAAATGTGTGCGGGCAAACCCGGATAATACTAGCTACGACGTATATATGTATGTTGTACATATGTATGACTATATAGACGACCTTAGCGGCACAGCGAACGACAAGTTCAATTGCCGTTGATTCAATTAATGACTATTTCAGAAACAGAAACTGCACTCGATATGTACTCAAATCTGCAACAAATCGCGATTCTCATATAAGTATAAATGTATGTATGCATTCGTATATCTATATACATTTGTGAGTATATAGAAGGCGAATTTTAAGTGGGAATTGAAAATATATTGTTAAAATGAGTACAAAGTTTGGCCAAATGTTTGCACACTCTAATTTTGGTGGATATATGAGCATTTTTCCATCTATACCCTGCAATGATTAAAACTGGAAGTCGATTTAGATAGACTTAGATGTAGTGTACACCCATACAGAGTATTTGGCACTCATTTGAGTACCGTGTCTTATACATTTTACCGTCTACGTTTTTGATTGCAATATCAAATATTGTTTATATTCTCCAATAGAGTAACTGTGATTAAAAACTTAATCTTTATTGACGCTTCTCCGAATTTACAGAAGGTGTTAATCATGTAACAGCTAATAATCTAAGTTTATTTTTGAGTGTGATCGTGAGTAAGTAAACGTGTATTTGGGTGTGAGTGCTCGTATTTGAGTGCGGTTTTTCTATATGTGTATGTAGGGCAATTTTTACGACTAAATATCTATTAAATATTTTGTGGAGTTCTACTATCTACTTTTTATGTTTGTTCACAAAGTAAAAAGAGTATATTGGCTTTGCGTACTATATGGACACAATATTTGTAAAATGCGTGTATTTAGCCATTTAGAATAATTATGTCTATTAGAAATTAAGAAGTTGACTTTCTCAACAGAGATACCTATATATTATATAGTCTATCTATCGGGGCGTGACAGCTGAAAAATTATCAATTTGTCAAAACAATTTATGTATTTTGTTTACTTAATATAGCACACGTGAATATTGAAGGCAAGACAATTTAAACAGTAAATTAAAAATTAAATTAAACAGTATTTTTGAATATTATCTTGCTTTCAATATTCACGTCTGCTATAAAGATTAACTTGTTGCGATGTTCACGGATTTATTTCGGAAGTGTATGTGGGGTTTAAACTCTCGCACGAGCTGTGGGCCAATGCTTAGCCTGCTTTTCAACGAAGGCTAACTCAATGTTAACAGAGTAAATTTTCGCATATTTTTTTAGCATCGCCATTTAGCAATGATATTGAAGTCGGTTTGGCCATTTGGTTGGTCTTGCCGAATGCCTCGGCAACAAATGATATTTAGTTTGTGTACCTGTCATGGCTTTGATTCGCTTTTTGGCGCTCACTTCAAACTGGTTTTGTTTTCTATTCACTTTGAATTAAAGTCGAATTTCAACGTGCTATGCTGCATGCGCTCGATTATTGCAAATTCAATGCGTTAGATAAAGCATCTGTCTGATGGATGAAAATAAAAATACATTAATGAAAATCTAAAGTAAAACATTCATTTTAATAAACGCAATGGTTGAGTTACACAACTGTGACTTTGGCAATATTTTTCAAAATTGTTCAAGCGTAAAGCAATTCATTTCGTTACGCGGCGACATAATAATAACTTTCTGTCAAGATTTCCAGCGGAAAAGTGCTGTCAACTGTCAAACTATCCACTTATTTGAAAGAAAAATTAAAAAAATAATGCGCAATGTGAACTATCCCTTCATTTAATTTGAAATTCAATTCCCATTTCAATAAAGGATAATCTCGAACTGTGTAGTATATGCAGAATTATACGATTCCTATTTTAAGTTAAGGTCTTTTGACGGACAGACGGGCATGGCAAGATCGATTCAGTTCGTTGTCCTTATCAATAATATATACTTAATGGGTTTCACTAAATTGTTATACCCTGAACATCCATTTTTAACTGACATTAACTGCTGAGTGTCAAAACACCCAAAGCTCTATAATGCCTTAATTTTCTTTTCTTTCTACACAAATATGTGGGAAATATATCTATTGTTTGTTAGCGTGAAGCAAGTTAGGTTTTAGGTATTTTTTTTAGAAGCTGCAAACAAGTATTTATTTTAGTATAAGTATATCTAAAAGATATTTCCTCTGAAGGTAACGCCTATGTTATAATGACATATACACATTCGCGTGCTTGATGTACGCCCTGATAACTTCATGTTAAATAGTATATAAACACACAAAAAATGTTGTGTTTGGCGCAGTTTTTGAAATAAGGTGAAGGTTAAAAATTTTAGAATAAAACGTGCAAAATTTGTTTAAATACTTGTTAACAAAAATTCATAAGGATCCATTCGTACTAAAATATAGATTTTTTTAGTTTTCACAAAATTTGTAAATCATAATTAAAAACACAGTCTAACTTGGTTTATTAACTGAGAATCTGCTGGAGAACAATTACGCGAATTTAAAACTTGGAACAAATTATAGCCTTAGCTTTTCTTATGACAGAATATGGTTCCGACCATAACAAATAGGTTACAGTTTAGTGTATACGCAATTTGTTACCTGAACAAAGAACTTAATTCTTATGACCTGAACCCATTATAAATGAATAAGAACTCTAATTGTTTTTTTTTTTTTTTAATATACAATTTAAATGCTGTTTTTTTGGTAGTTTATTTCGTGAGCCTTGCACTTTGCATATATATATATATATATATATATATATATATATATATATATTCATATATGAGCATTTGTGCTTGAGCCTGTATGTGTATATGATTATAAACTAATGGATGTATGTATTGTAAACTCAAACAATTGAGTGTATTGTGAGGAAGAAGAAGAGCTCTAGTTAATGATAAACTTGATTTGCTTTCATATATGCTATAGAAAACAAAACATAAAAATAAAATATAAAATATAATACATGTATTATTGTAATATATTTAAATTTTATATGATGTTTTATATGTTATAGATCGACAACTGCACATATATAAATGTATATATTATTAAAACGCAGCTTTGCTTGATTATCGATTTTAAATGGATTCGGTTGATATAAATTGTATAATAACTGCGTCAACTTATGTGCGCATATGATAAATCTGATTATAGCTATAAGCGTTTTCATTACCCATCCACTCTAGAATGCTTAAGCTAATGATATAGGTTTATGATAAGTGTCAATAAATATTAGCTAAATGAGTTGTTTTGATGAAAGTCGCAATTGCTTATTGATTTGTTTGCTTGATTGGCGCCTTTGTTTATTTAAGGGTCTTAGCTAAGACGCAGCTAATATAAGGTGGAATTGGAACCTCGTTCCGCTGTAGACGCTTACAATGACACTCTTGCCAGATATCAAGGCTGCAGATGCCGCCTGCTGTGGGGGCGGCGGCACCGATTCCAGCAGCAACAGCTCCTGCACTGTGGACAGCCATGGGGAGCATTACGCGGACCAATCTAAGGGGAATAATCCCTGTTTAAGCATCAACTGTTGCACATTGGCAACTGGATCGGCGACGTCAATTGACGAATCATCTTCATCTTCCGCTACCGGCAAAGTAAACAACAATCTTAACGATCCTCACAATCATTTTGCTCAATGCGAAACAGTGGACATTGAGTTCTCAAATATTCGCTATGAAGTGCGCAAGTTTTCATTTCCAGAACGCAAATTTGGTAGGTTTTCATGATGTAAAACTTAATGACTTTATAATAAAGTGTATGAACTCTCAGTTACCAAGGAGATCCTGCACGGTTTGCAGGGCAATTTTCGGTCTGGCGAGCTGACGGCCATAATGGGTCCATCCGGAGCCGGAAAGAGCACACTACTTAATGTTATGTCAGGATTCTGGTGAGTGTATATATAAATTATATATTATATATGTTTATATATTATATATATATTATTTATTATATATGTTTACACGTTTATATTTTTGTTTTGCTTGAATTTCGCTTTTAAATTCCACAAGTCTGCTGTTGAACACAATTTTCACTACATTTTGATTATCACAAGTTTTATTTCTTTAGTCTAACCTTCAACTTGTACTACGTAGAATGCAACGTATAGCATGTAAAGATCTTGAGATAGGCGTAATCGATGTTATGCATGCGCGCTTGATACACGTGGTTCTCACAACACATAAAATCGCATAATTAAGTATTACATAAGACGCATTGAAAGTGATTACAAATGAAACATCTGAGTCATGCGCTGCTATGCCAATATATATAAATTTATATACTATATAGTATGAGCTGAGCTAAGTATGTGCGTCGGCAGTGGACTGGAAAAGTCGAATGCTGAAGTCAAGTAGCAAATAAAAACGCATTTAGGGTCATATTTCTAATCGATGTCGGAACTGTCAGCTGAAAAGGAAAACACTATCAACGAACGCATTTCATTCGCATGCGTCGATCGATGAGCAACTGAGACTCGACTGAGACGAAGTCCAGCAATCATCAAATTGTATGTAGTATTCGTATTATGGGACTCTTTTGCAATATATTTGCTATTGATGTAATGCCTATTACAAATCTATTTCTTATATTTTATATATAAATATAAATGTACATACTTATATAAAAATGTGTGTCTACATATATTAGTTTCATATGATTGTTATTGTCCGATCTTGTTAATCTCGCTGACAGTTCCTTGTTTGAGTTGTCACTTTTAATATACAGTACACCCTCACTAGGCTGAACATTTAAATGAATTGCTAGAATTGTTGAGCAATGACATTTTGAATGATGTTTGTTCATTCTAAATAGTTTTTAATGTATTTATTTTACCATACTCAACAACGACTGTTCGCCTTAGGCAGCTTTACTGTATCTGACCATTTAGAACGTAGAATCAATGGAAACGTAGCTCAGAAGCATTTATTGCTAATTAAAACAATCAGCTAATGATATTGATTTCAACTTTTACTTAACAGGCTTTAGCTTTAGATCTGCCTAGGATATACATATATAAAACAGGAAATCGAATTAATTACAAAATGTATATTCCATTTAAATTCTATTTACTTTTAACTCAATAATTTATTTATAATATACCTTTGTGTGATCCTTAATAAATATAATTTATTAAAGAATGAAGATGAAACATTCTGTAGTTTAGTAAATATATTGTTGATATTGACAGAGACAGTTTTAAGAATATAATAAAATTTAATTTAATGTTAATGTTTGAATCATATTATATATATAATAATTGAAACAGTTATCAGGGTTAGGGTTTCCTCGAAATTTAATACTAATTTGTCCTAAATAGGCAACATGAACCAGCATTAAAAATAAATATATATATGTTAATATATATTTTAATGCAAGTTAATATATAATATTTTTTATATTTATTTATAATCGAATAAAATAAAAGTAAGGCAGAAGTCAAATTATGTCTACATAGCATATATGTGAATAAAAAAACGTATATGAAATATGAGTGGAAAAACAAACGCTAGAAGCGTATGTGAAGGGTACAGGGTGTTAAGCTTCTTTTTTGCTGTAATATTATTACTTACTCACTTTACCATTGTCGCTTATCGGTCATTAAACTATGAACTTGAAACAGCGGCTCCACAGTTGATGTGATTGTAACACATATATAAGTTAATTATTATTATTATACGAAGCTTAAGTGCGATCGGACACACAGATTTTCAACTTGTTTCCCTTTTTTTTTACTCCCTAGCGCCACCGGGGTCACGGGCAATATACGCGTCAATGGCAAACCGATGAGCACAATATCTGAGAAATTCCGCCGGCTCTCGTGCTACATCCATCAGGATGATCTCTTGCGTCCCTCACTGTTGGTCGGCGAGATAATGCTGATGGCGGCACACTTGAAACTTGGCTTTAAAGTGTCGAAAGAACATAAACTAAATACGGTAAGTGATGTGAAATATATATATAACTATATAGCATACTACTATTAAGTAGCCGATTGACTACTTAATATGTGAATGGGTCAAAAAGGTATATGATAATGTAAATTTAAGGACAAACAGTCTGGTCAAGAATATATAAATTACCAGACTTTACATCATACTTCTTTGTTTTTAATTTGTACCCTACTTTGCTTGCCTTTGTCTATTTTCCTTAGATAAAGCACATCTTATCGCTGTTGGGTCTGGAGCATCGCTACAATGTCCACACGGGAAAACTGTCTGGTGGACAGAAAAAAAGACTTGCCATTGCCCTGGAGTTGATAAGCAATCCGCCGGTGCTATATCTGGATGAGCCGACAACGTGAGTATATACAGATCACATAATGAACTAATGAATAATTGTGATGACTAATAATAGCTCAGCAAACTAATAATTAACTTACCTTTTTTACACGAATTGTAAGCTCATTAATATGTGGGAGGTGTATTTAAACGATAAGTGGAATTTTTCTTGGAAGTATGATCAATCAAGATCCAATTTGTATTATTATCTTATATGCATATTGATTCTTTGAAAATGATTTTTACCCTATATACCTTACCCACCCTTATTAATATAATAATATCTAAGCTTTATTTACATGGAGATGATAGAGTTTTATAGCATCAGCTTCTCTACGAAGTAATCAACATCTTCAGTTGTTGAATGTTGGTTCTGTAATTATTATATAAAATAATAATAACAATTAAGTGCTTACATTTAGTGGTATTACCGAGCATTACGTATAATGATTGGCAATTGAGCAGCCATAGTCTAATGACCCCTAATGAATAATCACTTACGACGATTGTATCAAAATATGTTTTTAATTGTCTTAAATGGTGTAAAAATAGAAATTAGTTAATATATCTTGTTTAAAAATATGTATTATTTAATATATAATATATAATATATAATATATAATATATAATATATAATATATAATATATAATATATAATATATAATATATAATATATAATTTATAATATATAATATATAATATATAATATAAAATATAAAATATATATATATATACTATATAGAATCCGGTTAGATGACTGATTGCAACTTATATAAAAAGGTCTAATCTCTTAGGCTGTTAAAAATGAATTAAAAATAGTTTAAATACTGTAAACGCTAATGCAATTATATTCTGTATTTACGGAACGCACATAGAAAACTATTTAATCAAAATAAACAATATATAATATACATAAGTATAGCAATAAAAACTAGTTTATGTATCAAAAGAACCCTGACAGTTGCCTGACAGTAGATTACTTTTTCCTCTTCCTTATTATGATTTTAATAATTTAATACTACTTAGACCCTGTACTAATTCAAAAAAGATGATTTATATAGTTCTTTGTGAATTATATATAACATCCAGTCGCAGTTGTGGGTATATATGTATATGTATATTCTTGATCAACAGCAATAGCTCAGTTGATTTAGCCCTGATGATAATCATTTATTACTGCTTTACTTTTTATAAGAAGCATATAGAGTTTTAAATTGCCTTGTGCACGATATCTTAATCCATCTTGCTTTTATTGATATTTTTATTAGTCACAAGATAAATATATAGTTGAAAATTTTCCTTTGAGTTCAATTGAGGTGAAATGAGACAGTTCTATACTTAATTTATAGTATAGTATAGTATAGTATAGTTTAGTATAGTATAGTAATATTATCTTTAATAGACATATTCATAGTATGATTTGAATATTATCATTTATAATAATTATTAAAAATCTTTCTAATTTTTTTATAGTGGACTCGACAGCTCCTCCTGTAGCTCTTGTGTATCACTGCTAAAGAAACTTGCCTCCCAAGGACATACAATTGTGTGCACGATCCATCAACCCAGCGCATTGATATTCGAAATGTTCGATAAGCTATATACGGTTGTAGATGGCCATTGTATGTACCAGGGCACAATTCCAGCATTGGTGCCATTTCTTGCCGAACAGCAGCTCGTCTGTCCCAGCTATCACAATCCAGCCGACTATTGTGAGTAGAAGATTACTATATTCTACCTATATATATGTCTATATATTCATTTTCTAATAGTGCTAGAGATAGCTGTTGGGGAACATCAGTGCGATCTTAACGATCTGATAGAGGCAGCGAATAAAAAGTATTACGTCGATGCCAATCAAGAGACGTACACAAAGAATGTGAATGCATCACAAATTGTAACAGATATAAAAGGTATGTATATGGTAATTAATACTTGTATAATAAAAATACCATGTTTACGTATTCGAGTTTAATTTCAACTATCCATAATATATGTCCGTAAATACCATTTCTTTCAATTATCCTAATGAGAACTCAGTGTCCATATTGATTCTCTCACAAATCTTAGACAAATTGCTGCCCAGGCACTTATTCTGTTATGAGGCGAGATATCTTTAAGTAGTATACATTACTCATATTCAAACCCAGTATCAACCATATTCATTTCAGATTCATTGGGCAGCAAGAAACTGAGTAGTTCGGGTCAAGAAATGTCTACAATGGAATCGGTGCAATTCACACGTTACAGCTATGTGGAACCGGCACAGCAAGAGCTGGATCTCGAGGAGATCAAGGCACTTACCGCACCAGCAGAGTCACTCGATCAGCCGCTAGCCAAGGCAACAGCAAACCTGAGGCTTGCCGACCAGATGGCGTTGACATCGAAGCACAATCATGATATTATCTCCGCGTCGTTCCTCATGCAATATTTGCTGCTCATGCAGCGCATACTCATTTGTGCCAAACGCAATTACGTAAGTAAAAAAGGGTATAAAAAGCGTTCATAAATAACTTGTTAATAACGTCGGCAAGGTCGTATCTGCTGTTTAGGACAGCTTCAGTCTGACTTTGACTACGCTATCAACTCATGTAGTTTTGGTAATTTAGCACAATTTACGATGCTTTTTCAATTAAGTTAAGCACTTTTTTTATGCACTGGCTATGCGCAGCAATTTAATATTTTTGCATTGTTTGTTTATATACATGTTCGATAAAGTGTTAAACAACGCCCTCTTTACCAGGCAGCCAACGAAAATCCAATTGCACTGTGGGCCAGAAATTTCATATTTTGCTTAATTGAAGTGTAAAGTAAAGTTTTGTATACTCGAATAGGTTTGAAAAAATGAAATGCTGTAATTGGGTTTTTTTTAAACCTCTAGATGTGTATTTATATTATTAAAATTAAGTATTTTTCAATATTTAAATTGCTAGTTTATTAATTAAAAAGTTAAAAATTCTTAATTTTAGGCATAGGCTTCCCTGTTTGCTTGGACATTTGTATATTTTTAATAGTCTGATTCTTGAATTTTCATGTTACGCATAAAATAAAGCCTATATATAATGTAGTAGCAGAAAAGCCACTAAAAATTAGTCATACAAAAAATTGTTGTAAATATCAGAACTTCAAAATAACTTTATAGTATTTACAATATATTTTAGAACAAAATATCTTATCGTATCCATTAAACAATTTACAATTTTTAGTTGATTTGGCAATTGATTTCTGCCCACATACGCATAGACCTAAGCATGAAACTATACATATATACATACATATGTATGTAATGTAAATATATATGTATATAAGCTCAGTTCTATTGGGTGTGCTGCTGGTCACTCAACTGTTGCCATATCTTGAAAGAAAAAAAAACTGAAAACTGAAAAGCGATGCTGACCTTCACATAGTTAATGTAACCGTGCGCTGCGCCAATGACAGCAAATGTTTAGCTGCAGCTCTTGCAGCATGTTGAATAAATAGTTATACACACAGATACATATAAATTGATATAAGTAGCTATAGCTACCATATGCTCATATGCTTCTTGACATTTATTCGCAGTTTCTGTTGCTGGCCCGAATCATTTCACATATCTTCATCGGCGTCATATTCGGCTACCTCTACCTGAACGTGGGCAACAGCGCCAGCTCAGTGCTGGGCAACTATGTTTACCTATATGGCTCTACGCTGCTTTTGGTCTACACCGGTAAAATGGCAGTGGTATTGACCTGTGAGTAGACAAGAATCTAATATAAATAATACACACAATATATAGAAATATGAAAAGTCTTGATGAGATTTATACATGGACATACTATTTATATACATGGATATATGATAACGCTGTGCAGGAACAAACGCTGACTGATGGAATAAAACTAAACATACTTTCATGTTGTTAGCATGATTTATGATAACTTGAATATCCACTATAAGCTATGTTCTATATAGATTGACAAACTAGGTCAATTTTCTTGCGCTCAATTTTATTAAATTAATTCACAAATCTTTTTATGAGTTTTATTGCCTCGATCAACTTACAGTACTCATATATGTACATATACATGTACTAAAATGCCTTTCCCGATTTAAAACATATTATTAAATAAATATTTATTAGTTAATTGATAATTTAAATTTCAAGGAGAATATTTTTATACAGATTGACTTTATAAATATATTTGAATATTTATATATTTTATTTATATTTATTTATGCATTTGAATATTTATATTTATTTATTCACACTTCAAAAGTAAAGTAAATTATACTCGCTTAGCACTTACAAAACTGGATAATTTTTTGTATCTGTATATTTCGGCGCAGTGACCTGATCACATGCACGCATTCAATGTCAGAGAATTTCACGTTTATGTAATTGAATAAATGAAAGTGGAATTAAGAAAAATCAAAATAATAAAAAATTGCAACCATATCTGTTTACAGTTCCCCTGGAGATCGATATGCTGACCAGAGAACACTTCAATCGCTGGTACAAGCTGGGGCCCTACTTTCTGTCGCTGGTCTCCTTTGAAATACCATTTCAGGTAAGTTTGTGAGAGTTTGCCAATTTAACAGTAAAAGTTAAACTAAAACAGTATTTTTAAATGGGGAAAAACTATATCTTTAGCTAGGATCAGCAAGTTTCGCAGCTGTATCAATGTTAACGACCTCAATTTTATAATAAATGTAGCTGATATTGGCGTATTATTCAGTTGACTCAAATTTGGTGATTTGTTACCCTGAAATTTACACAAAAAAAAATATATATTTGAATCTCGCATGACAATAAACAACCAAATTTATATCTGAAATAAATATTGAAGCCCGAACCAAGTACATTCAACCTACACTCTGCTCTGCCTTAGAAATTTTAAATCAATTTATTTAGCATTTTAGACAGCTTTAAAGTAACAATAAGGATTACAGATGCGCAGCTGCTTTACAACCCTAAAATCGGAATTTTAATTTATTTTTTAGAGTACCCAAACTGAGCCATAAATTGAACCAGTCAGAAGTCGCCGACTACAAGTTTTACAGAAATCCTGTTTAGCCAGTTATCAAATTCTCTTAAGCGAAATTATTTGACCTCGCCAAAAAAGAGTATTGTGCAGTTGGTTAAATATTGCTTCTTCTTTATATTATTATATTTATATAAATTTGACCTCGCCAAAAAATAGTATTATATATATTACTTTTCCTTTATATTATTATACAAATTATAATTTTTATTTTTGTTTTTATTTTTATCTTCCAGAGTCTCTGCACCGCTTTGTACATTCTAATCAGTGTACGGCTAACGGATAACGATAGCGTGGATTCTTTCCGGATTTACTACTTCATGTTGCTGGCCATTTTGGCGAGTCTTAGCGCACAGGCTTGGGGTTTCTTTGTGGGTGCCACGCTGCCTACAAAGGTAAGTTGGATTTATTATATTTTAATGAATTTTACATTAAAATTTCATTTGTAATTCCAGCTTGCCGTCTTCTTGGGTCCCATATTGGCAGTGCTGTTCTCCGTTTTTGGGTTCTGTACGCGTTACATAGATATAACGCCCATGTTCCGTTGGATGTGGCATTTGAGTTATTTCCGTGCGGGCTTTCATGGCGCTTTGAATGCGATCTATGGCATGGATCGTCCGTTTCTCGAATGCCCAGAGAATGTTATGTATTGTCATTTTCGTAGTCCCAAAGTGTTTCTCAAGTACATGATGATCTCCGATGTGCATATGTCCGATTGCATTATGCTAATGGGCATCGTAATTGGCGTAATGCATCTGTTAACCATAATCACCCTGTGGCGTAAGCTGAACAAACGATAGGAAATTTCTTACCCACTAAGTTTAGAGTCTTAAATTAGTCTTATGTTTTATACGTTCACATAGCTGGTGTCTATTGTTTGTGTTTTTTTTTATATATATTTTTTATTGATTTCAATTCGTTCGGTTTGTTTCTAAAAAATATTTTAATCTAAATATGAGTATATGTATAACTTAACTATTTATTTAATTTAAGGTAAAAAAAACATTATCATATATGTTTTGTTTTTGTGTTTATGTTGAATCAAAGACAATATTATTATATTAATTATTTATGTCGTTTGGCTAACATGTACTCAACAGGCTTTAGGGTAGTGGATGTTACATTTCCAGCATAGCAACTAATTTTATAAATATATTTTTTAAGTGCTGATATACCAAAAACATCAAACGAACAAATTACAAATTATAAATTCGATATAATTCAAGGATCTACGAGAAAGAAAACATTCCCGTTAAGGTTAATATGATATACAATCTTGCCGTTTATACAATTTTCAATTTCACATATCAAATAAAACAATCATATACATATGTATCTTATATTATGAGAAAGTTTTTTTTTTATATTATCTATTAATTCAGAATTTTATAAACTTATATATGCATTTATAGACATATGAGTCCATGGATTATATGTTCATATAATGCACATATGAATTTCTGGTGGGTGTAACTCCTAAATCATAACACTTGCAGTTCAGTCACAGTTTTAAAAACTGTTTTATAACCTTTCAGCAGATTAAATTTTTGCGAATAGTTAACTGACTGATTAGTTATGACTGTCACGATAACTCCTGCTGGGATGCATAACCTATAAATATATTTTACAATTTAAATTCGCAGAGGAGCTTAGAGTCAGTCCCAATAATATCCACCCACATAGTTTAAATCACTACGTTTAAGTAGTCTTAAAAATCTAAGGCGTGTTTTTATTAATGCCAAATGTAAATGCTGAAAACAATAAGTTAAATACATTAATGGTGGAAAGGCGTTTTGAAGAATACAGGATACGGAATACGGATATGCACAGACACACACACGCACTCTATTCACATGGTGGACATTCGCGCATATCCATATCTTATAATCTGGTCATGGTTTAGGGGCACATCTGTGGTCAACTGGACGCGTTGCCATTGACGTGTTTCATTCGATTTGCGTATGGCCTCGACGACAGCCTGGACATAGAGGCCGTCTTCGAAGGTGGCTGCGGTGGACACAGGCGCCTTTATCCAGCTGGATTCTTTGCTATTGAAGGCTTCCTTGAGAGCGCCAACCATTTTACATAGTCCCTTAATATAGGGCCGTGGCAGCAAGGAATTGTTGGTGGAAACATGCAAGTCCTGGACATCCACGTAGACAGCTTCTTCCTTTTGCTGCGACTCCTTAAGCACGAACAGATCGCCGCCGCGTACCACGAGATGACCCTTGCTGCCATAGACGAGCACCTCCTGGGAAAAGCTCTTCGTCGGCACCGTATGGCTATGCAGCGCTACCGTGACGAGCGTGCCACTAGCCAACTCCATTTGGAAATTGCAAAAGTCTGGCGCTGTTATTTGGCGTATGCCATTGATGGACGGCGTTGTTTTGGTGTAGGCTCTAAGTACGCCGTGCACACGAATCGCCTGCTGCTGCAACAGAAAGTGAACGAGGTCCACGACACTGCCAACCAGATTCAGCGCGCCGCCGCCCATCTGAGCATCGCACATCCAGTTGTACTTTTCAGGGAACAGTGTGCCCATTTGCACACGCACATCCATTAGAACCACCTCACCCAGCGGTCCGATCAGTCCATCCTGTAGACAGCGTCGCATTTGCGTAAAGGCAGGCAGAAACCGCAGTGGGTGATTCACCAGAGAGATGAGAGTCGGGTAATACTGTGCTGCGCGCACCATTTTCATAGAGTCTGTCTGATGAAGGCCAGCTGGCTTATCGCACACTACATGCTTGCCAATGCCCAGTGCCTTCACAGAGATCTCAGCGTGCAGAAACGGCTGGCACACTATAAATACCAAATCGACGTCTTTGCGCAGGAGCACTTCGTCTATGACGTTTGTGTAGAATGCGACGTTCTGAGCGTTGGCCGTCTCTTTGGCCTCCCTTAGTGTTCGTCCCCATATCGCTTTCACTTCGAAACCCTTTTCTCGAAGTAGTGGCACAAGGACATTGGCAATTTCACCTGTTCCGAATACGCCAACGCCAGGAAGCATTTTATTTTTATGTTTATATGAAATTTATCCAGTGTGACCAGTTCTTAAATTGACAAGTTAAACAAACATTTACAAAAAATACCAGCGTACCAAACATATAGACTAAAAATACCCATAAGCAGCCGCGAAAAGGCGCAACCACAACGAGCGGTCGAATTCTCATTGGACTTAAATTCGATAAAAATAAAATAATTTAAATGTTAATACTTAATCCGACTATTTTATTGATTTGACATTTATTCATCTATATTAATTTGAATATATGATAAAAGAATCTAAATAATAGATTATATTTATATTTACACCCATAAAAAGTAAACTGTCTTTAAGGAGATGTTTAATTTTGCATCATGCTCATCTTCTTAAACTGAATTGTTTATGGTTTCGTCTGCGCAGATCAGCCACACCTTTATATTCTGTAAGCATCAGACTGTAGGTACTTGCTAGAGAACATATAAACAGTTAGTGATGGCAAAGTAAAGCAATTGTTGTGCTATATTCAAAATATTATTGCTATAGAAGGCATCTGCACTTAATTAATAAAAGACAAAATTAGAGCCCCAAATTTATAGTTTATTGAAGAACGAGTTTGTTTAAGGAAATCACATATAAAACAATTCACAATTGAATATAATATTCCGTTATTAGAGATAACATTTTATTGCATAGTGTCTTACGATATATTGGTGTATCGATATTCATGGGCATCTCTAATACCAGCTCTTTGTTGCCATCACTTGATATTAAATAAAACTAACAAACTGTTGTATGCAATTTGCATTGTTTTTGTTTGATGGGCTCTAAGTGCAGCTTAATTAATATATGTATTTATATATTAATTTGTAAACACAATATATAATCGATTGACTAGTTGAATCTCTGAAACTAAAATGTGTTCGATCGTTTAATATGGAAATTCAATACAAACACGCGTAAGGTAAATTAAACGAAAATGAGAGCGGGGTCGAAAGTCAACTGAAACAGCATTACCTCAAGTATGTTTTCAAAAGACACTCTTAATTTATTTGTTTTGTAAACATGACTTTTTGTATTATTTGCAGGAAGCTGCTTATTTAACGCACCCAAATCAGAATTGGTAGCAATAACAGAAGTTAACAATGGAGCCACTTGCTCCATTGAGGAATCTTGATTTGAATAGAATTTATCTTCTTTCCAACTCCTAAATCAATAATAAAACGCCTACCCCAACCACAACATCAGTCGGCGAATACTCAGTGCAGGCATTCTGACCTAAAGGAAACCACACAAGAAACAGGTAGCTGAAGACAATGGCTGTCAATACCTGCCTGAACTACACTAAATCAAGGTTGCACACGAGCTGATTTTTACCTGTTGCGAATGACAATTTGAAGGCATGAACATGGAGAAGAACATCAATACACTGTCACACACTGCAACATTGCTGCTTGAAAATGATGATGGTTCGATTAATTCGACAATTACCCCTAGCAGAAAAAGAAGTTCAACTGAACTCAGTTCTACAGAATTGAAGGATTCGTCCATTGAGCTGATATCAAATGAGAATCATGATTCCCAACAGTTGCTTGTGTCTCATAATACATTGCCTCCCAGCACAGTTCTAAATCCAAGCCTTGGCTCACTGGCAAGCACACCAAAGAAATCAGGATCCTCAAGGTCGCGCATTAACTATGGTTTCCATCAATCCATGCCGTCTGTGCATGGGCGTTCGCATCAGAATTTAGTCTTACCCTCAGCTGAGCTAGCCGTAAACCAAACCATCGATAGATCTCCAAAACGATTGCCGACACATCAAAGAAACTTCAGCTTAGATTCGAGGTAACATCAATTCTATAAAGATCCCAAATTGAACGAGTTCTATTAATGCTTTGATTTATCTGTTTTCTATAAAGTAGTACTGTTTCTGTTAACTGTTAACATGACATGTTATATCAACAAAACGAAAGTTTTGATTTAACATAAATTGCTTATCAGAAGAATAACTGTTAATGGCGTATCTGTTTATTCGTGCACTTGTTGCTCTCATTTTTTAACGTCCTCTTCGTTGTTTACGTTCCAAATATTGATAACTTTCTATATATGTTATTGTTTATTGACAGACAAGCGAAAGCGAACGACTATCTTTCATTGGTATATCATAATTGCTATACTTAGTAGTTTCCATGCTTGTTCGGCTATTGTTTTTGTATTTGAGACTCGTTCGGATATATGACGAAATTTTATTGAGTTTTTCCTTAAATAATTTGATTTTATTTTCACATACTTTACTCATTTCTAGATCAATGGGCATGTTGCAGTCGCCAGTTCCTTCCTCAGTGAACACACGCACCAACCACACGCAACATCATCGTAATCGCAGTCTCGACAGCTTCCTACAACGCATACCAGAGGTGAGTTTGTTCCTTTTTTGTAAATATACAAGCAGTCTTTAACATATGTAAAATTGAATAGTCGAGGTTGGTTTTAAAATTTAATTGTTTAATACTCCCTTATAGAGTTTTGATTTAGAATCAAATATTCATATTCATATACGCAAGTGGTAATCCTTATTATGCATACCCTACCCGTTCAAGATCTTCAATTTATAGAGAAAATGTTGTTTATTGTAATGTTTTCTATTTTTTAAACCGAGTTACATATATTTCCAGAGTTTTTCATAAACCTTAAGTAAAGTTTATAAATATAATAAACATTTTCTTTTTTATTTTATTTAAAAAATATATATATTAAAATAAAAATTAAATATTAATCTAATTAAAGAACAAATAAATATTTATTTTTTATTTTAATATTATTAAAAAAAATAAATAAATAAATAAATATTAATCAAATTAGAGGACAAATAAATATATCTCTCTATATATAAACAAATTTTCCTTATTCGAATTGTATGATAAGATCACATCCTACATAGGGTATTAGTCTTTCGGCGTGCATTTCAGCACAAGTTTCTGCTTGTTTTTATCGCACTTCGCATTGTTCACATTTTGCATATTTTGCTATTTGTGTACTCTTCTGGTTATCAACAACTACACCAAAATCCATACGTGCTATTCGCACCAACGGAAAGATAGAGAGAACTGAAGTCGGAGAGAGGGAAAAGCTCGATTCAGCGTTACTGCAGCTTTAAGCTCTAAGTGCGATTGCAATTTAATGGGAGAGCGAGAGAACAGGTTAATAACTTTTTTTTGCACCGAACTGTGGGATCTGCCGATGAAAAAAAAGAAACAAAATAAGCTTTTGCTGACAAGCTAATGTTTATTAAATATTTTAATAATTACAGGTCGAGAGCTCATCTCCCAATGCCGAGAGCGAAACAGCATTTAGTTCAGTTTCAACGCAATTCAATAGCAAAATTTGCTCCAAAATGGAAGCTACTGAAGCTAATGGTGCAGCCGCAATTGCCACATTCTCGCCAAGTGCACATCAAGTGATTGGAGGAGTTGCCAGTGCCCGGACAGAGACCGATTCGACCACATCTGCAGTCTCAGAATACTCACAGAGAACCTCTGGAATTTTAGGTAATTTATTATTGTTGTTAGTTAATCTCTATTTGACCTGTAATCGATTTATGTTAAATTCTAGTTGACTCCTGCCCAACTGAATCGAAACACTCAATGGCGGGCCCACAAGACTCGATCACTGTCTGCAGCAGCACAGGCAACAACAAGAAACGGGAGGATCTGACGAGTCTTGGATCGGATGATTCCGGTAGGGAACTGTATAGAAATGAATTCGAATAGTTCATGGACAACTCTGTCATATTGAACGTATTTTCTTATATTTGTTAATGGACAATATGTAAGCATATTAACTAATACATACCCTCTATTCTCACTATTCGCCCGTCAGGCATCTTATGTGGCTCGGAGTCGGACCAAATATCGCTAAACCGCATTTGCCACTCTCATGAGTCTCTCGATCTGGGAGCGGATGCCGATGCCGGAGCAGACCAAAAGAAAGAATCGGAGCTTGCTTTCTTGCCCACTCCAAAAGCTGACGAATTCGATTGTCAAACACTAAGACCCACGCGAGAAACGAAGCAGGATTCGAGGTCAATCAAAGCAGATGATCGAACGCGTTATCGCGTGATGAACATGTCTCAGGCTGCCATAAACTTTGAGCTCGGCTCGGCACCCAATGAGATAGAGCCGGTGCACGACGAGGACGACATCCCTGCATTGCCCACGTCCCAAACTACGCGGAATAATACAGCACCTGCCGTAACACCATCAAAGACAGTTGCCGCAAACCCGCCCTCTGAGGGCACTAAAAGCGATCAAGTCTTGTTTAAGAGTTTTTTCGGTGCCACTAAGAATGCTATTTTCCGCACGGCCCAAAGCATCATTGACAACCATGAAAAGAAGAATGCAGTCAAGCAGAAGACGAGCGAACCCCAAGAAGCAAACACATCTACGAACAGTACGACGTCGAATAGTGGCGTCGTGTCCTCGGATCTGGTCAAGTCGCCCACAGAGGTATCCAAACGGAAAGAGTTCTTCAGCTTGTTAAGCTCCAGCTCCAGCAAAAAAGCAGCTGCTACAGCTGTGAGCACAGCCCCAATCGAAATCGTAACAGATATAACCAAAACTGTGATCCTCAATGATATTTCATCTACGGATGTGCAGATTAAGAGACCAGCGCATGTAGATTCTGAAGTAGATGCTGAAAATGAGGTGACGCTGTCGACGAGCTCCTCAAAAGGCTCGCTGCAACAAGTGAAGATCCCAGTTCCGGGTGTAGTGAAATCTATTAACGATCATCCACCCGCCACCGATGCGCCGCAGCAAGGCTACGAACGCGGTCCAAGCGGCTTGTTAAGGTTCTTTGAATCACCCGTCTTTAATATTCACTTTGCCGTGCATTATTTGTTCTACTCGAAGGAGCCAGGGGTTCTGAGCTTCATTGGCAACAAGATCTTCAGCTTCTCTGACCAGGAAGTGGATCTGTATATACCGCAGCTGATCGTAATGTATATTGAAATGGATGAGCTGGCTGAGGTGCTTGATCCCTACCTCACCATTCGATGCCGGAAGTCTGTTGACTTCTCGCTCAAGTGCCTGTGGCTGTTGGAGGCGTACAATCATCAGGTGGAATCGCTAGGCAGCTGCAGCAAAGGTCGCAAATCCAAGCTGGCGCTCATGAAGGAAATATTCTCCAAGAAGGAGAGCAAGCCCCAAGTCAAATCGAATCCAAATCCAGCTGCTTCCCTGGCCAAGAAGACGCATTACCGCTCCCAGTCAGATGCTACTGTGCTCCTGACCGGCTGCAGTAACCCACACTCAATCAACATGGCGCACCCGATATCCACAGCACCCGCAAAGCTTTGCTTGGGCGATCTTAGCTCGGGTCGCGCCTTCGACAACGGCTGCACGTGCTTTCAAACTGTGCGTGGACAAGTCAATGGGCTACTGGGACATCGGACCTTTTGCAATTGCGGCGCACCGAAAACCTCGCCGCAAAAGGAGTTTATGAAGGCGCTCATAAATGCGGGCAAGAACCTAACATCCTTGGCGTCCAAGGCAGAGAAGACATCAGCGCTGCGTATGTTTCTCAACTTGATCAATAAAAATTTGCCAGCTCGTGTCTGGCTGCCGCTCTACTCGGATATTCCGCATCATGTGGTGCGCATCACAGAGGAAAAGACTGCTGTATTAAATTCGAAGGACAAAACTCCGTACATCATATACGTGGAGGTGGTCGAAGTAGTCGACATTTACACCTCGCCGCTCATTCCAAAGATGATGCCGTCGTTGCGCCATACCAAGAGCGAGGAGCACTTGGAGGGCGCCTGCCTAAACACCCAGCACAACTGCAGCCGCGCCTTTGATAGTCATCAAGGATCCAGTTGCCGACGCAAGAAGGGCACCGAGTCTTCGTCATCAACCACAGACAGCGGTTGCGGGGAGCCAGCCGCGCACAGTTCCTGCTCCAGTGGTAACCCAGGCAATCTGCTGTCTCTAGGCGGGCTGCAGCTGAATTCGGATGACGCCTGGTCCCAGGAAGACGATGACATCACGGCGCAGTACTTGAACATGCGCAAAGTCAGCGAACGAGACTCCATTTCGCAGATGTCATTAGACTCGTGCGATTCCAGAGACCAAGGTAAGTTTTTTTTTATAGAAAACGTAGGGTGAAAAGACATTTAATTCTATACTTATATTTATATATATTAATTATCTTTTCATTAATAGGCCTCCCAGTTGTCTTTAACATTGGCGATGTTCGCACTCGACACTGCAACAATTTGAGTTGCGAGAACACGAAGCCGTTTAGCAACGATCCCGAAGATCCATCTGCGGCAGCGCTAAAGGTTAGTTCAAGTTCAGGATCTCTTCAAGCAGTTTGTAATCTGTATTTATCGCTAGGAACCCTGGCATGAGAAGGAGAAGCTAATACGCGAGTCCTCCCCCTATGGTCATTTATCAAATTGGCGTCTCTTATCCGCCATCGTCAAGTGTGGCGATGATTTGCGCCAAGAACTGATGGCCACACAGCTATTGCAGGTAAGGATCCAATCGATCCCTTAAATTCGAGCAAACACTTTATAGTAGCAACCTTTTTATAGATGTTCAAGATTATTTGGCTGGAGGAAAATGTGGATCTGTGGGTGCGGCCATATAAAATAATCTGTCTCTCGAATGACAGTGGTTTGATTGAGCCCATATTGAACACGGTTTCCCTGCATCAAATCAAAAAGAACTCCAACAAATCATTGCGAGATTATTTTATTGATGAATATGGAACAGCAACAGGCGAAAGGTTTTGTCAAGCTCAAAAGAATTTTGTGCAAAGCTGTGCGGCATATTGTCTGATATCTTACCTGCTGCAGGTTAAGGATAGGTAAGATAAATTATATTTTTGTTTAGGATTGCCTAATTGAGTTCTATGTTTTCTATCCTCAGACATAATGGTAATATACTCCTACATTCTGATGGACACATAATACACATAGACTTCGGCTTTATTCTAAGCATATCCCCCAAGAACTTGGGTAACTAGTTATTTATATTAATGTCTGTAAAGTTTATACTAAATCTTAACTACGAATTTCAGGTTTCGAGCAATCGCCGTTTAAGCTCACGCACGAATTCGTAGATGTGATGGGCGGCACAGACTCCGAGCATTGGCGCGAGTTCAATCGCTTGCTGCTCGTCGGAATGATGTCTGTGCGCAAGCACATGGATCGCATTATAAACTTGGTGGAAATCATGCGAAGCAGTATGTAAATTGTGATAGATAGGCAGACCACCTTATTACATTTATCTTTGTTTTTGTAGATGCGCACTTGCCCTGCTTTAAGAATGGCTGTTCCGGTACCGTACAGAATCTCCGAAAACGCTTTCATATGAATTTAACAGAACAGGAAATGGAACGCAAGGTTGAACAGCTTGTGCAGGACTCGCTGAAAAGTCTCTCAACTAAACTGTATGATGGATATCAATATTATACGAATGGCATATTGTGAGAAAGGTTTCTGCAACAAATTCGATAGGATTGATAGAGAAAATGCCAATATGATACACCAAACCTATGGACTGTTAAAAAATATTTTAATTTTATATGTACACGTTTTAATGCATATTTATTCATATGTTTATATATATAAATGGATAATCATATATTCCTATATATAAATATAAATACATTTGTATTAAGATTTGTAGCATTCACAGAAAATGAAATGTTATAAGAATGCAAGAGAATTAAGATTGTACCTATTAGCACCTGTTATTTAAACCAGACACGTTAAATATTCATAATGGCACTGTTATATCTAATTATATTATATTATCTTAGGGTAAAGTGAATGTTGTCTAGCTTTTAAGTAAAAGTGTAACTGTATTTGACTCTTATCTCCTTGTCGTGTCTTCAATCCTATATTGCATCTGGCCATCCAAGTAATCAGCGATATGTAAATATATTTAAGATTATCTATCTGTAATTATTAAATTTGCTAATGCACTACGCATATTAACTTTGTAAGAAACTATAAACAATTTTTAAATTGTGCTTTCAACAATTTACCAAACTACATTCGATAAATTTACTGAAAATTCAAGTTAAAATGAATTATAAATATTGAAGATAATAGATATTGTAATTTGATTATAGTATAACTATCTGAATATAGCTGTATATTTATCAAAGGTGCCGTATATATAAATCTCTATTGCTTTCGAATTTGTATAATCGAAACCATTTTTTTTTTACCATAGCAGGCAAAATTCTGCCAAGAACTCAAGAAAAAACGAGAGGGTTAAGCACTTGAAGCTTAAATTTAAAATTTGTTGTATTTTGAACCAATAATATTGTGTAGCTGTTGTGCGTAACGTAAACATAAACATTAGGTATATGATAACTATATATACATGCATATGTCTAAATCATATAAGAAAGCTTTAATAAACTCAATAATTAACAAAAATGACTTAGGATAATTGTAGGTAATTTTATTTAGTTATAGACGACTCGTTGCTAGCGTGAGAGGGGAAGTAATGGAAAGTTTATATGAAAATCTAACTTCCGATTCCTGTTGTCCTGACGAAATATTTGCATGGTAACCAAGGATTGTTATTAGGAAAAATAGTTCTACAACTCGGAAATTTCCAAATATTATAAGTTGCAAAATTTATGATCGAATCGTTTTAAATGTTAACTATATAACTGACAAAAGAAAAAAAATATTTACCTTCATTTATACTTTCGTTGCACCAACAAAATTCTTTATAGACAAATTTTGGTTTTCATTGACAATGGATCCTACAAAACTGGTTGGAAGAGTGTATGTTATAATCATGTAAACTGAGAACATAAATAACTTTAATAAACAAATATTTCTGTATTTTATAGCAAGGAAACCGTACGTATAGAACATAAAGCGAGACGAAATTTTCCACGAATTTGGGATGAAATTGCATCCAGTTCGAACAATAAGTTTTATCACCAAGGTGAACTGGACAAGCAGCTAATGGAGAAACTTCATCTGCCAGGTTTGCATAGTTATATTCCAATATATGTATATGTAATTATAATAATTAATTTAAATTTCGTATAGAGCTCGATAATAAGGCTCAATCGCACTTCATTTCAGCTGAAATGCAAAAGCATTTGCTGGACATTTGTCGCTGTGGGCGACCTAGGCGTGGCATCCATTTGACCAAGTGTCTGCAACGGTCTGTAAATACGACTCTACAATCCGAAGAAGCAGGAATGCTAGGTGTAAATAAAATGCCTCAAACCTCAAATTGTAAGTTTACAGGTGTTCGCAATCTAATGTAGACAACTCATGCTTCATCATTTTCAGCGTTCATTGGATTTAAGACAGCTCCTTACCAAAAATTAGAACAGTCCATGCAATATATATCGCCCACAATCTCTATGCCTGGGCCTCGTATCACTGCTGCTCCATACAACGCCATTATTATAGGTTGACAAAATATTAGGCGTAAAGATTTACCGAAGATTGAATCCGAATCTGAAACCAATGTAGACTTATCACATCACCTAACTCAGAAGTCCATGGGAAATTTCCCAAATCTTATATTATTTATTAAACTTGAACTTGAGATTAATAATGATATTTTAAAATGCGTTTAACTTTATTGACTTGGGGACATCCCACTTAAGGTTTTCGCGGCAACCTGATATACATATAAGCTCCGAACTGGATTTACTAGAAATTCATTCATGGCGAAAACCAGTTTTATGAAATCATTTCTGTTTTTTAGCCTTAGTAGTTGAGCGTAGGCTAACTAGCTGGGGCTTCAGTTCAAATGCAACATCTCACTGGGCTACTTGTACGGAAATGTCTAACTATCTGCAACTCTGGCTGTTTGCAACTTGCATGCTTATCACTGGCGATATGGTGGCCAGTCAGGATTTCCTCATATTCGCGGCGACCACAAGGTCGCCCTTAATGCCCTCGAGGCCAACGATGCGTTCGACTGGCGACTTTGTGCTGGTCAACAATTCGCCAGTTGTGGGCACGATGACACCATTCAGCACACCGGCTGCGGCGCCCACTCAAGCATTCATCGATTGCTTTGGCCGTTGTCCCACTACGCCGGAATATAACCCGATTTGCGCCAGCAACAGGCAATTGTATCTCAATGAACAGAAGTTCAACTGCGCTCGCTTCTGCGGTGCCGGTGAGTATATCTGTAATCCTAAGCGGAATATTTCCATTTCTGACTCAGATTCCATTGTTCACAGATATACGGATTGTGCGGCGTGGTAGTTGCGAGGGTCTGTTTCCCATGCAACGCGGCTGACGTCGGATATTCAGATCTTATGGTGTTTAATTTATGAAATGTATAAACTTGTGTAAATATTGAAACACCTATGAATCAGCATTATCGGACTGCACAACACCCTGTTAACAGTTGAATATGTTATGCATTGAATTAGTATTCTATAGATCTTCATGTATATCTAAGACTGTAAAACCGAACTACCCCACTGTACTTTATGAACAGGGAATTATTTATAGGTAGCATGTGTCTGGAAATAATCATGAAAGAAAAATCTGTATAAACATGGAAACATTCGTGACTTTGATAAGGTTTTGTGAATATTAATATATGTAAGAAAAAAACAGTTGGCAAAAGTATTGAGATTATTATACTATATGATACCCTGTACTATAGTAAAGATCCGTTGTTAACAGTTTCTATTGTATAAGTACATTATTACTGTTGAAACTATTGAAATATTTTTTATGCTGGTATATAAAACACATAGTCAAAAAATGGAATCGGAGAAAGCTATCAAAATTCGAAAATAATTCATTTCCATTTAGTTCAGGCTGTTGATGCTGCAGAGCCCTGCCCTATATAGCAATATCTATTCTATGCCACATTGTTGCCTGCAGGGTATAATGGACTCGGGAAACTGATAACATAGTTTACCATCGCGTTGCCGACTTCAGACTTCAGTTTCATTTCAAGCCTCGAAGCGTAAAGCACACACGGTAGCGGAACCAGCGAAATATCAAGATGTTCAAATCTTATCAGCTGCTTTTAGGCATAGGTTAACTTATATTATTTTCTTGCAATATTTGCGCACAGTTTCTTCTCTCGATTAACATCATGAATCTGCTTTCCCTATAGTTCTACTGCTGGCCTTTTTTAACCTTGGAACATGTTCACTTGCATTCCCTAATTATTCACGACGAGTGAATGCAACGTATTTCAGGCCGGCATTGAATGCTCCAAGATATAACAACACTAGACCTTATTACGGAGCATTCAATAGGAGTCAGCCTATACGTCCCGTGCAGAGCAGTCCACAATATGCAGCACCATACCAGGGAGCGGGACAACAACCAAACATAGGCTTCAATAGCAATCTCTTCGGCTCTGGTACACCATACCAACCTAATACCAATTATGGAATTAACCCTCAGCCGTACTACCCGAACGGTACTACGCATGGAAATTTTAACTACACCAAAGGTGCCCAAAATTCCACCTATCCATACGCAAGGCTTTTCAAATTTTGGTAGACACCTGAAGATTCCAATCTTACAAGTAAAGTAAAGAAACATTTTAAATGAGAACAATCGAGATGTATTTTCTTGTTTTCAAAAAATATTTATTTTGCAGATAATCCATTTTTTACTTCCATATTCAGGTATTTTAGATTGTTGGGATTAATAAAGCTCAAATTGAAAATATTTTTTCTTTTGTGATTGATAAAGCTCAAATTCAAAATATTTTTTCGTTTTTTCAAACAAAATTTATTATGCAGATAATCGGATTTGAATAGACATTTGATTATCTGGATCATCGTATTAAATTGCTTTCCGGTATTCCAGGAACGATTATATAGTACAGTAAATGTTGATATGATGATTGGCTCCACTCATGGGGTTATTAGGTCAAGGGTGCAAGTTATTGATGTTTAATTAAGCGCTAAGTCGGTGGTTCTATATGGATGACGGTTGTATATAGGTTGAGCATAGCTAATTATGTAAGTATATCAGCTTTGAACGTATGATATTTTGTCATGTTCTTAGGGAATACCGACGATGATCATAAAGAAAAGCAAAACCCGATGTGGTAAAAAATCCCTCGCCGCCGTCAGATGCTCCCACGCCGCTGTCGCGCAACTCCCTCGCCGCAGTCCGGTAATCCCACGCAGCAGTCAAGAGCTCCCACGCCGCAGTCAGCAGTCCGCCGTCTGCACTCAAAATCCCTCGCAGCCGTCAGTTTGCAAATCCCACGTAGTCCTCAGCATAGTCCCTCGCCGCAGTCAATTCTTTGTCCTCTAATAAAATCCTATCGAATTGCTGTACCTAGCGCCCTCGCCTAACCGATACCCTAAGATCCCACGCCGAAAACTTGCGAATCCCTCGCCGCCGTCCGATCTAATGGTATCCCGCGCCGCAGTCAAAGTTTACATGTCCCGCGCTGCCGTCACAATGTAGCCCAATTGTTCCAAAATTTCAGAAAGTATATTCCCAATGCTCAAAAAATCCTAATTGCCCGAAACGATGTCTTCTCAGAAAACGTCAGAAATAAACGGCCTCATCATCAGCCATACAGTGGGGGGTCGAGTAGTAGAATAAGGTAGTAAAGTAGCAGAATAAAATGACCAGAGTAAGTTCCTATCGCTGCCAGCGAAGCCTAATGGATGGAAATGTGTGTGTGTTATAGATGCGAAGCAAGATTTCTTAAAGTTGAGGTTGCAGTTGTCCGAACAGACTCAAAAGTATCCTATGCGTTTATATGCTAGCCATCGTACGAAGAGAAAGGTGATTTGTGCAGGCGGTCGTGTCGATGAGTATGATGATTTCTTTTCGTAATATTAGTAGTAGAATTGTGGCTTTGAAATCGGTTGAGTTCTGCCTATTTGCCTCGGACTGGATGCAGTAGTGACAAAGATGAAAATGTTCCCAACTAGTTAAAGGTTTGTTCCTAACGAAGACCTCCAGAGGTACGTGCAGATGTGTTTGTTTTGTGATAAGCCGTCAATGCCGCATAAGATGATAAAGGACCCTTGCAGCTCCAGCTCGTCAACAAGAAAATGTCGATTAAAAGCGCTGCGATGACATCTGAGTCGACTTAGAAAACCAGCCAAGCGCAGAAGAGATTCAATCTCAGCTCATGGGGTGGTGGATGGTTGAATTGTCGATCAGGTTATAATCAAAATTCTCCCCAGTTGTAGCTATCACTGCCAGCCAAATTTGAACGGTTGATTGTCTCGTCCCGTCCCCTCACAGCGAAAGCCCCTGAAGATCGATAGACAAAGGTAAGGGCAGGCCCGTAGAGAAATGGAGTTGTCTCATTCAAGTCGCTCCTTCACTCTCTCTCATTACGGGCGGGTCGGCCATCAGCAGGAGATCCTCGTCTGTCGAGTTCATCTACGAACGAGTCGTCCCTGCTACGTTTCTTAAGACATACTAATATGTACATGTCACAGGTTTTACAATAATTCAAATACAATTCAATCTTACAATACCAGTATCGAAAGCTTATACAATTTTTAAACAGGTAACTCGTTATAGCGCATTTGCATGGCTGTACAATATACATTAATATAGTTGACAATGGCTAGAAGACAAGGCCAGAAGATTTTCGTTTTTGACAGTATTCAATTCAAGATTGCCTCAATGGAAAGATGCATACTTCATCGTATGATCTAAATACATAAATAACTAAGAGATTTAAAAAAGAAAAGAAAAAAAAAATGGAAAAACAAGATACAGAATATAAATGTAGCGCGTGTCTCATGGATTCCCTTCGAGAACAACTTGACGTGTGCTGGCTGGACAGACTGACAGTCGACCAGGTTGGAAGAGTAGTTATCTGAAAAACAAGTACACACCAACAACAACAACAACAAAATGGATAAGGATGACGACAAGGCTCGGCTATTCAAATTTGTGCTGGCATCGATTCCCTGCCTGCCTGCTTGCTCGCTCGCCGCTTGGTGCGCTCTTCTTGAGGATCTTGAGGACGCTCAGTTTCAGTTCAGGGCCGCCACATAACAGGTAATCCCGCATGTGTGTGCGTGAGAGTGTGTCTGTGTGTGTGTGCGTTGCTGCAGTACCACCTCGCAATTGTTTCCCATTTGCGGAATGTTGAACGGTGCACCAGGAGTTAAGCGCTCAACTGGCAATTCGAAGCGTAGCGTAGCGTAGAGTTGATTCAACTAGCTAGCTTCTTCGTCATCGAACACTAATCGCATTTGATTCCCTTTGCGATGGATTTGATTACCGGGGGGTTATATTCTGTTAGAAATATGTGCGACCTAGGAAGTGGGAGTGAGCGGATAAGTTACACAACAGATTATGGAACCAGTTGAATACCACCACCGCCGTCTGCTCTTCGATCTCTTGATCGCTGCCATCTGTCGCGACTGCTGCTGCACGGGATACGATCTGATGCTTGAACACTAGTCGCATTTGATTCCCTTTTGCGATAAGCCACGAGCACGAGTTCCTCTGGTCGGATCGTTAAGGCTTCATAGCTGCTTCTACTACATACTACAATACGTACACTTGCAGGACGCACAAAATGCTGAAAGCGAGAACGAGGCGACGGCGCCGACGACGGCAACGATGACGACGACGACGAGACGATGCTTGAATGCCGGTAGCGTACTTGCAGGCAGCTGCCCGATAACAACGACAACACATCAGCTCGCCTCTTAAGCGAGTGCTGGTGATTGTGTGGTGTGGCGGGTCTCGGTCCAAACGCATTTGTTTCCCTTTAGCGCGGACCGAGCGCATATTTCTATGCGGTGCAATGCATTACGTGCTGGACTGAGAGCTGACCCAGCCTCGTCTTGGCCGAGCTATGCTGTGATGCCTCCTCAACAGAGGGAACAGAGTCTGCTCCTCGTGTTCAAGTGGTCGTGAGTGTGTAGGAGCTGGAGTGCATCAACTACCAACTAGCCAGTAGACAGCTATTGTTGCCCACGTTTCTGCAATGTAAAAACGTTAAATTGTACAAGGTACAAAAGCGATCTACTTGGATCTGTGGTTCAGCGACTATCTGGCTGTGCTCGACTCTCGACTTCGACTCGCATTGGCCGTCAAAAGGCAGCTGGAGCGGTTGCTATTCATTTTGTTGTTGTGGTGCTGGCATTGCTTGAAGATTGTACCTAGCTGGATGAATTTGATGTATCGTTTTTGATTCCCTTTAACGATTTTGTAGTGTGAAAGCTAGTAGTTGGAAAAGAAAGAATTCGCGTGTACACAGTGTACCTCCAGGGGGATCCCAAAGTGGAATTTTCAGTAGTATTAAGCATATTCAACTGTCTCACAAATCGCTGCAAAAGTGAAAGTGCAAAGCAAAAATGGTAAGCGAACAAATTTCTCACGTCGTGAATCGAGTCCCAAGTGATAAAATCAGGAAGGCCTATCCTCGTTCTAACGATGGTAACATGCGGTGATGGCTTTAATGTGTACGTTTAGTATGCAAGTACATCAAGCGTCGTCTTTTCTTTCTTTTTGGCTGTAAAACACATTTAAGCAATTCAAGATGTATTCAGTGTCGGCTGACCTTCACAGTTCTCAGGGTTAGCTATAGAGTGGGCTGATGTCGGTCAACTGTCGGTGTTATTTTGCTGTCAAGTTGGCATTTCTTTCTCATTGCCTCAAGGAATTTTGCTATAGGTATTCGGGTTTACGTGCGTTCTTTCCGGGAGGGTCGCAACCAAGAAAGGCCACTGTAATTAATACATTACATGCTTAGGATAAAGCTGTAGGTAAATAAAGAAAGTAAACTTCTGTAACAAATCCTTTGTCGCTGCTGATGCTTGATTAAGGGGATGCCCCTGGCAAAGAACAAAGTCTTCACTTCCTCGCCGACACGGAATCTCTATCCTTTTTCATTTGGAAAGCTACCGACAGATATGCGCAGGCACATTCAACTGCGGTTATTTAGCTACAAGATACAAAAAGGAAGAATTTTGCACAGGGGAAATCGCATAATTTACATGAAAATCCTTTAGGTGGCGTTTCCTCGCTCGAACTACAAGAAGTATTACCCTATTTGTGGGGATTAACAACTTCCAATATGCGCGCAGGCACCGTTCAACTGCGTCATATTGCTATAAAATACAAAAAGATATGTTTTTGTTTGGCAAGATCTAAAAATTTACGCTTGGCTCTTTCGTCTTTCTGTTATATTGATAGTGCTCAACAGGTTCCTCCGACCATTGATCAGGACACTAAGTCCACCTCACTGTCGTTTAGATTTAGTCTGCCGCCTGGCTGGAAATCATATAAACACGTTTACGAAACATATTTGTTGGCTACAAGAACCAAATTAGGAGTAGAAAATAGTAAGAATTACGCTGTCCACGATCATGATCATCCGTCAAAGTTCGTAAATTAGTTTCTCGGTTTCAGCTCTTAATGAACAGACCATTGGATCAAAATGCTAAAAGAGAAACAAACGCAACAGTTTTTCTTGTTAGATAATAAGAAACAAGTTACGAGTTTTTGGCCAGTTGTTTATCTCGATTTGCAATCCTGGCGCACTTCTAAACTTGCAACTTGATCGGATAGAAAAGATGACTTGGGCATATTCTGTGTATTGATTGCTCATATCCTTGCAGACGCACGCAGGCACCGTTCAACTGCGTCACGTCGCTAGAAAATACATATATAAACGAGAAATGTTTTGTGTCCTAAAGTTTGAGGTGTCCTCATGGCGGGCGCTCAAAGCTGGTTGATCTTATACTTTCAGAATGGATGCGGGTTTCCATTGATGAAACCAGACGCTCGCAGGCACTGTTCAACTGCGATGCATCGCTACAAAAGAATTGAAGCCCACATATTTATGCTAAACATGGCGATAGTGACAAACAAAATATCAAACTTCTTCCTATATTACGATACAAGTTTGCCAATTCCGATTCCTCAATCAATCTGTAGATGAGTGTGCAGCCCCTCACTCTTCATGGAGTGTGTGGATATGAGAGTTCATTGAATTTCATTGTGTATCTTAACTGCAATTCAAGAGTTAATCAAGGAGAAAATTCGATACGGCTTACGTGCCACCAAATTCAAATGAAGAAGAGAAGCGATAAGTAGAATATGACGACGTTGAGAAGTTGCTGAAGATGATGACGACGAAGATGAAGACGACGACGACGAAGTCGAAGACAAACACGAAGAAGAGATTCCATTCCATGTTTCCTTTTGCTGTAAATCTGTTTTAAAAAGTAATTGGTTTGCGTTCGCAGCTGATATACGAATACCGCGTGTATGCAGAGATATCTGTGTGGATTGGTAGTAGGTGCCGTCAGCAACTGCTGACCGCTTTATGTATAGTAGGTAGTGATTGTTGTGATGGTGGTAACCGACCAGGAAGCATAAGGCACACACACGTGTTTGCTGTTGAGCTCAAGCTGCTGCTGCCGCGCGCAATTCCGCCTTGTCCCCATTTATCTGTCAGCTGCATCTGGCATTTTCGTTAAGGGAGACTCGGTGGTGTTTGCTGCTGCTGCTGCTGCCGCTGCTAACTTGCTGTTTCGGCCAACTGTGTAGGATCGGCTGGTGTGCAACGGGCTGCCATTGTGGATGTAGAAGACGGACAGACGTGAAGACTCACTCAGTGATAAGCACGAAAATCATAGCAGACGATTATCGGATTGATTGATGATGCAGGTTGGTAGGTAGGTATCGATTTCATCGATATTGCCCATCGATTTAATGTTTCTGTTTTGATGTGGTTGCTCTTGCTGTTTGTCAAGTGTTCCGTTCCTCCTCATCGTTGCCATTAACGTTTCGAGGAGCAGGAAAACTGTAAAACAAAATCAGTTATAGACGAGTATGTTTACGACAAAATGACAGAGAGAGAGAGTGTGTGACAGACTTAAGCATGTAAAAATAAAGGCAACGCTGATTTCAAAATTACATAAAACTTTAATTTTATTTATCTTACATACATTTATCAGTTCCAGTTATTTGTTCTATATACAATTTTAGCACGAAGCTAACGACGACAGTGTGGCGAGAGTTAAACCTAGGCTATCTATACTCTTGATATTTACTATTTCGATTCAATATGAATCATTGCATTTCTGATTATTTCATAGAAGCGGACATACTGATTAAAATATAAGTAGCAAACGAGTGTACCTAAGGTTTGCCTGTGCACAAAAGAAAACCCGACAACAAAGGCAATGTGTGTACATACATATATATGAATATGAATAAATATATATATATATATACACACACATATGACTGTTCCGTAAAACAAAAACCTTGTCTCTATCCACACATATGTACATACCTGCGCTGCGCATGCTCACACAAATGCATCTGGGTATACAGACACAATTCAAAATGGCGTCGCCCATGTACGTACCTATGTATGTATGCATGTATCGTCTTTGTGCTAAACAACCCTCAGCTATACAAGCCACTAAAAACGTTTTCTCTTGTCGCTTACTATAAACATATTGGCTAGTTTTAGAAACAATATTACTAAATTAAAACTAATTGATTAGATAAATTTACAAACCGAGTGTGAATTCCGGACCAAAGGCTTCAGGTGAGCGTTGATTGACGGCAGTTGCTCATGACTCACACCACTCGCTCTGTCACGAAGGCCATTTGCTCGTCCTCATCACATCACACTCTTCTTCACAGCCTTCACATTTTTTCATTACAATCTATGTATGTATAACAGGTTTGCACACGTATTGCAACTGCAAATGAGAAATTTCTTTCGTAATAAAACTAATTTAACAAATATATCAAAGAAATTAATAATCAGGTTATTCGTGACGCATTTTCGAGCTAAAGCACATTTGCCATATATCAAGCATATATGTTTGTCTCTTTTCAACTAACTGCTCACTGCAATGGCGCACTGGCTATTGTTGTTTTTGTTGCTGCTGCTTAAACTGCTCAAAAATTTGTCGAGGCCACTGAGTTCGCTTTGCCACAGATTATTTTCGACATTGCGACGCTCGAATTCTTCCGTCTCCGTTTCCAATGTGACGTCACAAGCATGATGAAATTTGTCGTAGTTGTTATTGTGGGTTCTGCTGCCGTTGGGAATGAATTTCGTTTGAACGTCGAGCCAACGACTGAATCGTTCCTGCTGCTTTCTGCGCAGCTCATGCTCAGCGCTGTAGAGAGCCGTCGACAAAATGGCGTTCACGCGTAGGCTGCCCGAGCCACGCAATTTACGACGCATTTGCATGCGTTTCATGCGAAAATTACGCACCCAGTACGTTAATGTTTTCGGCTGCTCAACGTTTTCGAATTCATCATAATATGCAACCATTTTGAACGATGATTTCAATTTTCTTTTCTTCTTTTATAACTTTCTTTTTAGTATACACACATACAAACACACCTCTTCTGCTGCTAAGAGTTGCTCACTCACTGTCTGGCACTTTCCAGAAACTGAACTTTTAGATTTTTACGTCTTTACTGCACGAATGCTCGAGAGAGAATGCTCGAACGAGTGAGAATGACACGATATTTATAGCTGTGTTCGCAGCAGCGATGAGTATTGCTACGTGACGCTGCTAAAAGTAGTACCTGACTTTGCAACCCTTTTTTCGAAGAAGAACGAACTGGAAAGCGCAAAAAAGAAGTTTTAAGAAAATTTAATATTATTGCAATAACTCTTTTTGTTTGGAATTAAATTTTCGTTAGATTTCGTTTGGTAAAATACATTTTTATATTGCCCCCTTTTATATTGTCAAGCAACACAGTAGTTCGCAGTTTCGGAGTCACTGCCAACTTGTTTAAAAATATCGAATACAGTAAAATTGAGCAGCTGGATGGGTATCGATATTTGTTGAATCGATAGTTGTTGAATTCTCAATGTTGGTTTTCTTTTCTTTAAAATGAGCAATAAATCAACTATATATATAAATTTATTATAGATTATTTTTATTAAAATTAGTATTAGTCCAATATTCAAGGAAGGAAGGCAGGAAGCTGCTTCCATAAATGGATGATATATAAAATAGACGACTAAATGTTTAATGATAATTGTTCATGCCTAAGTGAATAACTGATCTACATTGTTCACTTTTGCTGATTTAGTTCCTTAGTTCAGTTCGATGATCCATTATTTGAACATATTTTTATCGAATCGAATGAAAAGCAAATATGTTATATTTCTTATGTCGCCTAAATGCATACAATATATTTAGGTTGCACTGCTTTCAGCTGGTAATATTTTTCAATAAAAACCATCAATATAAATAAATAAAAAAAATAATAATAATAAAGTTATTTATCGGCTACCCGAATCATTCATAATTGTTAGAAGTGAGGTGACATCTGCATTGCCTATATTGTCATTTATTTCCGTATCGAATTGTCTAGCACTGGAAGTATTCAAAAAAAGTCTAGCACAGCACTGCTTGTAAAGTCAGTTTAATTTTGTAGAGTCACTGTGTGAAATGGCTGCCAACGAACCGAAAACTAAAAGCAAGAAAAAGGAAAATCGGCTGTAAGTTAAAAGTAGTTCAGGTTTTACGGCTTACACGCCTTACCTAATCTTATTCTCAATTCTTAATCTCTATAGGAGTCCGTTTAATTGTTCTATAACGTACGGCAATCAATTGCCCGATCCGGAAATTGGCTGCAAGTTCCTGCCATGTGGCAAAACTTTGATGGACTTAACCGAGGAGCCCGTTTCCTTTCCTCAGCTGGAAACCCAGTTCTGCTATAAATTTAAGGGTCTTCACATGCTCTTCGATATCGACCTGATCAATCAGAATACCTATTGCCAGGTGCCTGGGGAGTCAAGTCAAATGGATTCCAAGGATGCTGCACTGCTGGCTGACATTGAGGCGCTGCATATTAACAACCCCAAGCAAAAGGGTTCGCACAGCTTTCCGACACGTGCCCAGGAATGCCGCGAGCTCTATGCCAAGGAGCGTTCCGCCGTGCCGCGTTCGCGCGCCGTCTTGCACCGCCCACAGGCAGAGCCCGAGCAACTGGAGCTGGACTCCTTCAGCCTGGAGCAGCAGAAGCAGATTGTACAGCAAACATTTGTGGACATAGAAAAGCCGTTGGGCTCCCATCCGACCAAGTCGGGCAGCACCGCCCGACCCATCGCGCAGCTGCCGCTGTTCCCCGAGGTCTCACAGCACGATCTAGTGCAGGTGCATTTTGGCATTCCGCCCAGTGAAAAAAGCAATGGCTTGCTGAAGGATTGTGGCAATTACTTTGTGAACTTTAACCAAAAACCGTATCCGCTCTTTCAACAGATTCAGGAAAATTGTGGCGACACGCTGCGCCCTTATCTGTCCGAGCAGCGCTACAAGGAGGAGCGCACTGCCGACAACCCCGATCGTGGCGAGAGATTCATGTTGCGGGAGAAGGATGGCAGCTTCTTCTACCAAAATGTCAATAAACACATCAAGTTGCGCAAGGATCGCCCAAGTCCACAGTCGCTGGGCAATGTCTGTCTGCTGGCAAGTCCAAATTTTATTTAGATTGCTTTATAAACATTCTATATCTATTATAACTCTCTTTTATCTTTGACAGGTCGATCGCAAAAAGGAAAATCAGCAACAGCCTAACTCGGGCAACAGCAAATAATTCCGGCGACCTCAAAACAAGACTTCTGTTATACAGTTATGCGACTCTAAACAAATATAATAAATAATAAGAGAAAATATCTGACCTGTTTTGCTTTAATATACATATAACAATTCGTTGATAAGATTTAGAAATGATATATGCATATATGTTGTTATGATTATTATTATTATTATTAGTATTAATATTATTATTGTTATTATTATTAATATTATTAATGATTGTTATTATTATTATTATTATTATTATTATTATAATTATTATTGTAATTATTATTATTATTATTATTATTATTATTATTATTATTATTATTATTATTATTATTATTATCATTATTATTATTATTATTGGTTAAATTAGGGTTTTCCATCTATTTTAAAAAGTTTACCCATTTTTTCTGATTCTGTATAGCTTGAGTATCTTATTTCTAACAACTACTTATATAGTTTTAATGACATATCATATCATGTAAGTTCAAATGTTCGAATTTGATGTGAACTAAAAAGAGTTTATTATCTATTTTCGGTTAGTATAAGAATATATTATAACGAATGTATATAAAACGTAAGAATCCAAGTATCGGTTCCAAATGCTTTCAAATCCCAGCTTAGACTTCTCGCATGTACAAAATCACATTACATATTTACATGCAACGTTTGCTTTCTATTAGTAGGCCCTATGTAGGAGACATATATACATACATATGTAATAAAATCTCGAAATAAAGTAAAATATTTGCTTCGCGCTTTAAATCCCAAATTGTAGAACTATGAAGCCGGTTCTCGAATGGCTAATTAGCGTGTGCGCCGGCCTCCTCTTTAGCACTCAGTCCATGCGTATTTTGAAGATAGCCAACGATGAAAAGAAATCATCCTCGTCGTCGTCGTCCTCAGAGACCAAATCCGTAACGGCGATTCAGGACGAACTGGAGAAGCCCTACATTATGGGATCCGAGCAGATAAGCGCAGCATTGCAAACAGTTCTGAGTAGCGAAGGAAGTAATCTATATCATCAGATGCTACCCAACAACACCAACAACAGCAACAACAACAGCGGCCAACTGGAGTACACATTGGGTTCGGAGTCTTTGAATCGCATGTTGGAGGATATGTTGGCACGCCCATGCGGCGAGAATTTGGAGTTACCCCATATCGAACCGGCAATACAACTTTAAGTTTCAAATATTTATATGTATACATACATACATACATATATATATATATATATATATATATATATATATATATATATATATATATATATATATACATATATATATATATATATATATTTATATGTGTATATATAAATTGTCAATTGATGCGTTCAGTTTTTTTTTAGCTGTAAGAATTCTCTGAATAAATTTATAAATATGGTCGACTAAGCAAAGAGCATTCGTGGATTCATGAATCCATTGAGCACGACAAATGTCGGGTGATGTAAATATAAATATATCTACATATGTATATCTGATATATTATATTTTTCCATTTCTACAAAAATCCTATTAGTTTTGCCCATTGGCCCGTCTTATAATTGTAGATCGTGGTATTTTTAAGAACAAGAGACTTCAAATTGTCGATGTAGGCCCAGTAATATAACAAATTTATTACGAAAAACTGTTTTGTATATCATCACATAGATGCGCCTAAAGAATTGCTACTATATATACATAATTCGTAGTCACTAACTCGGTACACGGTTGCGGCTAGTATCCTATAGATCTGTTCCGATTAAAACATTCGTGATTTTAATCTAGTTTTCTTTTTTACAGAAACGCGAATAGAGTATTTTGCAGTCTTGTATGCCTCCGCACAATACCAGGCCCTAGGCACTTATGTAAGTATGTCAGCTACTAAAATCTGTTCGCGATAATCGAATTGCATAAATTTACAGCGAACGAGTTGAAAGTGAAAAACCACAGCACAAAATGGCAGCCAAACTTATTTTCACCGTTTTTCAACATTTCCAGCATTTTCACAACTGTCATTGAAATGTCAACATAACACACACACACAGACACACTCGCACACAGACATCTATGAGTATGTATGCATATCCTACTACAGCGTGTTCGCAATCCACAAACAGCGGATTAAGGTTCAGACTCTCAGCCTCTGAGCGCTGCGTGACGTAAATACTGATGAATACCTCGCAGTTCCCCAGACTCCCCATCCGGGCGCCAGGTGGGGGCAGCTAACAGTGCAGCAATTGTCCTGCTGTTTTGTTAAAGAATGGATGCCTGTCCTCTTGGTTTTACTGCTCTGGTGTTCATTTAGCCGAGGTTTGTCTATTTTGATGAACTAGTTCATGCATACACATATCCTACTACTCAATTAGTGTTGGCAGTTCCAGTTGAAATTCATGGACAATTTGAATTCATTTCATTCAATTAGTTCTTTTAGTTCAATAAATACATCTGTCAAAAACTTTTTATTTGAGCATTTTGAGCTAGTCCATTTGAATAATTTCAATTGAATTTAAAAGACACAGCTAACGGTTTAAGTCATAGTTATAAATAATAGTAGAGAATGGTTGATGATCTAAAATAAATAGTTAAGTTGATTTAAAGAACGAGTTCAATTGAATTGGTTTTTAATATGAGATTATTCAATTATGTGATTGACTTTAATGTTCATATCAGGTATATAATATATAATATATTCAAAAGTTTTTTATTTTTCAGTTTCGAATTAATTCATTTAGTTCAGTTAACATTAGTTTAGAACTTCTGAACTGTTTTAACAGCAACTGTGCAACTCAGTATACAATCTTGATCTTCACAAGTTCTTTAGTTTAGTTGAATGACCAGTTCATATGAACTGATTTTGAGCTTTGAGATACATCTCTATTGCGCCAATGCTGATTCCCATGTGAGAGATCCATGTGCGGTTTAATTCATTCATAAGTCACGAGGCAGGAAGACGTCCCAGGCAGACGAATGCACCAAGATTAAGCCACGTAAAATGGTGTCAACATTCGGCTGTGCGGCTTATTTAATGTGATTTCCTATTTATTAGACATACATACATATATATACACATACTGTCCGTATAAGCTCCAAGTTCAACTGCCGTCGAGCGGCTACATATATGTA
The DNA here is from genome assembly GCA_035045145.1 of Drosophila meridionalis. Taxonomy (NCBI): domain Eukaryota; kingdom Metazoa; phylum Arthropoda; class Insecta; order Diptera; family Drosophilidae; genus Drosophila; species Drosophila meridionalis. The sequence continues at coordinate 356,925 of JAWNPG010000031.1, forward strand.
TATATGTGTGGGTGTCTGCATTACGTATTAAGCCGGCTTAAATATGATTAATTAAATGGTTTAGCTCTGTCTTGCGGCGCATAAAAATGACTAATGGGTACAATAAAGTCAAATATATGTATAAACATATGTCCATAGCTATATACATATATTGTATTAAATATATATTTTTTATATATTTTATATATACATTTTATTAAGCCACTTTCGTCATACTACTGCTGTGTGTATTTCAATTTGATTAAAAAATATATCAAGCAAATATAGTTGGCATATATTTATTTAAGATTTCGACTACACTCTCATTTTGTAATATTTGTGAGCTTGGATCAGTTCCTAAAAAATACAATTTATTTTCAACTTGTTCCTTTTAAAAGCTTTTATCATATAAATAAATGCTATATAGTAATTCTAGCTTAGATTTTTCGAAAAATTTTGTAGTGTTGTGTTGTAAAAATTGATAATAAAAAGTTGGAAATCGCTCACTTTCTCTCACTCTTTCTGACTCACTCGCTCTCTTTCATATATATTCCATATATACCTTTTTCTCTCTATGTCCATCCCAATTTCTCGGTAACTTTGCAGTTCAACTCTAAAGTATGAAATGTTGCTCGGAGCATATTTTAAGCTCTACCCTATCGCGGTCTCGGCTACTGCAGTAGCAATATTTTCATTTTGTTGGCGAGAAACTGTTTAGTCCTTCAGACGTGGCTGTCACCTTTCACATAAGTCTGCAGTTTTCTAATCTTTATAGTTCAACGTTTCAAGAGTTGTGCGCTTAAGTGTGCAATTTATATGTAAAGCTGCTTAAAAAATATCAAGTCACACATTTCTCTCTCATTCTGTCTGTGTCTGTCTGTCTTTCTCTTTCACTCAGTCTCTCTTTCTCTGTCTCGCTTGAGTCAATTTTTGTAGGACATATTTATGAAGGCAACTTAACCAATTAGTAGCCCAATTAGGCAAGCGACCGTTGGAGACGAATAATTCCTTGGTCGCTTTTCATACCCTGTAGAGGTAAGCAGTCAAGTGGGATGTGATGGTTTTATAATAATGAAGATGATATGCGAAATATATAGGAAATAAGTTTTAGCGGCAGCTGTTTAATTATAATATAAAATATATTAAGACTTATGTAGACTTTTTTTTTGTATGTTTTCGATATATGTTTGCGTCTGTTATCGATAATAGCTTGCACGTCGATTTACGTTTACAAATTATATCTGCTTGGTACTGATTGCCTTTAAAGATGCTGAATAAAAACACAATAGACCAAAACTACTTTGTTATCATCGTGAGTATTTTTCATCCCATAATCCAAATCCATCTGCCCATCTCTAATACTTGTAATATTTCGTGCTGCCTGTAAAATATTTTCCATTTGGTCTCTCGTGCAATGTAAACCTCGTAATCAATCACGTCCAAAATCAATTCCGTATTTTTGCTAGACCCTAATTCATAAACAGAATCAGCATCAGCATCAGCAAAGGCAACAGCAACAGAAAAGGTTTTCTGACCTTCCCCACATGTGTAGCAAATGCGACTGTCTGGCTCCTGAAAGTCGTAATACGGATTTTTTAGCAACTAGCAACAAACAAAGGCCAGTGGAGCATGCACTCCATGAATAATGTGAAAGCTTCGTCTCAACTTTATCTGAGAGGGCGAAATGACAAGAAATTAATGAGTGAGAAAGAGACGGAGAAAGAGAGAGAGCGAGACAGAGAGTGTGACCGTGCCATAAATGTTGCTGAGCTTTTAGCAACATGTTGCCAACATTGCGCAGCTTTCGCTGTTGCTGCAACATTCGCCGCCTAGCCGCATCTCTCGTAGTTTGTTATTGATTTCTCGCCTCAATTGTAATTGAATTAATACAGTTTTATATGGGCTACTAATGAGATAATTTTTTGTAGTCTTTAATAATACATTATAAGTTGTATATTATAAATGTATATGGAATTTCTTAACAATATTTGGATTTAACTTCTGTAACTAGTTGGGTAATGAGTTAAGCTAGTTCAATGTTTATGTTGTATATGTCTATGTGGACTATGCGCTCAGCTGTTTTAATAGTCTACTCAAACACAATTTCATGTTTTTATGAAAAGGTTCTATGTATACCTAATACTTCCTGTGTAGATATAAACTTGCAGATCTTGAGAGTTATAGAAGTTAGAGCTTTTCAGTTAGAAATATATAGGAGATCGTTTGTAAAGTATAGGCAATTTTGTATTGTTTACCAGAAAATCTACATTCATTCATCTTGATTTTGACTTCCCCAAAGTAATACACATAAAATATTATAAACCTTCAATAAAGGACGCGGTTCAAAATATACTTTTTTATGATCTTGAGCCGCTCTTGGGCGTCTTCATTTTATGGGAGACGAAAAAGTAATACAGGATAACATCTGGGGAATACGGTGTCTGCGCCTGGCAGTGCGCCATCATATTAGTACATTTTCGGCATAATATTTTATACTGATTTTTTACTCAACTTCTTTTAATGGGCAAGAATCGAATCTAATCAGTGTAAATTGGATATGATATATTCAGAAAAATTAAATACAAATATTAGTCAGTTTATAATTGATATATGTACACATATTGCTTAGTATTATTTTCACAAATTCATAAAATCGAACTGCACTAAATAGAGAATATAAAGCACGGAAGTGACAATCATGCGAAAGCCCATCGCATTGTTGACACGAAACAAGCCACAATAATTGAACCTGGGCCGTCGGTGGGTGCAAAACAAGGCAAAGCTATTGATCTGCAAAGAAAGATAATTGAAATTTGATACAAGATAACGAAAGCTGAGCTACTCACACTCCGATCTAGCCAGAGATCGGCCGTAGGTCTCTCATTGAAGAGCCTCAAAGTAGCTGAGGTCTCGTCGGCCGCGCGTTCCGTCAGCTCACAGACGGAGATGTTCAGCCAAAAGTCGAAGACGTTAATGGCGAGGGCTTGGCTGAAGTTTAAGACCAAAGGGATAGTCAGAGTCTTTTTCAGGCTAATGCTGTAGACAATCATATAGAACGTGGATATGATGTTGACACTCAGCAAGCAAAGCATGAACAAAATCATTTGATAGCTGTAAATCGAGGCGAGGCGAGTGCTGAGTTCAAGGAGGCGATTGTAAATCCCCTGGAGATCGTGAATGCGTCTAAGTTTGCTCGTCTGCTGCTCCGCCTGCATCAGCAATTCCCGATTGATGAGCCACATTGAGCGGTATATGTAGAGCACAGCCAGATGGAAATGCATTCCCAGCAGCAGGATGCTCAGCTGATTGGCCATCAGAGCGGCCAGGCCTAGGAACAGTTTGTAGTTGACTGGTGTGTTCAATCCGAGCTTGAGGACCGACATTGAAATGAGCTCCAGCCAGATGGCTAAGCTCTTATAGATAACATAGCTATCGAAATGTGGACAATCCAGCGATTCGTGATCATATCGAAATCGATCATAGAGTTGCAACAGAGTATTCAAAACATCCCCGAGCTCCTCGCTTAGCCACCAGTTGCGAAAGAGCGTCACGAAAACAGTTAACAGAATTAGCCCTGTTTGCACCTCAGTGATTTTCTCTGCCAGACTATTGCGCTGATAGATCTCGGCCAAATCGCTAACCTCAGTGTCTGCATGATAGTAAAAGTTCATCAGAATCAGGCCGAGATTCATTATAATTCCGTAGGCAATCAGCCACTTGGAGCGTCGCAGTCTCTTGCTGCCTGCCCCATAGAGGAACGGGAACAGACCCAGAACCCACGAGCCGTAGAGCGTCGCCCACAGATGAAACCGAGCGAAGTTGTGGCGCAAAGTGCGACGAGCTCGCCACATTATAACCGAATGAACTAATTTATTTGAAAGGTCTGCTCAATGAGCAGGCCACAAAGTGAAGAGCAAACAAACGATGGGTAAATCAATTACCCTAATATGATATGATATAACGAGACTATTAGTGTGCTCACTATAGATTTGGCTAAATATAAGATAATCGAAGACTTTAGTCTCACATATATGAGGTATAATTTAAGGCATATATTACGTACATCTATAAGGCTTAAGTTGGAAAGGTGCTTCTAGGAGATACCCAAAATATGTAATATTCATATTCTATATATTCAATTCAATTCAATACAATTTCATTCTTTATTATGATTACAGTTTTTTTGTGAATGTCATCTTACAAAAATTTAAGAGGTTAGATTAAGAACTACTTAGATACTTATTTACAAATATGCCATATAGCCTATACGATTACATAATAATTTGGGCGAAAAGTCAAAGAAATAGAAAACCCCAAGGAATATTCTATATATTATTAAATAATTATATATATAATATTCTATAGATACTTATATTACATCTATATATGTATATATGTATTTTCTTATTAATATTTTTACTTTTCTTAGATTCTATCAAGGTCTTAGATTAGTTAAATCTTAAATCAATTTAATATTAGGTTGCAATAGGATGCGCTCCATTGGAATGGTAGAAGACCCAAAGATAATAATCAAGAACGAATAAAATTTGCATGCAAATCGAATACGAATTACTCGATTATGTAAGATATTCTCTTAAACAGGTACTTAAACTAAGCTATCTAATAAAATCAGAGTAAGGCTCTAGTCCTTATCCAATATTTTACAGTAAAGTTCGTATCAAATTTTAAACTTCAAACATTTACAGCAAATATCGACATTTTTTTTGGACAATATAAATTGGGAACTTTTGACCGTTAAATAGTGGACGATAGAATGGAAAAGTTTGAAATGCAAATTTGAATATTTGGCGAGGCGAATCCGAGCGCCGCGGCCATACGAAGCGGGCGAAACTAATTACAAAGTACAAATGTGTCATTTGGCCATGTTATTTGAGTACTTTATATTCAAAACTGTGTTATTTGCGAAAGTCGAGCAATTACGACAGCAGCAGCTGCCACTGTCACATTAACCTGATCTGGAGGTGGGGCTTGGGATTGTGTTGGCTGCCAGTTGTCCCCCTCTTGTAGGCCTGCTGGCTGTTGCCCGTTGGGTGTTGCCTGTCGGGCTCCCCAGCTTCGTGGTTAATTATGTTTTTTGTATTCTCGGCGTACAGCAATAGGCATCGTTAGCATCATAGACGGGTAAGCGTCTGGCCCCCAGATGCCTTCTGTGATTATCGTCTCGGATTTAATGTGTACTTTGATGTGAAACATTGCCCTATTTACCCTGCTGCTACGATGCCTGTTCAGGCAGTTAAAGGCGCATATTGGCTATTGTTAAAGTAGTATTATTAAGGTAGACTTTAAGTTAAGACATTCTCCATTAGCTACAATTTTGATATTGGGATTTATTACAGGTACATTTATTTTTGATTAAAAGTATATTATCTTTTATTCCTGAATGATTTTTAAATATACTTTAACTTTATTATTTTTTAAAATTATTTTCTTTTTTCGTGGTATCGAAAACATTTAAAGATTGACTTGATTTTTGTCGCAAAGCCAAACAACCTTTTTTTTTTGCCAGATTTACATTTTATTTATTTAATTTTTTTTTTTTTTATTTTTTATTTATAGCTTCTTATAATGAGTACAAGGATTTTATAATTCTTCACACCAACAAAATCAGATTGGTTTTTATTGAATGTGAATCTTTGTTGATTTACAGTTCTTCTTATGCTCATAAAAAGCTGAAACGAGTATATGGGCTTTTAAGATAAATTTGTGCTCCGTTCATTTATACGTACCTAATATCGAAAAATCTAAAAAATTCTATAAATGAGCCAATATTAAATTTGTAACTTTTGGAATACTCACCTTTGGCTAAAATAAACTTGTATAGCATCTGAGGACTGAATCGATATATATACGCGATATATCATTTATATATAATATATCTTATATTTATATCGTATATATATAATATCATATATTGTAGATACATTTACGATATATATGTATATATTTTATATGTGATACGGATATATATATCGTATATATAAGTATATCATTACAGCATTTATTATTGTTAGCTACTTAACAAAAAGTATTGACTAGATAAAAACTTTCCATTGAAATATGCAAAACTTTGCTTTACAAATCAAATCTTAACAGTCTTTAATCTTAGCGGCTATAATTATGATAATAATTGTGAATATATTTCTCTGCTGCCTTATAACAATAATTATGAATACTAGCGAGCATTGCGTGGTCGTTAACACTCGTCAGCAACATTCATTGCTTGTAGTTCTTCTGTTTGCTAAGTCCCCGTTCTCAAAGCAGGCGGGGCCATTATCCCATTGAACTATATTTAGAGTCTAATGAAAGCTTTGGTTTGTGCATGGCTATTATGGCTACATATATTTATGATGTTTTCTTTTGACATATTCATATATATGTAATGAAACAGGCAGATAGAGATGTTTATATGTACATACATATACATGTATATGTATATATTTATTTAACTGCGCTGGCTTTAATTTTGGATGTTCTCGCCCTCGTAATTCCGACCCTGTTTAAGGCCTTAAAACTTAATCGAAAAGAACACATCAAACAACATTTGTTGCCTACTTTTCAGCTTTCTGTCCTTCTGTGCGGGCCCAGGTTGAGTTGGGCCTTGAGATGTGACGTTCAGGTGTGTGCTTAAACTTTGTTTGGGTAACTTTTTTTTACAACTACTTAAGCACGTAGCCCTGGCAGCTATTGTTGTTGTTGCCCAGCGAAAAAAGTAATTTTGATTTTATTAGCTGCGTAGCAGCCGATGCTATTGATGGCTCGGCTCACCTGTATCACCTGTCCCGCTTTTTAGTTTCTTTCACCAATTCACTTCTTGCACTATTGGCTGAAAAGTTTACAGGTGAACAGAAGCGAAGTATTAGTTGATGTCATTGACATTTTCATTTTCTTTTTTTTCTGATTTTTTCTTTCATTTTATGACTAAAGCACTTGGGCCATGCCACATGCCACATGCCACAAAGTCAGCCAACCGTCGAGCTCAAATGAAGCAAAGGCGTCAATAGCTAAACGGAATTCTATGAAAGTCCTTTCAACTAACAAACACCATCGTAGATTATAGTAGAACTCGAATTTTTTATGCTTTGCAAAGTGCAGGTTATGGGATTTAAGTTGAGCTCATCATAGAGAGAGAAGCTCGACGAAAATATAGAAAAGATAATTTGTAATATGATAAAGTAAGTTAAGCGAGTTAAATTTGTTTAACAAATATTGTGCATATATAAAAATTATATATATTTTTGTAAAATATGTATAATATATTATATATATTTATATAAATTATATATATTACATTTTGTATTTCTTCTAAACTCTGCATAACACAAGTTTATCATTTTCTCTTTTTTAATTCAGCCTATTTTCTTATTACTGATAACAATTGATATTTTCCCTAGGACTTTTATTTTAATTAACTGTAAACCTAATTAACTGATTAACACATATTATTCTGATTGCATATAAATATAATTTTAGATATCAGCTCCTTATTCTTGAAACAGACACAAAAAACAATTTGTATCAGATAGGGGAGATTTGAGCACATAAAAAAGAGCAGATCTAGATATAATTTTAAATGTGTTTGTGTGTGTTTACCTGTTTGTGTGTATGTAGCAGCTTTTGTTAAGTGCTCGTTAAATGCAGCGAGACTCATTTTTCGCAATGATCGAGTGTAAAAACTAACTCAGAGAAAGGCTCAAGAGTTAAGCTCGACTTTGAGTGGAAGTGGGCAGGGGCTGTCGCCGTATATAAGGAGGACCTGCTGCTGCGCTTCTTCAGTGGCAAGCCGGACCTACTAGTGGTCAGTTCTTCAGTGCGGTGTGTGGTGCGCGGTGTGCGGAGTGCAGAGTGTAATTACTCAAATGATAGAAAAACTAATAATCTTCCATGGAAATCAATGTGAGAACAATGTGGGATTTTTTTTTTTTTTTATAGATATATACATATCATATACTTATAGGAAATATATACAAGATATATTTCTATTTTTTTATATGAAATCTTAATCTAGATCGGGCCTTAAAAAGAGTCATATTCACAAGAGTTCGTCAGTATCAGAGTTGTCGCTGTCAATCAAGCGGCCAATGATATTGAATTCGGCATTGAGGCTGCGCTCCCAGCGCTGAATGAGATCATCCGTGGAAACGCCCATCGAGCCGCAGGCGATGCTGAGCACTTGATTGGCGTTGCAGCCGGCGAGCAGAGAGTAGGGGCCGGGCTTGAGGACGGCATCACGCGAGGAGCTGAGATCATAGATGTTGCCATTGAGCGCCGTATATATCGGTTCGTTCTCGCGCATTCCATCGTAGGTCAGCAACTGAAGGCTCGTTAGTCGCAGCTCATCCGGCACGTCGGGCAACTGCGCTTCATTCGAGGTGAGGCTGTTCTGGCTATCACTTCCGAGCGACGTTTCAATTTCCGCTTTCGCTTGACGGTCGCCAATATGTGTTCTATATAGTATGTAGACCTGGGCAATCTTCGTCGTGGCATAATAGCCCACAACAAACGAAATTATTACCTGGGCAATGGGGCTCTTCAGCAAAGGACGAATCGAGCGAAAAGCCGCACATATATTCAAATTGACTTGCGAAACGAATTTCTCAGGAATACGTTCGATATGGGTTAGAGAGAAACTTACCTGGGAACTGGAAATGTGCCTGCAGCACTTTCATTGGCGACATATTGTTGGAAGGTATTTTCAATTCCGTCGATATTTATATACATATAGTATACACACATATGTAGGAATAATTATTTTTATTTTGTGACACATGAAATTTTGTTAATTTTGGAATTGTTCGTTTCAGGCTTGTCGTTGAGTTGAGTATTATTATATTCGAAAGCGTAGCTTGACTATCGAATACCCTGTAACTGAAAGCGGGCGCATTTATATTATTTCCCTCTTTCTCTACTATTTTTCTTTCTCTTTCTCTTTCGGTCTCTCTCTTTGCCTCTTCTTCATTGTATCTCACAGTGTCTCTCTCACTCTGCCTCTCATTGCTCCCATCCCTACGATTAGCTATTTCCAGTCCAAGCCAGAATATAATGTAAACTAATCGATATTTATCGATATATCGTAGAAATGTTATTTTCAAATGTTATTTATATACATAGATCAATCTCAGCGCAGGCCAATCGCAATAGACTAATCTCAAATACCCTATCTTGGCAATTTTGCCTTTACAGGGAAACTATATGAAGAAATATGAGAAAATAGCAAACGCCAAATGCCATTGGATGTAATTAATTTATTATAATATGGGCAACTTGAAAGCACCTGGCGTGTGGCATACTCATACGCATACGACACACGTCTACGTAATCCACAGGCTAATAATGCGTGTGCGTATGGCCGAGGCTCTGTTCAGTTCATCTGTTGTTAAGCCATCTGACAGCCTCATTTATAAAATTCGCATTTCGGCAGCAATTTGCATTAACTTTATTGCCCATATGTGCGCGCAGATGTAGCGAGGACTTAAAAACATTTTCATGTTTGTAACTCATCTGGGCGCTTGCTGTCATTCCGTTTGCTCCCATACAGTTGTTGCTGTTGAAGTTATTATAATTTTGTGCGGGGATATGGAATGAAGCGAAGAGAGCAGAGTTAATATATTCCTGATACTTTTGAGACTTTACTTGCATGTGGACAAATATATTTTTATTAATTTTTTCCTGTACAAAAATGTAGAATGTATTTTGTTTTTAGTGGAGCTGACTTGTTTTCTATTTTAAAAACTAATATATACTTCGTTTCTCTAGAATATTTATTTACTATTTAATTCATATTTTTGAAATATATATTAATAGTTTGTTAGTATGATATTATAGAAACAATTTTGCCATTGTTATATTTTATCTGATTATCTGAGCATATCAAATTTATCTACTATATAAAGTTAAAATATTATACTTTATCATACAAAACATTTCAGTTCCAGCGTATCCAAGCTTCGGCTTGCCATAAATCGACATTCTTTCATGTTTATTAAATTGGTTGTAATTGGGCTTTAATATGACTTAAAATTCTCATAACAAATATTTTTCGTCGGCTGTTGTACAAAAGTATGTACGTATGTATAAAAAATATACAAGCATACAGTAAATCTACGCATATACATATTTATAATGCCTCAAGGGATATAAAAGGCCATAGCTGCAAAAAAATCGGTATACATGCATTATTGGGCTAACGAATATGTGAGACCCTGTTTTAAACTCATTTTTCTCAATAGTTATATATTATTATGGTGTAAGAATTTAATGTTGATGAAATGAATGGAGTTCATATGCAACTATATAAAGAAAATTTAAAAAAATATAACAGGAATCAATAGAGTTTATTGTATAAATTAATTGATGTATATAAATTCTTATAGTAACTTCATTATATAGTCGTTCAATGAAGCTGACATCGATATGCAATAATGAAAATTCAATTGCTGTTTAAATACTTTTGAGCAGGATAAAGATGTTAGCATAATCGTCCATAAGATACCCTACTTAAAAATATGTTACTCATTTTTCGAGCAAACAATAATACCCTATGCTTGGGTAGCAAAAGTGTTGAACAGCTATTGCAATATGCTTCGGTTTAAATTTGCATAACATTGATTATGGCTGGCACTTAATGCACTCGTTGCCACGTAAGAGCTTACGTTACGTATACGCCAACGACCGTATATGCCGAGGTTGGAATGTTGATTGGAGAATAACAAATGGTGATACCCTGCATTTATTGAAAGCGGATGATATATGATTATGAGAAAATGTGTTTCTTTTTGTATAAATCAGAATAAATTAGCTCAGACTACACACACCTTTGAATGTAAGATAGAGAATATATTCAATTGTAAATGTGAATATATGCAGGGTATTCTTTTATCAGTTCCTCTCACCTTGCATGCTTGTTTCACTTTAATAAAAAACATATTTTGCATGCTGTTTAAATATAATTGCATTCGTTTTGCGTGCTGAATTCATAATTTAATTAAATTGTAAAAAAATTATAAATTGCTTTAGTTGAACGCAATCTTTTTTGCCAGCAATTTTGGTTATTAATAAACTTTTCAATTGCCAGCAAACAGCGTGACAGCTGGTCGCATTAACTTTTTCGTCTCGTCTACAATTTTTGTTCATTTTTTCTAGCGAGCGGCATCCTCGCTGGGCTTTGTTCGATTCAGTCGGCGGAGGAATCATGCTGTGCCCATATTTCAGTTAAATGGCTCTGTGGATTGTTTAATTGGGGTAGGCAGCGAGGATCTGGGCTGGGATACATGTCATAGATTAATATATGTAATAATGATAATAATGATGATTTTCTTTGTATCTCCTGCCAGAGCCCAGTCGAGGGTCAATGTACTGTGTATCAGGGGTCCCGACCTCGAGCCACTGACAGTCGATGACATAGCAATTCTTTCGGTTATCTATACGTGATAGGGCCATTGACGCTGCTCCACCTGGAAGCTTACATTGGTTACCAGAATCTGATACGGATTAAATGTTTTGCTGAAAATAAATGTGGCAACGACCCTTGAACGTACCTTGACTCTGCCCGTGTTTCAAGAAGCCATTTCCACACGAACTCACTCCTGTCAACTCCTCTGTCAGCCCAGGTGAAATCAATCCGAATCACTCATCAAGGGTTCGGTATCAGTGTATAAAGTTCTTTTTAGAGACTTTCGATTGAATAAACTCTAATACAGATAATATTTATATAGAGCTAAATTTTGTTTTATCAGTAAAACAACTTCATCATAGTCAATCAAAGCAAGCTCCAATAGATCAAATCCATTTATAATAAACATTGACTACCTGAAAACAAAAATTAATATCAACCAATATACAATAAATAAATATGAAAAGAAGATAAAACTCATTAAGAGTTTATAAATATGTAGTAAAAAAACAGTCTCCCATAGTAAAGGATTTTTATTTTTTTCCCACAGAGCGTCGAGTCTCGGCCTACAACGTGCCGCAGCAGCTGATGCCGCGAACAGCTGTACGTAAATGTTTTGGGTAATTTGAATAATACTTTTTTGTTCGATGCTGGCAAAATGGTCCAAAATTAAACCCAAAACAGAAGCGAGGATGCTGTGCGCATGTCCTGCCTGAGACTCGCTCTCTGCTTTATGGCAAGCGAGAGCTTTTATCTAGATAATGACAGCATCCATTGCATTGAGGGCGATGCCGCCTCAGTAGCGGACCAGATTTCAAGCGTCACGGTTGGTCAGCGCTAAGCTCCGAGCACTTCAGAGGAGGCAGACAGAAAGAGACAGAGGACAGTCAAAGATATTCCCTGAGAGCATCGCGTCATGCAGTTCTAATTGTGAATTCAGAAAGTTGAAATTGTTTGCTTTTTGTAAGCTAAACAAAAACTCGCACTTAAATACTCATTTGGCAGCTCGGCTCGTGTATGTTGGAATTAATTTTACAAAATATGCAAATTAATTAAATGTGTTCACTGAATGTGTCTGTAACGAAAATGAAACATAAATAAACACAAAAACAATATTAGCTTGGCGAATGACTTGAAGCAAGTGACTGTCGGAGAAATATGTTGTGCTAATCGTAGTAAAAGATGTGCTCAAAAATTCAAGTATTCAAATTTATTAAAATTAAAAAATTCTCTAATTATATTTCAACTTAATTTAAAAATGAAACAACTTTAAGTTTCGTGTATAAAAGCAGCACATAGGAACTGATGCGCCAGCAATCAAATACAGCCTCAAAAATATTAAATAAATAAATGACTGGCCATTTAGCAATGTGACAATTAAATTATAATTTAATTTGAAAATTAATAACCAAATTAAATCTAACATTTTCTATAAAAGGAAAACATTAATAACATATTATATTCTTAGCATATTTATATTGAAATATACTCATATAAAAGAGGAGCAGAGTTGGTGTCTTTATATTATTTTTTATTATTTGTATTATATTTTACTATTTCTTGAAAATGTAAGTCCAAAATCTGACCAATTCAATCAGTTGATCAATTGAAATTAATTGTAGAACATTTGTTTGCACTTTCTATTCATTTAAATATGATGGAATAATAGTCTCATTTCAAAATATTATTTAATTGACTAGTCTAATGTGAAATCGAAATTACGATTATTCAGCTATTACTTTTCTTCTCTGTGTATTTTATTAAATTGTAATATCTCAAGATTTGTGTGATCAAACACAAAATATTTGCCTTATAGATTTATCTTTGTATATTTATGATAATATGCTTTTAAGGGGCTGATCTTAAGTGCAGCTAATATGATTTTAAGAGGGTAATCTGATTGGGGTTTTTATACCCTGAGCCCATTGAAAATGGGAAATCAGGGTATAATGGTTTTGTGAAAATGTATGTAACAGGCAGAAGGAGGCGTGCCACACCCCATAAAGTATATATATTCTTGATCAGCGCGACAAGACGAGTTGATATAGCCATGTCCGTCTGTCCGTCTGTCCGTCCGTCCGTCTGTCCGTCTGTCCGTCCGTCCGTCCGTCCGTCCGTCCGTCCGTCCGTGTGAACGCTGAGATATTTGTAAGTACGCAACGTAGAGACTTGAAATTTTACATGAATACTCGATAATACCATACGCTGCACAAGTTTATAAAATTTTTCCGATAACTCATTCCATTTCGATTTTATGAGCATTTATCGATAATTTTAATGTGTTTTTAAGGCGTGGTTTGTACATCGTTTGAGCTAGAGACTTCAAATTTGCTGTGTAGTTGCGTGTAATGAATACGGAGATAACGTTATCTTTAGATTTTGGATGCCACGCCCCATTCGCTCCTTATAGCCCCCTATTTGTAAAAAGCGCAAATCAAATACTGGAGACTTCTGCTTCGGCACATACACACATATGAATGTCATAAATAAGTTGTAAAAGTTTGATGCTTTTAGTCCATCGCTAAGAAAAGTTATTAAACAATTAAATTCCCATAGTAATGCCCACATTGCAGCCCAAGCGCAGTCGCTGCGTCAACTGCGCAGTTGGCAGAGCACGCGCTTATGCTTGCGTGCATATGCATGTGTGTGTATGATTTGATATTTGGCTCTTCACAGGGCTCAGGGTATCCCCTAGTCGAGCTGTCTCGACTAGAGCACTCTTACTTGTTTAATGTGTGTTAGGCTATATAAATCATATATTTAAGAAGAGTTGAGCGCATTTGCAAAAGAATTCTAGACTTATATAAATATTAAATATGAATATATTAATTAATTAATCTATAACGGCAAAAGTTATATTAGTTATAGTAAATCTTAGGTAAATTGAAAATATTACTAAAAAAAATTTAATTTAGTACTCCAATGTATTATTATTCTACATAATTTATTGCGCTGGCCACAAGGATAATATACAGCTTTTGGTTGATGTAGCCATGTACATCCATCTCTACCCCCACTAAACGTCCTAATCGATATTTCTCTAATGGCTGAACCTAAAAATAAATATGTGCTGAAGGATTCTAGCCGAAATAAATAAGCAATTATAAGACTCAAAATAATATTAAAAATATATATATTTTATATTTCTTATGCATTTTTTATGAAATTTTACAGCCGACTTTAAAATTTATTATATTGAAATGTTTTAGTGCCTTTTGTCAAACTTTTGTCAGACATTTAATTTTATTTTTCCATAATTTTGTTTTTCAAAGAACTAGAAACAATCTTTTATAATAAATCCAAAACATTTATAATATATATAATAATAACCGCAGATAACTTCTTGAAGAACAATTTTCTTACTTCAATTTTCCTTCATATTCAGACTTACCAGAAGTTGAAAGCCCTGAACATATAAGTTGCTGAATAAATATCTAGTCTCCCGCAGATAGTTTCGTCCATAATATCTACACAGAATTTCTATTCAACACCAGGTCGCATGTTGGGAAAAGTTTCGAACACAGCCCCAGTAAATTCCTGCAGAGTTATTTGCAACCTTTTCCGGCAACTTTCGCGGAACCTTCTTTTATTATTTAGTAGCTTCATAAAGTCTCTCATACAACTCGTCATGAAGAATCGCAAGAAAGCGGCAAGCACCTTAAGTTCTTCCTCGGAAAGCTAAAACGCAGCGACCCACTTAATATGCGTCCCCCTTTCTAACTCTTTTCCCTCTCCCTCTCTCTCTCTCTCTCTCTATCGCTCACTCTCTCTTAGCGGAAAAACGTTTTAAACTAGAAACTTGCACTCGTCTCTCCTTCTCACTTCAGCTCGCTCGCTCCATCTCCGTCTCGATGTTGTGGCATCTTTGTGGTATAAAAATAAAGATTAATGTGAGTTCTTCACAAAGTAGCACACTCTGGCGACAGCACACCGGCTAAGACGAAAAAATATTCTGATAGAGAATTTTATATGATACCTGAGTTAGCTAATACCATGATCTTCATTTCGTATGAACTGAAGCTAATACCCTGGCAGTGGCTAATTAAATATCTTCTAGAGATATATCTCCATGTGAATATACTTCTATCATACCTAGTTACCAATCATTGTAGCTAAATTTAAGTGAGAACTTAAAGATTTTAAGCCTTAAATTTAAATAATTCTTTATACCTGTGCCAGGGTATTTAATTTACAGCACTCCCAAGCAAACAATTCGTTCTAGTTTACCTTGTTTCTTAGCCTCTCTCTCTGTGCGTGTGTGTGTGTAATGCACCTCGCTTTGGTATGCCTTGAATGGGACTCATTTTTACAAAAAACCGGGCCGCCACAAACAGCAGCAGCGGCAGGAGAGAGTGAGCTAAGACCAAAGCGCTGAGTTGCCGGCACTTGACTTGAAATTTTTCTAGCTCAAAGCTGAATAAAACAGCGTCGTCCTTTTCGCCTTTCCTGTCGTTCTAAAAGCATGCAATTGCGTGAATGGAGCCTACCAACAACAGCAACAACAGCAGCAGCAGCAACAACAACAACAACAACAACGCCGACGACTTATGAGCTCTGCGGCTTGCCACTGTGTACAATTTCAAAGTACTATTTTTGCGTTTCACCGAAAAAATGCGGCCCCAACAAACATTCTAGATAAAGGAGGAAGAAGAAGAAAAGCTTAGAAGGGGCGTGTGGTGGCTGGTGGCGCAGAGGAAAACGATTTTGTCGTCAACGAAAGCTTATCATCAGCATCCTATCGCTAGCTCACATTTATTCGCCGCTCAGCTGTACCCAATTCCAAATACGCTGGCAAATCGCGAGAGAGAGTGGATTGGTTAAGTCGTCTAGCTGGCCGAAAAAAAAGATTTCTTTAATATTTGTTTTATTTTATATATTTTTTTTTATTCTATAAATTCCTGTTTCAAATAACAAATTTTAATTATAATTCATATTGTGCCCACTTGGACTGCAGCTTATCCCCTAATCTCTTTTTACAGAGTATCTCCCAGTCACTAACTAGAGCGCCATAGGCCTTTTGCTTTGAAAAATGCTTATTCCGTTGATATTAGATGTGCCCCTGCCAGCATATATACCATGCTTCGTCGCATTTTTAATTAAGCTCCGCTTTTATTTCTATTTACATTTGCCTTTACTCAAACTGTTTGTAAACATAACACAAAATGCAAAACAGCA
Source organism: Drosophila meridionalis (assembly GCA_035045145.1). NCBI lineage: Eukaryota > Metazoa > Arthropoda > Insecta > Diptera > Drosophilidae > Drosophila > Drosophila meridionalis. The sequence continues at coordinate 373,489 of JAWNPG010000031.1, forward strand.
ACAACAACAACAACAACAATGAAACAATATAAAGAAACAAACAAAATGGTTTAACAGCCTCCTTCAAGTCTTTTCGCTGTGGCAACAATTTTTTTATTTGTGTTTTTTTTAATACCACTTTTATTATTTCTATATCTTCAACTTTGCTCATAAAAAAACAGGAGCAAAACACAGACGCAAAAAATATATTGAGCAAAAAAGTATTTCGGACAAATCCACTTCAGCTCTTACAAATCAGGAAAACCTTCTTACTTTCTGAAGGTCATGAGAAATATTTTATCCTGCCGGGAAGCATTCTCAGTTTGTTGCAAAAACTGTAACGACTCATATATAACATATATATACCTGACTAAGTTGATAAAGTTGGGCTAGAAGACTGTAAATTTCTGACTTTTCAAGTTCTAATCTCAGTTATCTTTGCAAAAGTTTACACTAACTATTTTGTTGCTACAAGAATTATTGATCAATATATATTTTTTTTATTATTGAAAGTTTGTTTTACTTTGATAAATATTTTGAACTGGATAAAGTAGCGAAAATAAAAATAGTAATGACTGTGATATATTTATATATATATATATTTATATATATTTTATAAATAGAAGATATTCTAAGAAATATTTATAAAGTATTTAAAAAATAATTCCAGCACTAATTGATATTGGTAATCATATAAAGTGTTATAACGGTGCTATTCCCCTCAAATGTTTCTAATTCTCTCTAAAAGTTCTGACTTAGTTATTAGATGACTCCAATTCAATTCAATTTTATCAACTGTTTGCTTATAGCAGCTATTATAGTCAGTAGCATATATTCTTTAGGATATTCCCTTTGTTCACTGTGGTCATATTTAATTATTATCCTCCTTTTAGTCATCTCTTCCAGTTCTTGTATGCAGCAAGCAGTGTATTCTGCAGTCGCTTTTCGTAACTCTTTCTCTCTCCTCACACATTCCCACTCCCTTTGCCATTCCCGTTTTCCATTTATTTTGCAGCTAAGCATTTTTACATTTTCCTGTTTACATAAGCAATTTTCACATGGTTTATTCTTTTTTTTTATGGTAAATAGAAATTTATAAGTGGCGTCTATATATCATTTGTAAGCTAGATTTGTGCGCTGGAATTAAGCTAGAAAGGCGAACGCAAAACATTTCAAATTTGGTTAACTCTTCAGAGCGAATAACTTTTTCTGAAGAACTTCGTTTGAGTATCCCTATAAATATTACTTATTGCTTTAATTGATGATGATGGCCAATGACAACAAAGTTAAGTTAAGTTAAGTTAAGTTAAGTTATTACAACTATGGGTTATATCGATGAGTGCCACAGTATATTTTGTCTCGATTCAATTGCAATGAATATTTTAGCTGTGATTCAGATGAAAATTAATATTTATAAGACATGGGTTATTGTTTGGATTTGATATGCATGTGGGTTATTTCAATAAAAGTTTGCTAGTTTAAAATGTTGCAAGACGTATACTTTGAGTGGTCGTCATTAAATTACATTCTTCCATTCTTCTCTTTGTAATAGCAATCACTGAATTAACCTTAAGCGGAAATCAGAATCCATAATATCTTTCGTTCAATTTCAATATATCTAAGAGTAAAATAGCTAACTTGAATCAATTTTTAGATATTGAAGATAGACACAAGCTGTTACATGGTCAGATTTGTGCAGCTGCTTTAACCAATATATTCCTTTATTATATATATTCACTCATAAAAGAAATAAGTAGAATATGGTAAAATATTATGGTAATGCAATAATAATTTTTAATATTATGAAACACAATAATTGATTCATTTTTTATTCATTTACTTCTCTTCATTTGCGCAGCAGTCGCAGATGTAGTCAGGAAACTGCAAGCAGCTGAAGGAAGAGGGAAAACATTTGCAGTGGAAACAACTTAATACCCCGAGCCACAAGACGGAAGAATATTTTTTGGAAAATGCTAATGAAAGCAGCAAAAATGTGCATCTTAACGTTTGTATTTGTTTGCGCCGTTTGGGAAGCTGCAACAGCAACGCCAACGGCACCAGTAATAACAACAGCAACACCAACAGTAGCGCCAACACCAACACCAACACCAACACCAACAGCAGCAGCAGCAGCATCAGCAACAGCAACACCAACGCCAACAGCAACTTTAACCATAACAAATGACTCGCACAGCAGCCACGGCACCAATGTGGTCAGCTCTTCAGCAATGGATCGAAACGAAGGAGTAGCGAAAACTTTATCGGAAATACAAATTGGAATTGTGGGTGCTTTAGCCACCTCAACCACGACGTCAACGGCCAGCCCCACCACGACGACAGCAGAGGCGAGGGTTGCCACAACAGCAGCAGCAGCAGCAGCAACTGCAACAGCAGCAACAGCAACAACTACAGCTGCAACAGCAACATCCATTTCAAGCGGAAATGAAGCTGGCAGACAAATCAGCAATTTTGAGGCTGCAACGACGACCATGGAAGAGTATGCAAAAGCTGGCAAAGAAATCTCGACTACGGAAGCTGCAGCCGCCACTGCGGCGGATAGGCTAATGACGACAAACGTGCCGCCACTGGCATCGTTGGGCAGCATTTTCGACAGGCTCTACCGCATCAAGCTGAGCGAGCCGCAGCCAGAGAGCTCTGATGTCGGACCATCGAGCCGTACGCCACTGGATATTCAAATGCAGGCAGCAGAGTCTTATCAGGTGGCCGAGTCTCTAGCCGATCTCAACGAGGATGAGCGCTCTCGCTACGGCGCTTTGCTGGCCCAGCAGCCTGTGAGCCAAAGCAAACTGAATATTGTGGATCTGTACCCGGTGCAGCTGGAAGATTTCCAGCCTGTGATACGCACGGACAATGTTGAGCTGCTCAAGGAGCGCACGGTGTTTAGAGAGCCGGAGAATGCTGAACAGTATCGACAGAACCTGATGCCCAACGAGGTAGGTTTGCATGCAGAGGAATACAATCAGGCAACGACAATGAGGACTCCAATGAAGACGGCTACGACTCCACTGTCCGCCAATGCGCCAAGTGTGGCCACCACCTCGAGCTACTTCACCGGCAAACTCCTCGCCGAACAGGACGATTTGATAACCGAAATCGAGCGAAAGTTCCAATTGGAGGAGACAACCACTACGAGCAGCGCCCGGCTCACAGAGCTGCCCCAGCTGCAGCCGGGGGACACGTACATAGATCGACGCGTCAAGAAGAGCTTCGAGTTTCCGATGCAGCAACGGGCCAGCGACGTAATGGCCCTGCCACACATTGACTTTGCCAATACCAAGTTCAATACAGATGCGAGTGACGGGCGACAGGTCAGGATAGCATCAGCAGCAGCAGCAGCAGCAGCAGAAACAAGGGGAGCAGTGGGAGGAGGAGCACCCACACATCCAGAGTTCTCGACCACAAAGTTCTACAACAGTAAAGAGTTGTACAACGAAATGTTGTTGCATAATAAACGAAAGTTAATGAAAGAAATTGGGTATGCGACAGCAGCTCCAATCGAGACAGCGAGCAGCATTATAAAGTCATCAGAGACCATGGTTGGACAAAGTTCAGAGCAGCAGCCACGTCAAGTCATTAGACCAAGCGAAACCACAAACTTGGAACTAAGCAGCTCGACGGAGTCGACTACTGCGACTACGACTACGACTACTTCCCAGGCCTTGCCAACCAGACGCGTGACTTTGACGTCTACGGCGCAAACTTTTGATGGGGCCAGAGCAAAGGAGGCAACAACAACAACAACAACAGCAACAACAACAACAGAGACAGCAACAACGACAACAAGTAAATTGTCTACTATGAGACCCATTAAGTCGGGGCAGGAGCTAAAGCGCGCTAAGTTATTGTTGAAGACTTTAACCCCGCCCGATGCTGTCGAACCGCAATTGGAAAAGCTCGAAGTGGTCTCAGCGAAAATCAAAATAACAACAACGGCCGCCAAGAGAGAGCCGAGTCCGGCTGACACGGAAAAATCAAGCCAGTTGGCTAATCTTACAAAATCGTCCTTAAAGCCAATTGCTGCGCCGCGCATTTTAAGTCGCCTCCAGGAGAAAATCAATTCACTTGAATGTGACATACAAAATGTGCCACAGGATTCGCATTTGTGGCGTGGGAACGAAACGCACGAGCTTCTCCTGCCCAATGTGGTAAGTTCCGACAACAACAAAAATGTATATACAGAGTGGGAGAGGGAGTCGGCAGTGCTGGGAGCGAGTGAGACAGCTACAGATTAAGAGATATAAAGCTTTAAGGCTTTGTGTATTGTTTCTCGAAAACAATTGAAACGTATTTAGCTCTTAACATTAGCAACCACAAAGACTTATTATGAGTAAAAACTGTGGCTCAATGCAGATAATTCAATTCAGTTCACTTCGGGAACCACATACGTTCACTCATTTAGTTCTCTTCTGCGCTGTCTTAGCAATTAGTTCATTAGTGATTAACATAACGAAGCCATTAAATAGTAATTTGTATTTTTTGTGTGGGAAAAGCTGCGATTAGGCAGCTTTGATAACGGGATATTTGTCGAGTCGAATGTAAAATAAATTAGACAGGATACTGCTGATACTGAGTCTGACTTAAATTTATATCTAATAAAACTATATATCAAATTAATTAACAAAACTAAATTAATATAAATAATAAAAAAATAAAAACTAATACAATACAATACTAATACACAAAATAAAAATATAGAAAAATATATCAAATATACTTAAAATATATACAATATAAAAAATATATAAAAAATAAATATCTATATATATTTAAAAAAAAGTAAAAAAATATATATCAAAATATAAGCAAATTTTAATATATAATATAAAATAAATATACAAGTTAAAAATATAAAAAAAAATCGAAATAGAAAAAATTTAAACAATATATAAAATATATAAAATAAAAAAATAAATAAAATATGTATAAAAAAATAGAGTCTAAAAGTAGATAAACATATCACATATAACAAATTTTAAAAAATATTAAAATTAATACAATTTATTACATATTTATAAATTTGTTTGTATAATATATGCGAAATACCTTCATTATGCATCTCTTGTATATATTTTTACCATTCGCTTTAGATTATTTGCAATGGATTCTTTATAACATATATTCTGTCTATAAATTGACAATGCAAAAATAAGATTAGATTCCAATGATTATATAGCTTTTATATAGTATTTACATACAATGTCTATTTATTTTGAATCAGAGAATTTAAACGTATTGGCCTATTTTTTTCAAACAGCGCAGTCAACTTATGGAAACTATGGCAAAAAACTGAAACACAGTTTTATTATTAGAACAATTGCAGAGTGTTTAACAATTGAAATTTCTCACAAAATAACTAAAATTCAATAAGCTAAACATATATATATCACATCTGATGCTCTGATGCTTAACAAATGCAATATATTTTTATACTTAATTTTATTCAGTATATTTCATTTTTATTTTTATTTTTCTGTCTATGACAAGGCATTTATATAAATTAGGTTTGTCTTGTGCAGTAAAACCCTTCAAGAAGTCAAATAAAAAATTCCATTTGTATTCAATTAATTTTACAAAAGGTGCTCAGGAATTCTGACCCAAAATGTATTTGTTCATTTGTGATTCCACTTTTTCATCAGCTCTTTTTATGCAATGAATGTTTTCTTTTTTTTTTTTAAATAGCCAACATACCGTTATTTTCTGCTATTTTCTTTTATTCTCTTAATGACTCAAAGGGTCAACTTAAAATTCAAGGTGCTGCGCCCCGAACCCTTGCCAAGCCTTATAAGCAAGAGCTTTGTATTAGGATGCTCTGTTCACGGTGTAATTAAGGGCTTGGTTAAAGTTTTCTTCTTTGTTTGGATTAGTGACTCTTAGACTGTAAGCTAAGTAAAAGCATAATAGCATGAGTTGATCTACAGCGGAGATCAGCTAAAAGTCACCTGTCTTAGAAGACTTACAGTTTTATAATGCTTTTATCTCACAATCGACTCGATATATAGTGTTTATAAAGGTTTCAACTGTAATGACAAAAGCCAATTTCTTTTTTTTCACTATGTCACCAGCAGATAAAAGGAAAATTCAAATATTGTGTAACTTTAGTTACATAACAACATTTTGGCACCTTCAACGCTATAAAGAGCTGGAATTGCCAAGTTCTCTTGCCTGCTCGTAAATCTATCAGTATAGCCTTGTGTGTATGTGTGTGTGTATCTGTGTGTTGGCAACCAGATACACGAGTACTAAGTAAAAGTGCGGAAAATAATAAATAAACATATAAAAAAATATTTTTACGATTTTTTTTAAACTTCTCTTTATGTTTCCAGGCCAACACTGTGTACACATACATATATATGGCCTGTACTTTTATGGAGATGTAACGTATATATATATAATAATTTATAAAAATATTTTTATATGTGTATATATACATGTATAAAGCTTTTATTATATATTTACACTGCGAACTCCCAAAGAAGTACTATTTGACTGTAAAGAATTCTTATATATCAATACAAATACATATATTATTTGGAAATATTTTTTTTAAAAATCTGTTACTTATTGCAGGCAGATCAAGAACTATCACAGAAAAATAATAGGAACTTACTATAAGTTACTTATTCTAATTCCCAAATAGCCTCATGGGAACAACTTATTTCAAGTTATATATTCTCTATCTTTGCACAGAATTCAATTTATACTAAGTTTGTCACCTTTAATCAGAACTTAAACAACAATTTTCTTATATAGCTTCAATGCATTTTGTTTGCTTCTCATAATGCAATAAAATTCATATAAAATGCATTGATAAGCTATTAAAGTGAAAATTCTTTTCATCTCTCCTTTTTTTTATGCTGATGGAAAGGTGAACGTAAAATCAATTTTGTGCAATGTTATTGGCTTGAAATTAAGCGAGAAAATAAACTAAAATAAAAGGAAACTGAAATGAATGAACAAACGATTAATGGTAATGAAATCTCCCCTTGGACACTCACAAAAGCCAATAAAGAGACAAAGATGGGCAGAGACAGCGACGAAGAAAGAGAAAGGGACAGAGACAGCGATAGTGACAGAGATGGAGACAGAAAACAATTTAACATTGAGTAAATGGCAGCTGGAGGATAACTCTAAGAAATAAAAAAGGAGTTAAAAGAATTCAAAATATATATATATTTAAATTGTTGTCTAGGGACGGGCGAATGAGTTGTTGTTGAAAGTTCTGTTGTTGAAAGTTCTGCCTGGGCTGGACTGGGCCATAGTATGTGTGTCATAGCAAATGACTTGATTTACGAGGATATAAAAAAGGGAAATGCAAAGCGGGCAGACTAAACATGGCAAGCCCTTTTCTGATACACTGTATGGCAAATGAAAGGGAGTATATTGGCTTGAGGCAGTGTTTGGCAATAGTCAATCTATGACCCAAGCTCTCTCGAAGTGACCGTAAACAGAGTGTATTGTCAAGTCTCCCAAATTAGTTCCTCATACATTGCTTTAGTTTTAGCAAATGTGACCTAATATATGATAATGAAACTACATCATTTTGTTTGCCGAGAGCTCACTTTTATCACATATTCGGGCAAGTTTTTCGTCAGCTTCCTTCCCTCAGTACTTCCGCTAAGCTTTCCGCTAAGAGTTCCTTCCTCGTAACAGATGCGTAGCCAAATAATCAATAAGCTATCTTAGTAAGCCGCCGACTGGACAACTTTCCATAGCATTAAATTTGCTGGGTTCATTTGAGAATGTCAAATGTGTTGGCTTATTTTCTGTCTGAGTGAGCGACTATCCCATTGGCAAATGGTTTTGTTGTTCATATCGTTTGATTGTTACGCCCGATTGGATTACACTAACTTGATGTTGCTGTTGCTGTTGCTGTCTCTGTTGCTTTTGTTGTCCTTGTTGCTGTTGTTATAGTTTATTTTGAGGTAAACTGTTTTCAATACATTTTGCCGTTCATATGCAGCGCCCTTAATCCGCATTTATACTTATGCAAGCGCATTTATAACTGCAACGAGTTAGGCAAAAAATGACAGGTAATCTGCTTACTATCTTTTTTCTTGTTTAAGCCTGGGGGATTTATTTATTGGCCTAAATCGCTGCAACATTTTGTAATTTGCTTTTTTTTTCTGTCGCTCAAAGTGGATTATTTGGGTTAAATTTGTATTGTAAAAATTTATAAAAAAAATCTCCCATCATATCACTTACAGCTTCAATTCATATTTTTTTATCATCCATAACTAAATGCAGTTCGTGGAAATGAATTCAGAATGCATATGAAACGTAAAGTTTGTTATATATTGAATATTTATTTGATATTTTTTCATATATTTTTATGTATCGTATGATTTTAACAACACAATACATCGGTGCTCTCAGCCTTCTGCACTTAGCAATTATTTCGATTTCAATTACTTCTAACATTTTCCAAAAAATATTTTTAAGACCTTTTATGCCTAGCTTCATTATATTCGAAAGACAACCTATTTACTGCACAGCCTATTTCCAGCAACAAAAATATCTAATATAATCTTTAGCCTGTAGTAGTAGTGCCTACACTCAAACACCCTCAACTTCAGATATGCTTTTTCCACATAGACAAATGTGAAAATAATTCAGTTTTTGGCATTTCCATTAAAGTAAAAGTGTAACATTTACTTTCATAGTTTTTACACAAAGTAAAAAAAAATGTGCGATTAAAAATATATATAAAATATTTGTACACGAAACGAGCTATTAAAATGCTCGAAATTTTAACACAGAGAAATTCCTTCGAATGTATTTAAATAAAAAATAACTGAGCTAAATGAACACAATATTTCAGACGTGACCCTTTTCGACAACCGCAAACCACAATTGTTATCCTGTAAATGTAGATGGAAGGGCATATTAGCTCTGAGAGTTTGTATGCGAGGGTCTGTTATAGGGGAATGCCATGAGTATAAATATACTATGCAGTAGAGATATAGCAATATTACAGATTCGAGCTGATCTAGTAATGTTATATTATATACTATATCTCTTAAAGAACAAAGAACAACTATTGGAATAATTATATTTTTTATATCATAATCATATCATCTAAATGGAAATATAACTATATTTTCCAAGGAACTAACTCTCTTGCAGTTCATAAATCAAACTTTCTGAGTACAGGATATCTCGGAGTTAATCAAATCTGACCCTCAGCTTTTAGTCACATTTGTTCTGTAACTAATTTTATTTTGCTCATAGACTGCAGTTTGTTTGCTTGGATTAACTCAAACTAATAAAAGCTGTATACAGTCAGTGGATATACAGAGATGTGCGTCTGTACGCAGCTGGCTTATGTTATAAACGTGGCTTATATATACCATACGGTTGACTTAAGCTGAAATCCTCACTCGAATAAATGAACCTTTGACAAAGTTTATTAGGCCTAGGGTTGGACGAGTCAATATGCAAATTTGCCGGGCCGGGCGATGTAAAAGGGAATTGCGACAAGAAACTTAAATTATTAAATTATTCAGTTAAACAAGTTTGGGTTTATTTTTCGTTACTCATTTTATTTTTTGGTGAGCTTGACATGCTTTTCGGCGTTGCCCAAAGAGGCAAACCTTTTAGTCCCTTTTGACTGTTTATTTTTTACAGGAAAAACACATTTGCGGCTTTTATTTTAAGCCTTAACTTATGCCAACATTATTTCATAATTCTTCTCTTCCAGACGCCGCAGCACTGTCAACCCGACGAACCGTGCACGCCCAATAAGCTGACGTGGGAGGGCGAAGCTGATATCCAATCCGGGGACATTTTAATTGTGGAAATTAACGATGCCAAACTGAGTACGGAAAAAGTACAGGACAATATAAAAAGGTACGTTTGGTGTGGGTGGGGGTGTGGAGTAAATGCGAGTAATTAATGGAAACAAATTCGGTTCGAAGATATTCAATTTAATATATACAATATATGATTTTGTCTCGTCGAGATATATCTATAATATATTCGAGATGTATTCTAATATATCAAATGCATGTCAAATTGATTCTCCTGAACATATCAAATCAGAAAATAATATTTAGTGGAAACATCCATCTTTTTGCCCCTGTGTCAATGTATATTCGTTCTATAGTTCAACTTTCTAATTATAGGACCTGCTTAAACTGAATGTGACATTCTAAATACATCTTTATTTCATAAGAATTTCATTACCGCAAACCATAAAAGCTAGGCTGACCTTCTTAGAGATCTTCAAATAACCAGGTCTAGGTCTAGGCCTAGTCCCTCGCCAAATTGGGTAAAGCTGTAATACATTTGGCCAAATTCCAAGAAATTTCTGTTAGACTCCCAGCAAATTGGGAAAAAAATTAATATTTTAATAAATTTGTTCGATTGCCGAAGCGTGAACGAGTATTACGCAGTTGGTTGCCTTCGATTGCAATCAGCTTATTTAATTTTTAAGCGCTTAATTTGCTTTGCATGACTCCGAGCCGATAAAAAGATTGCATTATTGCCGATGGTTTGCTCTGGGAGTTGTCTGCGAAATGGTTAAATTATGTTGCAATTGTGCAAATATGTTTCAAATTTTAAGTCTCTTGCAGAGACATAAAGAGAAAATGCGGTAAACTCATCTCTGGAATACGCTCCTAGTTTATTAAGTTATGAATCCAACAGCTTCCCAGCAGCCCACAGCTACCAAGCAAAGCGTTTTCTTTTATATATATATATATAAGGCTGCTGCAGCAGACGGCGCAATGCCCCGAAGCCAAATTTCTTATATAAAACAAAAAGAAAATCGCTCTCAGTAAAATTACGGTTGAGCTCAGTGTTTTAAGCATGACCTTTAAAATTGATAAGAATCTACTGTGGGTCGAGCCTCGACTCCATTTAAGGCACTTTTATGCTGGTTAGGACGTGTTTGTTCTGTTCGGTTCGGTTTGGTTTGGTTCGGTTCTGGTCTGCTCTATTCTCTGTTCTCTGTTCTCTGTTCTGCTTAATATATAATAACATACATTAGGAGCTTTTTATTGATTTTACTTCAGCACGTTTGCACAAGGGCGCACTACATGTTTAGTTGAGTCAAATCCTGGAAACCCCTTCGAGCTATGCACAGGTCACTATTTCATGTGACTCACGTACTGCCATCGGAATGCCCTTTTACAGTTTATTAAATTGTTTTTACTTTTTTCCCACATTTTCCTATATAAACGTATTATGTACATGCATGTATATAAGCTCTATATAAATATATACATACATATATACGTAGTATATACCATGCTTTACGTACATCACGTATTTTTGGCTTGCTTACCATTTCTCCCTGTATATATGTATGTATATATCTGTATATTGCTATTTTTGTTTATTTTATAGCTGGCAAAATCTCTTACAAAATGCGCATATTTATGCCAAGCGGGTGCTTTTCTAGTTCGCGATTCTTTCCGCTGGCCATTAGTCATTTTGCGGGTCACAAATTCCGTTTATACGGAGTCAGATAAAAAATGAAGAAGTAGCTGACCCTTTTGCCCTAAAGAGCTGTGGCAATTATCACGTAGCCATTGCCAGCTTTTTTATATATATACGTTTTTTTATATCATCTGATACTCTCGCCAGTCTAGTTTAACCAGGCGCGTTAAGCAACACAGTTGGGTGTCTAACCAGGAGTACTAAGAAATAAATATAATAAAAAGCAGCTAGAAATATTTGGTTGCTTCAGACAGAAGCTGAATCTATGTCATCCTGTATGAAATGATATTTAAATGAAGTGCTATTCTGAAAGGGCTTCAAGCCTCAGATCAACTCAAGTTGTCTAGGTCTTCTTTCATTCTACTTTCTATTTATATAAGTTTCTACTACATTAAGTACTACTATTGTAAATAGTATCATCACTTTATATTATTTATATACATTACATACATACATATATATCAGATATATTTTACATATTCATTTTATAATTGAGTTTAAATTTCATTGTAACTTCTGATGGGGCTACAAAGTCAACTTTTCCGTATTATCCATCTGCTGACAATATATCCCATGCTTTGCTTATTGTGTGAAAATTTAAAAAGTTATGGGCATCAAAAAGAAAAAGAAGAAGAAAATGAAACAAATAACGCAGCTCGCATAAAAAAAGTTACAAATTATGAAAATGAGATGTCAGAAAAGTTTTTATTATTGATTTCATGCATGTCCGTTTGTTAGTGTGTGTATGTCTGTGTGCGCGTGTGTGTGTGTGTGTGTGCTTAAAGGACAAAAAGTCCCCTCAGCCAACAACAAATTGGCAACAAATCATATTCGGAACGCAACGCAAGTGAGTCGAAAATAGATTGCTCCGCGTTGAAAGTGAAAACTTTTTTTTTTGAGCTCTGACTTTGCAATTTGCTCCTGTCGATAATATCACATGAAATTGTTACAAAATACTTTAAGCGATCCATTCAGCTGCTGAATACTGTTTACGCTGTAGCCGAAGTCTTCAATTCCGCAACATTTCAATTGAAATGTTCACTCGTCTAGCAGCAATATCTGCCGCAGTCAGTCCGGAAATGTTGATATTACAATATTTTTGTGCATGTCAAGAGTTCGTTAAGATAAAATATAAATAAATTATTTATATTCATTTTTATTTAATTTGAATTAAAAAAAATATAGTCATAATTAATAAAATTTTCCTTAAATGAAAACAATGTAACTAATATTCTTCATTTAAATATGTGGGAAAATAAAAAATCATTTTTTTATGTTTATTTTGGATACATTCATTACTTAATTTTTCTCAAATATAAAATATAGGAGATATTATTTATTTATATTTTTCTTCACAGTTGAATAAATTTTCTGTATCTTTATGATTTATAAATGAAACCTTTATAAAAACAATATTAATTCATATTTCATTTAACCATCAATTAGTTTCCAGTATATTTTCTATTGCTAATTATTGTTGAATAAACTTATTATTTAATTTTAATTATTCTAATAGATACTAGATACTACTATATTTATTTCTACTCTATTCAAACGCCTAATACATAGTATAAATATTTTCTATTTGTTTGCTGTTGAATAAATTAATTATTTGGCCTAGTAGAGTAAGTTTGCCATAGTAGCGCAGCTGCTCATAAATAATTGCGTGCTAATTTAATTTCCGCTTGCGCTATTTAATTTCCGACAACAAAGTGGGCAGCAATGCTTATAAATAATATCAATTAATTAAGTACACAGTGCAATGAGACAACACGAAATGCTTGGGAGCCCTGCCATATTTGTAGCTTTAACTTTCAGCTACCAGCTCAAGCACTTTCCCTATCTCTATCTCCATCGTAACCTCCATCTCTATATCGTTCTCTTTCTCTTTATCTTTATCATTTTCCACTACATTGCTGAACTTTGTCTCATCGGCCTGCCTCATCTCATCATCTCGGCACAGCCAAAGCGCCGCGCATGCTGCACAGGTCTATCAGGTAACTCGTTCCGGGCACGAGCATTGCGATGTCACCGAGGGCGTACTGCTGGATATAACGCCTCTGGTGGTCGACGGCAGGAAGCTGGTTACGCTCTACGATAAGGACCTCACGGAGGGAGTTAACTTGTTAATTGGTAGGTAGACTACACCTTAAAATGTTTATTAATGTGCGCAGGCAATACACTTCCTCTTACATTGTGTTTGATGGGCTTTGCCGCTGCCTGAAGTTAAATAAAAAACTTATTATATATCAATTGAAGATGAAAATAAAAATGTATTATAGATTTAAATGAATCACAAGACTGACAAATGTACAACTAAATTTATTAAAAAGATTAAAATAACAAACAATTAAAAATTATTAAATAACAACAATATCTAAAAATATTTTTGAATAACATTTAAACAATATTAATATTTCTAAACTATTTATTCATTTTTATATATGTTAATTATTCTTAATTTAAACACAAATTCATGTGAAGGAAACTACTTTTCATTTACAAAATATTTCAATATATTTTTTAAATAATCAAAGTATAATAATAATGAAAGACAAATAAAAAATAATAATAAAAAAAAAATATATATATATTTAAAAAAATCAACAGATATGAAAATACATTGACATAATTAGTGAAAAATATTGAAGATTACTAATTTTCTTAATATTTCTATATACATTTTTAGAAAAAAAAATAAATAAATAAGTAATATATTTAAATTAAAATTCAAGATCGATTAAATATGTTGTTTATATTTGTTTTCTTAATACTTTTATTTATTATTTGTATACTTTAATTATTTATGTAATAGTTCATATAATATAATATAATATAATATAATATAATAATATTTAAATATTTAAGTTCATATAAATAGAATCTCTTATGTTTCTTCCACTCAATTTGTTAGAGCATCAATGTCTCGCCTGTCATTGGATTTCAGTTTTGATATTTAACTTTTACGCTGTCTTAGGGGCCGCATTCCTTTTTTATTTTTTCGCCTAGACCAACTTTAATTAATTTCAACCCTTTTTCTCCTCTTCTTTTTTATGTTTTCAGTGGTGTCCGAGCTGTGGGGAGCGCAGTGTGTACGCCTAAAGGTGACCACAAAAACCGACAATTGTGGCGAGAATGCCGATTGCTCCGGCAAGGGTGTATGCTATTCGAACGGCGTGATGGAGGAGTACGAGTGCCAGTGCTGCGGCGGTTTTGCGGGTCCACATTGTGAGGAAATTGATGCCTGCAACCCCAGCCCGTGCACCAACAATGGCATCTGTGTGGACCTCTCGCAGGGCCACGAGGGCAACTCGTATCAGTGCCTCTGCCCGTACGGTAAGCTCATTAACAATAGCGTATTACCTCTCATTAGCAGTGATGTATGCTAATCTTGGCGATCTCCCATCTATTGTCTCCGCTCCAGGTTATGCGGGCAAGAACTGTCAATACGAATCGGACCTCTGCAATCCAGCTGAGTGCATGAATGGCGGCAGCTGCCTCGGCAACTCAACGCACTTTCGGTAAGTGGAGCCTATTCCCTGGCGGGCCTCCTGCGGCTAAGGTAATTGCAGGCTGCCAAAAGTTGTCTATTGGAAATGTGATATACCAAGCTGCCGAGCAGTCAAGGCACTTCAATCAAAGGTGTCCAGGAATTCGATATATATTTTATATATTAGAAACATGTTTCAGGCATTGTATCCAATTACTATGTGAATCCAGGTTATTGACCTTTTATTTGTGAATAGCTGAAGGTGGATCTCCTATGTGGCATAAATTATGGAAAAATTCAGCACAAATTTAACTTTGTGATATGAGTTATAAAAGTAAGCTTAAGCTAGCTAAGAATGACTTGAGCCATTCAACAAATTAAATCGAAATACATAATCCTTTGAGGTTATTTATATAACAGGTGACAGCTGCCAATCTGAATTTTAATGTAGAAATATATCATGATTCTAAGTCTTATAAATATTTGCAATTGTTTATAAAAGTTTCTATTATATATTTTGAATATATTATTTTTATTCTTATTCTTATTATCAACATTATTATTATTAATATTAATATTATTATTTATTACCAATTTTTTTTAGCTCAGCCTTTGCATAGAGAGCTACATATATAATTATATATGTAGATATTTACATAATTTTTATTAAACTATAAATTATCTAGCTTTACCTTAACAAAACTCTCATTTATCACTAGAAAATCTTCTTCCTAGTTTTGTTTTCTTCAAAATTGTGCAAAATATAATATCAACTCTGCTCAAGTTTGCCACACAAACGCCTTAGCACCATCTAAGTGTGCGGTTGTAACAACAACAACAACAACAACAACAACAACAACAGCCACAGACACAACAACAACAACAACAACAGCTAAAACGTAACTGCTTTAAAAATTCTTAAGCTCTTGTGGCTGGAGCTGTTCGTGGCTTACCAATTAGTGGGAAATAAACATTTTTACAACAAGAATGCGTTGTCAAGGCGAAAGTGCACGACTCTCAGATAATCTGAAGCTCGCCTTTAACTGCTGTTTAAAACATTCCCGCTCACTTTTATACACCAGATATACATAAACAGAAACGCAATCAGCGTTTAACTACGTTTTTCCACTGAATAATTTTTGTACCGTTTGTTGTTTAATCTCAAGGAAATGTTCATATTATGGAGCAATTGAGGCTACAGAATGTTTGTATATGATAGCAGAAAACAGGCGTATGAGTATATGCTCGAAGGAAGCTTAAAGAGCAAGATTGACTTCGAGTTAAGTTGAGGTATTATAAAAATATATTAACAAAAAATATATATATATAAATATATATATATTATATTAAGAAGAAATTAAAAGAATATATCGGATATTATGAAATTTCATATTAAGTCAATGTTGTGTAACAACTGGCAGTAAGCATGATAGTCAGGAATATATTCCTTGTAAATTCAAGTATTTAATTTATGTAGCCAGACAGACAACTTGAACTAGGGGTATCTCTTCAATGAATACAGACACTCATGATGTCTAGAATATGTAAACATAATTTTAACAGCCTGCCTTTAGTCTGTATCTGTATCAGCTTCAGGCACATTCAGCAGCACCTCCTTTATACATTTTACTAACAATTTATTATTTATATATTTTCAGCTGTGATTGCGCACCTGGCTACTCGGGCCCACTCTGCCAGCACAGCCTGAACGAGTGCGAGTCGTCGCCCTGTCTGCATGGCATTTGCGTGGATCAGGAAGATGGTTTCCGTTGCTTCTGTCAGCCAGGTGAGCACATAAATGGTTTATTAATCGAAATATTTAAATGCCTTATCAAATGAAATGGGAAATGCGAATATAGCAGACAATGCTTCCTTATGAATGCAAAGCACCTCAGTAGTTGAATCTAAATTTGACCTGTTCCCACAAGGCATTTCAGATCTCAGTTTCATTATAAATTTCTTGAGTAACTGATGTGCACTCATCTGTGGAACAATCCAATCAATAAATAATTGAATGTCATTATTTACATCATCTATTGAGCATTAGTAATGGAAATAGTTGGATGTTTGTTAAGGTTGCCAAGGGCATTGCAACTATTATTGTCTAAGCTTATGTCTGACAATATTTCCATTAAATTAGAAAACATACACAAAGTCTTCGTTATACCCTAAGCAACTTCCTGCTTTGCAAGTTAATTTGTAAAAAAATATTTAAATATTTCAAAAGAACTCTTGACTTTGAATATTCACAATCCTGAAAATGTTATTCAATGTGCAAATTATATTGGCTGACAATTTTAATTCTAAGCTTTTCGAGCAGTAAGGAAAATGCATTCATTTGCATTAGCTCAGCCAATTTTAGTGCGAAAAGTTCTGTATGAAGTGTAGCAATAATATATGCACTAAAGCTTATAAATTATTTCATTGGCACAAACACAATTTGCACAAATCAAACTCGACAACAATGAGGAAAAAAGAAGAAGCAAAGCGAAAGAGGAGCAGGAGCAAAGGCAGCGCTGGGCGTCAGGTCTCCAAAGTTGGCAACATCCATTTCGTTTGAAATTTCCATTTCATTTATTTTGCACATTAGCATTACATCTCACACTCTCCCTCTCTCTCTTCTCTCTTTCTCACTCTCTTGGCAGGCTTTGCGGGCGAGCTGTGCAACTTTGAATATAATGAATGTGAATCGAATCCATGTCAGAATAGCGGCGAATGTATCGATCACATTGGCAGCTATGAGTGCCGCTGCACAAAAGGTTACACGGGCAATCGTTGCCAAATAAAGGTGAGTGTCAAGGTGAGACTAAATCAAACGACAGCCACGGCTGACACTCCGAGTATTACGTATTCTATGCTTCGTTCTGTCTGTATGCACTTAACTAGGAATAAATATTTAATTTATTCGCATTTTTATGTGGAGTGAATGTGCGCAGCGCGCTTTTATTATTATTTTCTATTTTAGACAGACAGACAAGCTATATGTGCTTGACAACATATTCCATATAGGCTATAAATCTATAAATTTAGCAAAGATAACTCAATATGTCTAAAAAATCCTTATATTTATTAATACAATATCAAATTTTTTTAAGCATTACAAATAATATATACAACAGTCTGCTAGTTTATGGTGCAAGTTAGAGCATTTTAGATTCGGGTACCTTTGACTAGGATTGCTTCATTGAAGATTTTATTGTTAAGAAGTCAAAGGCAACTACAAGCTTTTAAGAATTTTTGAATATTAATATGAAAATTTTTACTCTTAGTCGAGGCCAAAAAAAAAAACTAGGTTTCGTGCAATATTTTGTATGGCTTTCATGTATTTTGAAACCAAGATAAAATGAAATTTTATGATTTCACTTTAATAAAAAATAAAATAAATAAAATGGTTGTTATAGTTTTTTAGCTTTTTTTTTTTTTATCAAATTTTCAATTTATTTAATAAATTTAAAAAAATTGCCAATTTGGATTTTTATATGAGTCTCAATAAAATTTATATTTTTTTAAATGCAATAAAAATATCTTTATTTTAAAACTAAAATTAAAATTTGTCCAACTGTATTAGAATTAAACATTTTTGAAAGAAAAATGTTTAATTTTTAAGACTATTTTTTTTTTTTTTTTTTTTTAAATATTTGAACTAAAGTGTTTTAAATTGTTAAATAATACACATTCTCAAAAGAGTGTTGAAGTCAATGCGGCCTACTTTAAGAAGTACCCTATGACCAAAAAAAATATGTAAATGTGAAACATGATAAAGCTAATCAACATATCTGATGCTGTTCTGATTTAAACAGCCAATTGAGGCATAGAATATTTTTATATAATATCAGAGCAGAGCGTAGCACAGCCTGCGTAATCAACTTATAACACCAACTCATATGTAAACAAGATAAAAATGTTTGAATGGCAGATGGTGGGGCCCTTTTCCAGCCTCTCGAGTTTTGCATATTTGCATAAAAGAAAATGTAATAAGAAATAATTTTAATTTATAATAATCTAGGAAGCTATGAAGGCATCCTCGTCACGAACCTCTAGCTAGTTGTCAATGCAATAGAAAGTGGCGAATTGTTGATTGAATTTAGCATAGCTCACATCTATCTGTCTATATGAATAATAGAGGGGAATGTTAGAGGAGTTGGGGTTTTTTTTTATATTTTTGAATATGTAATGAAGTCCAGCTTTTCAGTATGCTCTTCAGTTGTGAGCTGTGAGTTGTGAGTTCTATTCTTATAAGTTGCCTCTGTTTTAGGTCGACTTCTGCGCCAATAAGCCCTGTCCCGAAGGACATCGCTGTATTGATCATGGAAATGACTTCAGCTGCGAATGCCCAGGAGGTCGCAATGGACCGGATTGTAATCAAATGCCACGAACGGTAAGTCATGATTTATGCACTCAGCAGCCTGCGCTTTCTCTCTGTCTCTGTCTCTGTCTCTGTCTCTGTCTCTGTCTCTGTCTCTCTGTCTGGCTGTCTGTGGAAATGGCTTCCTGCAAAGGCCAAACGTTTTCCTGTGCGGCAAATAGGTGTCGAGAGTCTGGGAAGTGTGCGTGGATCTACGTGTGTGTTCGTGTGTGTGTGCGTGGCAGTCGCAGATGCATAACAAAAAGCCCAAAATACCCACAATTTGCTGACAACAGATTGCTAAGTCACATGCTCGAATATATATATATATATATATATATACATTGTATATAGACACAGTTAGGCTGCGCTCAATGCACAAAATGTTCTACTCGAATGCAACTTTGTAATTGTTGCTTTTGTTCAACTGCGAACATGTTAGATATTCTGAGCCGGGCTTTGTGTGTTTTATACTGATTTACGTCTTTAGATTGTTTTCTCTTGCCTAAGAACAACACGATGTAATAATATTGATAATGCTTTGTTGGCCATTGTAATCCAATTTGCAAGTAATTGAAATTAGTCTGATATAATTTCTGTGAAAGTCTTAGAGATTTTTACATCTGATTGGGCAAGCTAAATGGAGTAAACAAAAGACTTCGTGCATATTTGTGTTTTAGATATTTGAAGGAATTTTAATTTCTTAGAATTTTCGGTAAATTAGCAAGTTCAATTTGGCAATGAAACTAGAAAAGCTTTGTTTGAGCTCATTCTTGGCAGATGCTGAACTTAAATTTTAAAATATATTTGCGAATTTTGGGTACATACTTATGTTGGACTATTTGCTTTATAATTGTTAAATTTGTTAAATTTCTTTTAAACTATTAACTTTCGAAAAGTTTCACTATTGCTCTCCTAATCCCTTTTTATACCCTGAGCCCATTGAAAATGGGAAATCAGGGTATAATGGTTTTATTAAATGTATGTAACAGGCAGAAGGAGGCGTGTCAGACCCCACAAAGTATATATTCTTGATCAGGGAAATTTAATGTTATATGCAAGCTATATAGCGTATTAAACAATGCAAATCGGACGGGGCTCAGGGGATCTCCTAGTCGGGCATCTCCGACTAGAGTTTTCTTACTTGTTAAATAATTGAAATACTTGTTTTGCCACTATTTTATTATCTGTTAGATTTACTTATCAGCTTCAGTCACTCTCAGCCTGTCGTCCGTTTTCTTTTTCGCACAACATATCTGTAAAAAAGGTTTTTAATTATTTTGTTGTTTTTGTAGTCTTCTATTTATAATGTTGATCAATAACATTTTGTCTTGAGGTTGGAGTAGCTTAAATATATAAAAATATATATTTATGTCTGCAGCTTTGCATCTTTCCCTCCATCTTCAGATTCGATTACAACATGTCAAGAACTACAGTCTACTACTTCATTTCTTTTAAAATATAAGTTGGTGGAGGTTTTTAGTTTAAACAGTAAATAGTTCAATGAATTATTTCCTTGTCTCCAAATATTTAAATACATTTTTCCATTTTCCTATTGATTTGCTCTGTCAATTGCATCCAATGTTAAAATATATGTTGAAATGTTTTTGGATGTAGAAAGTTAGCTTCGAAGTTAATTACAATTCATGATGGAATTGTAGACTAACTATTTCAATGTGTTGTAGCAAACTACTTTTCTTGTTAACGCTCGTGTACTTCATGTCTTCAACTGAAACCCTTTACAAGCCATTTGACCATTTGAAAGTGGCAGCCAGACAAAGACGATAGAAGACTTGAGTGAGCCACAATTAGCTGTGCGTGCCATTTCATTAACGCCAGCTGGAAACACACTTCGGAATATTTAATAAACACTCAATGACTTGATAATTTTCGGTGGTAAAATAGAACTTAATAAAGTGTCCATAAATTAGGCGTCAGGACGGTCCATAATTAAAGCTTTGCAGCGACTATGATGGACATGCTCTTTAACCGCGCCTGGGTGTGCAGAAACCAGCTCCTGTGAGAGCTTCGTTTTTTTTTTTTTCGTTTTTGTTATATATATTTGGAGAGCAGACTCGACGTCAGCATCAGCATCAGCATCAGGAACAGCGACAGCGACAGCAACAACGGAAGGAGCTTCGGTTAGTTAGGAGTGTATGAGTGTGGGAGGTAGAGAGAGGAAGGGAGAGAGAGAGACCTGTTTGCCAGCGGATATAGGGGGCAAGTGCTGACGCCCGTGCAGAAGCTGGATGAAGGACGCTTGGATGCCAGCCGCTGGCGAGTTAATTACTTTTTACTATGGCGCACAATTATGGGCGCGTGTAATATATTTAATATGCCAGCAGCACACAAAACCTGCCCAATTAATTGTTAGTTACTATAGGCCAAATATGTACATTTATGCGTGAGTTGGCGCAAATGCAAACAGAGACAGAGAGTGGGAGAGAGAGCGCACGAATCATAATCAAATGCCAACAACGGGAAAAAAAAAAAACTTTCATTTAGTATTTCCAGCAATGCAGCGTGAATCCGTGCACCCATGGCGGCACCTGCTGGTCGAGCGGCGATAGCTTCTACTGTGCCTGTCGTCCCGGCTACACGGGCACCATGTGCGAGGGTAAGTGTGCGTCCGTCCGTCCGTCCACTCGCATTATTAAGCTGAGCTTGCTGAGCTTGCGGGCTATCTAAGACACGCAGCCCACCGGAGAACTAACCATTTATATTCATTTTCGTGGTCTGCAGATGAGTTTGTGGTGGAGACCGTCGTCAGTTCGAGCGAATTTATTGTCGACGACGCGAATGCCAGAAATTTTAATGACAAAACTTTTAGTTCATCGGTTGTGCTTAAAAGTCCCATTGAATTGCATAATGCATATTTTGCGGCTGGTGTTCTGGCGGCCGCCATTTTCATCGTTGCCATTGTGGTAAGTAAAGCGCAAACACACAGGCAAACACACACACACACAGATACACTCACACACACTCACACAAGGACGAACATGAACATGAATAAGGCCTGGCCATTGAGGAAATTGTACTTTGCGGTCTTGAGAGGTGGAATTGCATATTCATTTCCCAGTTTTAAGTTTCGGAATTTTTTTGCTTTTTTTTTTTGCAACACGAAAGCCAAAGCTCAACAGTCGCTTGTTTTTGGGGTTTATTTTTCTGCTGCAGCTCAATCGAGTGGTCAAGCATATTCGAATTTATGCATAACGTATTGTAGGTTGGTTCTGTGAGAGAACTTAAGTAATTTAAGAGCTCTTAAATATACGTATTTAAATGCTCACAATTGGTATTACTCAACAGTCTCGGTTGGTAACTCGCGATTGTTCGTCAACTTCAGATATCCGCCAAATACCAGTGGAGTTCATATTAGTCAAGCGTACGCTTCCCGGAAAAGCTCTGCGCTCTCAGTCATAAACTAAAGATGATTAATGAAGGGGGGAATATAATAAAGTGTCATACTTGAAAATACTTCGTCCTCGCTCAGCCCCAGGTTAATTTAAATACTTAAGGGAGTTTCAGTAAATTTGTGGAGTATGTCACTAGCAAATACCCTGTACTTGCCCATCTTAAGGGCAACTATAGAAAACTTTCTAGTAAAAGGAAAAGTTCTGATTAGTTTCCCAATTGAAAATAACAACTTAGGATATCTTAATTCCTGAATTGATAGTATTATATAGTAAAAAGTATAAATTATATTTTTTCTGAAAAGTCAAATGAAAACTTTTAGCAAATACCCTGTATTCAGTGAAGATATCCGTTAAAGAAACTCACATTAATCAGGAGTATACCATTAATCTTAAAGAAAATATAGAGAATAAAATCTGTCATGCTAGAATATACCCTGTAAGTAGTAAAGTGCCATACTAGAAAATACCCTGCATGCAATTAAGAGAATTGGGGAATTCACTAGCAACTAGCTTATGCAGAACCGTGACCTCAATTCAACTGTTAAAGGGACTCACAAAAAAGGCAATGAATACTCGAGTGAAAAATACCCTTTACAAACACACCTACACACACACACATTTACTTGGTTACGTATTATTAGTGTGATCCAACAAGGGCCACAGTTGCTCTGGAAGTGATTTATATTTATACATACTTACACTTGCATTGTTTTGGCTGTTTTCTCTTTGGCTGTGCTCCTTTTCGTCGTCTGTCAACTAGGTCACAATATGTCACTGCAACGTGAATCAAACGTACCGTAAGTTCTCGACGCGTTCCACTTCGTTTATACCCATATTGGGGTTCACTCGCCGGCCCAAGATGCAGGGCGCACTCAATAAACATTGGCTAAGTGGCAAGGCGCTCAATGATCCCGCTGCAGTGGCCCAGCGTGACGCCAGCTCTGCGGCAGCCGGCAGCAATCCGGCGCAGCAGTCAACGCGCCATTTGTCCTCGAAGCCCAATGGCGGCAGCCACCACACACAGACAACGCTCGGCGGCCAGCTGCACGAGAGGCCCTTCCAGCGGCATCTGGCCATGAACATGGAGAACGATATGTACTACACGGTGGACTTCAGCGAGAGCTCCTCCCAGCAACTGCCGCTAATACAGTGAGATTTGCCTACGGCGGCTGCAGCGACGACCGGCGACGACGGCGACGGCGATGTGCGCTGGCTAGTTAAATTTACGAAGAAGCTTCCAACACATTAGTAGAGGTAGAAGCCCACTTCTTGTGCTGCTCTAGCAATAATCGTTGCCAGTACTGACAATATGAACAGTATTGATATTATTGAATGGACAAATTAAAGTTGCAAATGAATAAAACTCTTAATTAAGCTGATATAATATTATAATTACATGATAATATATGCTAAACTGCTTGTGTAATTGTTTTCCAACTGACTCCAAATACTCTGCACAGTCTGCCGAACAAAGGGAGTTTTGAGTTTAAGTTACCAGAAATGCAAGATTAGATTCAATTCACTCAGAGCGATAGACTTTATAAGCAAACAAAAAATATTTAATATCATTTTTAATTTTTCTCTATTGTAGAACTGCCAACAAAGCATTTTCAGCTATCGATTATAGAAATTAATTTTAATAATATGCCCATTATAGCTGCTTATGTTTTTGGCATAGTTTTCAATGGGCTGCAATGCCGAGCCGAATAAATAATCAATTAAAATTAACCGCATTGATCAAATTTCATTATTTGCGTGCATAATGAATAGACAGCAAACCGTTATGCAATTACACAGGCCAACCAAATTGGATATTAGTTCGTAAGCAATAATCAAATTAAAAGCGAATCTGAATTTACATTCAAATAACATTCGATTTTTCAAATCTTTGACTACACTTTAAACTCAGACAGATACAGACATTTTATTTTTTGTAAAAAATCGAACTTTAATATACCAGAAACTTGTACCGTTTCTCTCTAACAGCTCTTCTAAAATATTTTAAAAATAAATACGGTTCCGATATATCAAATATTTCTGTAAAAATGCTAAAAATATATTGTTCGTTCACAGTTTCAGTTTCTGTAACATTTTCATAAATATTTTATACCAAAAAAACTATATGGGTATTAAAAAAAAAATAAAAGTAACTCCCCACAAAAAAAATAAAAAATTTTAGTGATGCTGCAGAAGCTCAAACGTGCTCAAAATTATTTTGGTTTTTGCTGCTTTCTGTTGAAATACACAGAAAAAAAATACTAATCTAATATAATTCCACGCCTTTGCGTTTCAAATCCGTGGCATGAAAAATCTATGCAAAAACCTAGTTTGGTTGCCAAATCCTGTTGGCCTGTGTTAGGCTTTGTCAGTGGGCAGAGATTATTGCAGCTAATTGCTGAGTCGCATGAATGTACATTAAATGGAAGCTAATGGCTAGCAGCGTAAACATAAGCTCTTATTAAATATTAATTAACATAAATCAGAAACCATACCAAAAATTTGTTTCTGTTTGGTTTGCGGCTAATGCATGTGTTTTTCCACTTTTGTTTGCATAATATCTCGGATTAAACAGAAGTACGAGTGTGTTTGTATGTGTTCCTCTTAGCTACGTAGAGCATATTGCTGTAACATTTTTAAAATTGTTCAAAAGTGCAGAACAAATGGCTTCAAAAATAAAATCAAACAAAATATAATTAAAATTAAATGCGAACACGTGTGTTGAGTGTCTCTGAGAATGTTCGTAAATATATATATTTATATATATATATAGATAATCATATTTCTGCTGTACTCTAGATTAAGTCTGTTCATATCGGAATTCTGACAGAGTTGCAGCTTCAACTTGATTAAAAAGAATCACAGAAGGAGGTATCATCTTCTGCTTTTTTGTTGAACTATTTAAATCCTTTGAAAACAGGCTCAATTATTGCAAAATAAAAGTAAATAAATTAAATTAAATTCTGCAACTGTGGCTAAAGCTGAGCTGAGGCAGCTAACACTATTGCTCTAATTATCACAGTTTTAAAATAATTAATTTTAATGCAAACTAATTTAAAGTTACGCAAAAAATAAATACATACAAAAACTCTACAAAAAACCAAATCAAAAAGTAATTGAAAATTTTTAAATAATAAGCAAATACATTAAACATATGTGTAAATTTAATTAAGGCAATACAGTTTTTTCGTTAATAATACCAACTATAACTTAAGCAAAAAGGCAAATAAATGAAATTTTCAAAGCAAAAACCCCGTTGGCGAATTTAATTACAATTGAAATTGAAACTCGATTTTGGCTTTGGGTTTTTTCAACAATATTTCTGTTTATTCTGCATAAGTTATATAACATATTCGTAACAAATGTACAAACTAACAAATAAATCGTTCAACATTTGGTTGGTCCACAGAAGCGTTGCTGCACCTTTTGTTCAATTAGCGCCTATTTTTACTGTTTTGCATAATTTCAATTAGTTTTGTTTTGTTTTGTTTTGTTTGGTTTTTTCCTTGTAATATCACTCATACGCCCCGTCAAAACGCATCAGCAGCCAATGCAAGCTTCACTTCAATTGGCATCCTCTTGCACGCTGACTGACTGAGCTTTCGGGGCCAACTCCTCCGTACAGCCTGCCACAGTTATTTTGGACGAATTTAGTTCCGTTTCTTCGGGTATTACCTTAGGGCCCTCCTGGTCCTGTACATTGTGTTTTGGGCGGAAGAGAAACAAGTGAGTTAGTAAGTAAGTAAATGGTAAATATTTAAGTTAAGTGCATGCCCAATGCAAGTTAAATAATTATTTATTTACAGATATATTGATATAAATATTTATATAAGTATTGACAGTTATTAATATATATTTTTGTACACTCTTATAATAGTATCATTGAGTGTTTGACTAATATCTTGGGTATAGTACGCCCCGTTTCTATTCAAAAGTAATTATCAAGCTGTGCAGATAGATTATTTTTCCTATATTTATATACACAATTTTTAATATATATTTTAGTATATATGTATATATATATATATATATATATATATATATATATATATATATATATATATATATATATATATATATATATATATATATATATATATAGCTGTACTTTATTCTCTTTGCTTTTGATACAAAATATTTAAATTTACAAAGCAAATTATTTGTGTTTATTATTTTTTGACTAAATATAGTATTTCAGCAAAAAATCTCCCTTTTTGGGCTGTCAAAAAAACAAATTATATTCCATTCAACAAAAATTGTATTTTATATTGCGCCTTTGGGCCATGTCCTTTCGTGTTTGTGTTCAAACACAAAGGGAAAATTTTCGCCATTATTAAAGTTGACATAAATGCTCGTTAATAATCGAATATTGCATTTTTTATGTGTCTACAAATTTGCATGAGACTGAATTGGGTAAATAGAACATTGAAATGCCCTACTCAAATACCAAACTCACAGCCCATTAAATTGCAAACAATCGTAATCGAGTGTGTTTACAGTTTAATGATACTAATAACGGTTAAGTGCATAGTTTTTAAATGACACATTGAGCGATGCAACTCTTGATATGTTCATAAATCTCTCTAAAGCTCTATAAGAATTGAGAAAAATGCTAATTAATCACAAATATGAAACAACTTTTTGATTCGCTTTCCAGTTTATGGAAACTCTCTAGATTCATTTACGACTTTTTTAAACTATGCAAATATCAAAATTTTCATTCAACCAGTAAAACGAATATTCTTCAAATGCAATAAACGCCTTTCTGTAGGGTAACTGCGCAGCCCTTTGATAAATATTTGCGTACGTTTATATTGCCAATTAAAAACTAAAGTAAATATTAAACCAATTTCAAAGCAATTCAAACCGTAAACAAAAATAAAAATAAAAATAAAATAAAAGAAAAACAAAACAAAAAGCAATGCAAAACTCTTGTGAAAAGTGTAAACCAAATACGATTTAATCACGCAACAATTTGTTGGTTTCTAGTGTTATTTTCGTATTGAAATGCAGGCGAGTGGACTGGAGTTTAAGCTGCATGCGAGTTCCAGCTCATATAGCACTAAGTACATGCGAGTGCGAGTGCGAGTGTATGAAATATTTTAGTGCCTGGAAAGTTGAGCTTTGCTGGGGGCAAATGCTCTGTACTCGGATGAAAGTAACTCGATTCTCAGGGCATACAAATAGTACTCAGCAGGGATATGCATTTTAGTCCACTTTATACGAGGCTCTGTCATAAAAGTTAGCTGTTTTCCATTTAAGTCTATGATTTATAATTTGTTTTATATACACTCGCCACAAAGCATACAAAATTTGCATTCATAAAGAACTGAGAGCGGGATATTTATGCAGCAAATTGCAGAGCAGAAACTCTTTGTGCCACGCCGTGTGCCGTCCATAATGGTAGCTGCACCTTCTGAATAAGTTGTTGCCCCCAATTAAAATATGTTTATTTCTACTCTTAAACTTTCGAGAGCTGCAATTGACCAATAATCAACAAGCAGCAGGCGGCGTTAAATGAGTTCTTTATACATATGCTAATTCCCCATTGAAATTGACTTGAAAATTGTTAGAACTAGTTTGTGCAGCGACAAATACAGGCATATTATCCCCAGCCTTTAAGAGCAACTCAGTAGTTAGAGATGAGTTAATCTGCTAATGTTCAGCTGTCTGAAAACTTTTCTTGCTTTTATACAAGTTAGTTTTAGTTCAAAAAATATCTAGGAAGTCAATAACAATATAATGGGCTCTGCGCAAGGATAACACGCAAAAGTATTAAAGGACATAGAAAAGTTTTCGTTCTGTTTGTTCTGACACCCCAAAGATCAATCATTGTTCAAAAATATTTCTCTTAAAGTATAATGTCCCAGCTGTGTAAAGAAGTAAACAATAGGCCTTAACTCTGTAATTAAAATAGGCTAACTTTAAAAAATCATAAAATGAAGCAAAAAGGATAACAAGTATTATGTTAACTCACTGTTAACTAACATTTTTTACCCTACATACAGCTCATTTTGTGCACGAAAATATCAGTTAAGGTTAAGGAAATTAGTAGTATTTACTTGATTTATTCAGCAGCTCAATATAAAATATAAATAAATATAAATATAAATATATAAAAGTCTTCCAAACTAAAGCTAACATATATGTATATCTAAGTATCTATGTGTCTATGTATGATTGTTTTGTACACAATGTCTGCTATTTAAAAGTATAACCATATGTATTTGTTAACATTGAACCAAGTCAATTTCCAGCTTGATACATCAAATTTGGTATATCAAATCTCTACAGTAGTTGCAATCCAAGAATATTTGACTATTTTTAATACATTTGCTCGCTGCGTCCACAAATTGAAATGACAAATGGCCCTTTGTATCATTGTTGTTTATATGCACACACACACACATATACACACACGCACACACACAGTTGGACAGCAATTTTAGGGCCTGAAAGTTTCATTACAATCGGACAACAAACACACAAACAGACCGCAGCCATTCACGAATGAACCTGATATCAAGAGGAGCCGCTGCTCAGCCACTGCGTAAATTGTAGATTGCGGCTTTTATTTGTATATATGTATATGTATAAATGTGTGTGTGTGCATGTGTGTGTATGCACGTGTGAGTACATGTAAACATGTAAAGCACACACAGGCTTCCATGGATCTTAAGTGCCATTTGTGCAAAGGTGGGTTTCGGTTCATCAGTTTATTTCGTTTGATATAAAACAGAAATTTTGCTCGCCTTTGTTTTACGAACTCTGTTTTGCAAAATGGACATGGCAATCGGGTGTAAGACACGAGGCAATACTCTACACTAATAATTAAGGTAGACTAGACAAAAGATACTAACGATTGTATTCCGAATTAATACATAATTAATACTTATACTGTTGGCATTAATATAGTACTGGCTACTTAGCTGAGAAGCTCGTTTATAAATCGTGATTTTAATTGGGGATTGAAATACATAAGAGAGTCCCAAGATCGCAATCGTTAAATGTTAAAAATAATACTAGATACTGTATTGGAAATATTTTTGAAAATATAAAAATTAATGTAAAAAATTGTAGACATTTAATTAGTAAGTACAAAAAGTAATATACATAACAGTATAGTACTAGGAGAAAGAGTAAGAAAAATTAAAAAAAAAAGAATAAGTATAAGAAGTAGACTTGTAGTGTTATTGAAATTGTAGAAAAAAATGTTGTAGAAATATTAACGAAAAGTATACTAGAAATAGAAATATAAATATATGGTAGAGTATTAGTAGAAAAAGTTGTAGCCATAGATAGAGCTCATTGAAGAAATTGTAATAGAATCGTAGTTAAAAAATAATAATAATATTAGAAATAATATCAAATATGATTGTAAAATAAAAACTGTAATTTGTTGAAAACGTTGTGAAAACTGTAAATGATTGAAAACATTGTAAAAACTGTAGTAGAAATGAGAGCGAAGATATCACCAAAAATAGCTTTACAAATATTACTAATAAAAATAGTTATGATGTAAAATTATGTAATGGACCCAGAAATATAGTTGTTGTAATATTACAACAGTATGAAAATTATTAAAAATATTAGTGGATATTGTATAAATAATAGATAATAGATAAAAATTAATAAGAAACCCCAACCCCAGTAATAATATATTCCATATTTTCTAGGACAAGCCTATATACTCTCTTCCCAACTTGACAAAGTATAACAATTCACAAATGAGCTGTGTGCCTAAAATTTAATTGCCCATGGAACGTCAAGCTCTCAGAGGGAGGGCGAGAGAGCGGGGGGGAGCGAGAGTAAGAGAGCTGGGCTACGTGTTGAAAGGCGCTTTTTCCCTCGCTTTAAAAGAAAATTAATATGATGAGGGTCTCATGTGTTTATATAAAATTTAATCAATTATATGGAAAGAGCTTTTCTGGCATAGCAAATTGAACATTATACAAAATCTGTATTTTTAATAATTGAGTGCAACCTAAAAATAGGCTTGACTTCTAAAGCCTTTATAACTTGTTGAATATATATATATATATAAATTATTATTATATATATTATTATTACATTCTGTAAACATTATACATTACTTACGAACAATTTCGCAATCACTTAATGGGCGCTCGAATTGTTTTGTTGAACAATGACTAACATTTGCCATTCAATCAGGGCTTCAAATTATTTGGCATTCAATTTAGAAACGCATGAGTGATTTTTCTTTTTTTACGGCTTGTCCTTTTAGAGGGTAGAATTTTTTGGAGTGAACTGATAATTGTACATAATGATTTAAATGAGTAGCTACAAAAAGGAAATTATGATAGAAATCCAGATCTATGGCAATTGATTGTTTTAGAGTAGATATGAACAGTCGAATTTGTTTGCTCAAATTTTGGCTTAAAATTAAAGAAGCTAATAATATTTGGAAGCTTTTTTTAGAGTGCATATTATATATTTCATATTAGAATATTATATACATCATATTTTTCTAATTTGGAATCCACATTAACACATTTAGTTCGATTTGTATTTAATAATGGTTTGATTAATGTATTTATATTGATTTATTGTACATTAAGTATCAATATTTATATACAAATAAAGAATTATGTTTTTTAAAACAAAGATCAACAGAATAACAGCTGCAGATAGACACATAATAATAGCTAATCGGTCACTGCCAACGACAACATTAATTTTTCCCTCTTTTAAGCTGCCTCCCTCTATCTTTCTTGCTCCCTCTCTCCATTTCTTACCCTCCATTAATTTAAACCACAAAAAAAAGAAAATATAAAAAGAAACTAAGCAAAAATAGCTATCAGGAAATCGTAGAACACTCGCACGTGCCATTAAGAATAGTAGAATATTGGAATGAAATCGATTGTTGTGTTGTTGCTACTACAGTGTGGCAAAATTAGTTGACTAATTTGAAATTAAAAGAAGATTTAAGAAAATTCAATTTATAGAAATTTCATTAAACATTAATAGTATAGTTGTCGAATACATCAATTTTTGTTAATGTTTTTGTTAGTAGTCAGCAATGGATATAGGGATTACTTATATTTAGCAATTTCTTATGCATGTAAACGTCTTTATAATTATTGTCTTAATATAAAAAAAAATATATATATAAATATTTTCTAGCTGGAAATTCAATTTAATATGAATATACATATTTTACATGCTTTCAATCAATTTCTGTGGTATTCCGTCTGAGTGCTCGCGATGTCGTTTTTCTTGGAAGGTTCTTCATGTGGTATTATACCACGTCAACACTGAACTCTCATCTGTCAGCTCCGTCAGATCCCTAATTTAAGTGGTCCCTAATATCCCACTCAGACAAATTATACTAACCTTTCTTTGACACTATTCCAAAAATAATTATATCCCCGACATATATGTACATAAAATGATTCGAAGAATGCTAAATTAATAAATGTTATTATATTTAAATTATATTTGATTTACAAACAAATTGAGGGCTCACATCGGCCAAGGCGAAAAACTGACTTTGTTATGCTTTCTGCATTCTGCTGCTTATAAAAAAAGATATGCAACATTTAAAGAAACATATTTTATGTAATCTCAAAGTGGAATTCATATTATAGAACCCACTCACCAATACCCATCTTAGCATAAATAAAAAAAAAAAACTTTGAGCAGAAATCTCGCTTATTATCACGTTTTGAGCTGCTTATCAACACAGTCGATTAGATCAGATCAGAAGTTGTTAAGGCCTGCATTAAGTTGGCCATGAACGATTTGGCATTTTCAGCAGCAGCTGAATAATTTGTAGCCCACTTCCAATTGACAGCTCCAGAATCGTTGCCAACGTTTCAAATTTTGCTCCTCTTTGTTTGTTCAAGCGACGGCAATGTTTTTGCTTTTGCTTTTGCGTTTGCCTTTGCTTTTTAGTGCGAGCTTTCAGGCAGGCGAATGGGGCTGCTCGCCCCACACTCATTGTTGCCTTTGGAGCAGCTGCTATTGTTACTGTTATTTTTGTTGCTGTTGTTGCTGTTGTTGCTGTTGTTGTTGTTGTCAACTTGTGCTAAGTTGAACAACAAATCACTCGAGTCACAAAAAAAGGAGCAGAATACAGAACACAAACAAACACAATCACAGCGAAAGAAAAATACCAAAATTTAAAATTTACAATCGCCCCAATCGGCCAATAGCAGATACATATACATATATATTTATTTGATGGTTTAAGCGCAAATTTAGCATGCATTTAAATGTTGTTAAAACAAGTGCAGCCAAAGTCAAACAGTGCAAGTGTGGGCCTTAATTAAACGTTATAAAGTAATGCCCGAGTGGTTCGCAACGCAAACGCAAAACCAACATCAATTAAAACTAATTTAACAAAACCAACAACCAGCGTCGAGCAGTTGAAACCCAAATCTAACGCAGCCTCACACACTTTGTCAGCGCAATGATGATGCTGCTGCTGCTGCTGCTGCTTCTGGGATTCACGTTCATGCCCAATCCATGGATGCAATACGAGCATATATATGTATATATTCGCTCAAGAGCGAAAAATATGTTTGCAGAGCGAGCGACAGCTTTAAAAGTGATTTGATACGAAATGGAAAGCTAATGTGAAGTCTTTTGGCTCTTTGCTTTTATCCCTTAATCTGTGAATTAACTTAAAGCTTCCTACTATGCTGATTTTATATTAAATGCGTAGTTTTTCATAAGCGGAATTTTTAATATTTTTTTAAGCTGGCTAATTCCATTCGTGTGTTTTCATGTGGTCTAATGGCACTAAAGGTATTAAGCTAATGGCTACGCGATTGGTTCCTTTTGCCTTAATACTTCAATTTAATTTAGGTGTTGTAGGATTACTATTGTGAGTTTATTGTTTTTAATTAAGTGAAAGCGAATAATGGAAAAAATATTAAATTGGAAATTTTATATATTTCAAAATGTTAAATTTTAAATTGAATATTATATTTATGAATATTAAATTGCGATTGTTATCTATTTTTGAATAATTTCAAAGGTCATTTAATATATTTTTAAAATTATTTGAATTTAAAAATATTTTAATGATTTTATATATAAATTTAATATATTTTTATTAATATTAAGCTGTTTTTTTAGTAATCTATTTTCTAAATTTTTCATATTTTCATATGGACTGAAACCTTCTCAGCCATTATCTATACACTTGTCTATCGTCTATTTATTCTAATATAAGTCAGCAAATGAATACCATACAAAATTGATGCATGTAAATATTTTAATTGAATTGATAAAGTGTAGTGAAAATAGCATAGGTGAACAAAACAAATAATTGCAATTTCGTTATGTGTTTTTAAAAACTGGCTTTCATTCGTATGCTTTCATGTGGTTTGTTGGCCAATAAGGTATTAAGCTGAAATCTATGCCGTTTGGCTATTGGCTTTTATCTCTTAATCGCCAAATTAAAATTTGTTAAAATAAAAATCATTTTATGCAAATCTGTATGTGCGCAAATATAAAAAAATTTAATTGAATTTCAAATATTTGTAGTAGCTAATAAAATTCCTAGAATTACATTTTAGCCCCAGGGCCCTGGCTCCAGGCTAGAAGCAGCAATTGCAATTTAAAATTAATTTCAAATGGCATCAACAAAATATACAAAATTTAACGCCAAATTAAAGTATATAAATCGATTTATACTCCAATATATATATACTTTATTATCGATCTGTTTGTCGCTCTGCAAGCATATTACTTATATGAACTTCGGTTAGCCCGAAACTCTTTATAGCATGCATTTATTTTGGCCCATTTGGCTGTGTACTTTACCATTAACATAGAGGTGGGTATTATGGATAAATCCACAGCGGGTATTGAAGTTAACAAACCACTTGGATACTTTTTCATGCGGCTCGGGAAAAATGTTGATTCCACGCCCTGTTTTGTATGTGTGAATGGCATTTGTTGTAGCACAGACTCGGTATAGTTTTATATACTTATGATAGAGATGCAGTCACACACTAATTCACACACACACACACACACACACACACACTATCACAGACTCACTCACTCACTCACACACAGACAGATAGCAAATGGCGCCCATGGTTTTGGAAAATTTATTTGGCACAAACGCAAAAAGCCAAAAACGAACTTTTTGGCCCCTTTGGACTCTCTAGCCTGCAATTTGCAAGCGAATGGCTGATGCTAGCGCCCTGCTGCTGCCAGTGCTGCCGCTGCTACCAGTGCTGTTGCTGCTGCTGCTCTTAGCTCCCTGCTGTTTTCGGTTGCTAGCTTTTATTTCCTGCGCCCAGTTTGTCAGTTTGTCCAGCTGTCCAACTGTCCGGCTGTCCATCTGTCCGACTCAGAGTGTTGTTTTGCTGCCTGGAAATGCCAAGGCGAAACTTTGGCATGTTCATAAATTCATTAATTTGTTGCTTTTGTTGTTGTTGTTGTTGTTGTTTTCGGTTCTTTTTTTGTTTTTGTTGTTTTTTTTTGTGCTGCCTCTGTTGGATGCGCATTTGTTGCAACCACATTTGATTTATTGAATTATGGTTGCTAGGCAGCCATAAAAGCTCGCTCGAAAGCTTTGATAATTAATTATGAAATTAACTGCGGCACGCATCCATTTATAGTCGCATCGGCTGTCTCATATATCATATTAAGTTTTTAATTAAACCGATACACTGTTTGTATTTAGTCCATTCGCAGTTGTATTAAATAGTCAAAGCAGTCTGTTGGGAATCGAATCAATAAATTTGTTCAGTTTAGCTAATTAAAAATATATTTTGTTATTAAATGTTATTAAAAGTAAACACAAACATGAAATGTGATTATGACAAATGCCTATCAATAACCCCAATGCGGAGTGAGAGCTAGAAAATACATATATATAGATAGACAAATGTATAATCTATCAAAATACAGCAGAGCCTGCCTAAAGCGAACAGATACAATTTGTATGGAATTATGGGAGTTTACCGGCTGTTGATACATTAAATAATGGGATAGGCAATGGCTTAGAGAGGTTGCTTGAAGCAATTAATAAAATGATTAGAAATCAATTTAAATTCAGAATGTTTAAATTGAGTTTTGAGCAAATTTGAAATAAATTAAAAAAATTACATAAATTAAATTAAATTTAAATTCTAAAAATAGCTTTGCTTATTTTTATAATTAGAAAATTCCCAGAATATATTTTTTATTTAATAGAAGTTTTAATCATTTATATAGAATTGTATACAATTTATAAAATTAAAAAAAAAAAAATTTTAAATGTTAAAATTAAAAAAAAAATGTTTTGAAATGATAAAATTTTAAAAAATTTGTATGAAATGCTAAAATTTTAATTAACACTTTTTTTTAAATATATTTTTTATTTATGTAGTTCTTTAGTTTTATAATATTTTTTAATTTTCAGAGTTGTTTTTTATAAAATTTTGAATTTCTATTAATTTTGTTTTATTGTTTAAAATTTTAAAAATAAATTTTTAGCTTTCAAATATTTTTCTATTGGGATATTCGATCTAGCGAATGTATAAATTATTAAAACTTTACTGAACGTGCTTACTTTTCGTGTTTAAAAAACGTTTTATTTATTATATTTAACATAGAAAAATATATTGCTACACGCTAGCTACTGTTACGCAGGCTCTACTGTGCATTGTTTACTTTTCAAGTAAAGAAATGTTATTTTTAACAAAAATTAGCTTTTAGATTTTTTTAGAAAATATTTTATTATGCAAATATCCGGTCTAGTGAGTCTAGTAGTTTCAATAATGGAGGCTGTACCGTGCCCTGTTTACTTTCCAAGTATGAAAAAGATAACTTTGATTACGTGGCAAATATATATATATCTATAGCGAAATATATATCTACATAAATCCACTCTTACGAATTCCTAAAACATCAATATGTGCTCAATAGAAAATCTCTAAACTTTGAACGTTCAGCTTACGCAGGGCAACAACATTCAGCACTTCATGCTGTTTGTTAAAAAAAAAGAAGAAGAAGCGGAATGAAAAACTCAATGAAGCTTCCATTTCACTGGCGAAGTTAGCTACGCTAAAAAGAGAAATCAGAATCATTCGAGCGGCATCAGAAGCAGAGGAAACAAATGCCAAACACACGAATGCTGCAAAATAAACAATAAACGATAAACGGCAAACGGATGCAGTGGCGCACAGCATCCGGCTGGCAGCAAGGTGGCAAAAAGAGCCGGGGTCGACGGGAATACGGGAATGCAGGCGTGGAGGAGGACAGGAAGAGCGCAGCAGGACAATAGCGTTTGGGTATGCTAAAAAGTTATTGGCGCAACAGCTGCTAAACATTTTTGAAAAACTCTCGAGTTCGAGTCCGTGTTCGGGTCCGGGTCCGGGTCTGGGTAAGGGAGCCACAGGCGCTAAAGGCGCTGCCACCCACAGCACAAGTCAAAACAATTGAGGACAATCATCGACACACGCACACACACACACACATACACGCACACACACTCATACGCACAGCCTAAGCTGTTAACAGAAGTAGTAACTGGAGGGGGATAGCTCACCTCTAATACGACGCCCTCGAGAGCGGGCTGTGAAATATTCTTTAGATTGCTGTGATTCAATTTGGGCGCACTGTCGGCACGATTGCGACCCAGTGATTGATTTGACGTTTTGTTATCGGCTTTGCTCAGTATCGAATGGTTGGAGGACTTGTGATTGATTTCCAGCGCCGAGCGCAATATATCCACCTTGGATGCGCTGTGCCCGATGTTCCCATGCTTGGGCACACCCCTAAGCGACTCCACGTTGTAGCTGCTGCGCCGCACCGACAAATGGTCGTGTATATCCGCCTGCACGACAACAATTTCAATTAGAAAACTTTTCCTTTTCCCGAACAATTAAGTCGCGCGGAGTCTCACCCGCGAGCCCCTTGGCAGCGATGACAAGCTGCCAATCTGATTGTACTTGATCATCAGGCTCAGCCGCTCCAGCGACATGGAAGTGCCCTGCTCCTTGGTCGCCGGCTCGGTCAGCTTCTCGGTTTCGCCCGCTTCCACGGTCTCGGCCTCCTCCTCCGACTCCTCAGTGGTGTGATCGAACTTGCGTAGCCAAATCAAGTGCAGCAGCCCGTACGCAATGCCGCCGACGACGGCCAGCAGGCCCATGTACCGGAAGGCATCTCGGGTGCCAAACTGGCCAATCAATAGGCCGCCCGTAAAGCTGCCACTGCCACGTCCTGCGAAAGGGAGAGCGAACAAGTTATGTTACGTATGTTATCGGAGATGTAGGATCGACGCTGCTGCACTTGCCCAGGCTGAAATGGGCCATGCCAAGGACGCCAATCAGGGTGGCCAGCAGGGTCTTGGGCGCCAGCAGGGAGCAGTACGTGGCGGCTGCCACCCACATCAGATGACAGGAGAGCGACTCCATGGCCTCGAACGGAAAGCACCACCAGGCGTTTCTAGCAATGGGAAAGAAATACGATGTTGCCATCAAATTAGATTAGGCGCACATGTCTACACTCCACTCCACCCCACTCCACACTCCACTCCACACCCCACTCCACACCCCATTCCACTTCACTCCACTCACTCGATAAAGGAATAGCCCACCAGGCGTCCGGCGTGCGAAAAGAACGCAATGATAATCAAATTAACGTGGCCAAATATGCGTGTGATTTTCTCCGCTCCGTACAGAAATGGTATGCTGCTCACAGTGCCAACGGTAATTGTGATGCCTGCGAATGGACGGACGTAATGTATGAGCCATTAGCGCTGGAACAGCTGCGGGCGTGGCGGAGCTTACCTAGCAAGTAGTTGGGAGCGCCCAGCTCCTTGAGATACAAGAATAGAAAGCTTTCGATGAAGCCCCAGAAATTTCCCAGCACAAACAGGAATATTATGAACGCAATCACGTGCGGCATTTTCAATAGATTCCATAAATCCCGGAACACATTGTCCGCCGGCAGCTTCTCGCCCAGCGGCATCATTAACACGGACATTGTCGATATCACGAGCAGCACATCGTACGTATAGAACGCGGCCGAGTAGTCCGTATAGCCCAGACCCCGCGACGAGTAGTCAATCATAATTCCCGTGATGGGCGAAAAGATTGCCATGCCGATGCTCGAAAACAGGCGCTCGCGTCCAAAGTCCCCGCCAAACTTCTCTATCATGGTGAGTGCGATGGGATCCATTATGGTAACGCCGGCCGACAACATGGTCGTGGCCAGAAAGCTGAAAGCGAATACAATAATTAATTTCAGTTCGAGTCTACAGATTGCATGATATGGTGTAATCCTAGCCTGACTTTTCGCAACTTGACAGCTCTTTTTTAAACAAAGCAAGTATTAGTGCGAGAGTGCTCGACTAGTAAATACTCTGTACACTGCGCAGAGCTGATACAATATTATGATGAGAATGGGAAAAAAAACATTAAATGATTTTTTTAAAATATAGAATGATTTCTATGTTCTTAAGGATAACGGATCTACTATTCATAATAATATTCAGAAAAAAAATTATAAAATATAATCAGACATACATACATAGGTGTAAAGTAGTAAATTTTTTATAATAATTTTTGTATTAACTATCACCAATTGTGTTGTTATGATGCTAATTTTAAATGGTATTCTAAATAGATTAAGTCGCTTTATCTTTGTTAATGATAGTTTTTAAAACCAGAAGTTGAAATACAACGAGCAATTGCTTAACCTATCCACAGCATTCGGAACAGCTGTTAAGATGTTGGGAGCAGTGTTAGTAAATACTACATTCGCTCGATATATTTAAGCAAGGTCTGAACGATATCTTATCACCTTTATGAACTGGGTACTTAAATCTTGTGAACTAAATTATAATATTATAAATTATTGGTAATCCAACTTTCTTTAATCTACAGTTTCATGACTACTGAAGCGTGGGATGGTGGAAAATAACTAAGTCTTCTACGGCCTTAAGGATCTGGTATGAGTAAAATATATTTAATGATATTTCAATTTATTTAGAATGGTTTACGAGTATTACGTCTTCTCTTTCCCCCAACTGTAACTTTATTCTTGTTTATTCTAACTCTCTAAGCCCAAAATGATCTATTTCATTTAATTAAATGCTACTCGAACGTACCGTAGTAAAAAGTATATCCAGAATATTGTATCGTCTGTTTCCTTGTAGTCAGGCGGACAAATTTCAGGAGCATTTAGCGTAAACGTGCAGCGCTGCATCATGCAGCGCACGGCGCCCGAGTTCACATAGGACATGTTCGTGCGCCGCACCAGGCCGCCGCAGCGCAGATCCAGGTCATCCATGTCAGTGAGATTGATTTGCATTTTCACCAGCCTGTCCTCGCCAAAGCGCTGTCTAATGTCGGTGACCGTCTCGTTGTCATCCTGCTCAATCTCCATGCCCAGCTGCTCGGTGGGGTCGGCCAAATCGGGATGCATCTGCAGCATGAAGTATGTTTCGTCCGCATTCTCCGAATGCACCCAGCTGGTGCTCGCCTCTGATTTGCCGTCAGCAGTGCCTGAATTGCCTGTGGAGACTGAAGGGAACAAGCGCGTTAAGTATGCGTGTGAATGGAGCTTAACTATTGAGAGATTGCGATGGAAATCTTAACTTGGTCAATTTGACGACGAGTGAAAAGGGGAGAATTTGAGTGGTATGAGGAAAAACAGGGAAAGTCTTATAGCAGAGCATATACTTCGGATAATATAATCTATAGTTGTGCATGGTAAAGGATATGTTGTACTTATGTATAGCCAGATATATCTCTCATACTTATATATTTACTATGTAATGTGTTAATTTATAGATTTGTGGGCAGAGGAAAGCCCTGAACAGTAAATAATGAAATTTATGGCTTGTTCAGGGAAGGCAGACAAAAAACTAGATAAGTAAATATTATATTTTCAAGTGGAATACTAAATACCCTTTGCATGTATATTATTTATATTTATTTACTCAATTTATATTATTTATTTTATATTGTACATTTATATTTTTTTAAGATCTACTCTAAAATGATTGCAACTTATATAGACTATAAGTGAAATCTACTGATTCTATAATATTTCAGATTGTTGAACTAACAAGCTGCATTCATTCTAGCTGCCTTAAATTTATCAAATTATTAAAGCTAAAGAAACTCTATACACAGCAGAGCTTGAGAGCAATGAGAGAGACATCTCTAGAAAATATCGTTGACATTTTATAAAAAGCATTTTATGTATTTTCCGTTAAGCATTGAGAAGTCAAGCTTCAACTCCTTCTCGGGCAGTTGTGACACACATTTCTTGCTTGCAATTCAGCGCGGATGGCAAAAACAAACCTATTAAACTAGAAAGACTAACAAGACACGGACAAAGAGTCAAGGAGTCAGGTCGTCTGGTGTTTGCGCTGACAAGAAAACTAACGGCTAACAAGCAGCTTGTGGCAGAGTAATGATAATGGTGTGAGGGAAAGGGGGAGAGGGAGAGAGAGAGCGGGAGCAGATAGAGGACATGGCGCTGAAACTATTCAAGTCGCTGAGCGCAAGATGGAAGATGGTCAATAGTAGCTGGGATCATCATGTAGAAGTGACACTTACGATTCAAACCTTGCATGGACATCGCTGGCAATTCAGCTCCTGATGATGATGCTGCTCCAGATGCTGCTGCTGATGATGCTGACTGCTGCAGTTGCAGAGACAACGCAGGCGGAAACATGGTCGATGGCATATTTAGTGCGTCTTGATATCTGCTCCGCGTTTGCGTTGCAAATAACGCTGGTAACGATGACGCTGGCGAAGATGTGGTCGATGTTGTCGTTGTTGTTGTTGTTGTTGTGGTCAATACAGTTGACTCCGATGTATCTGCACTTAGAGTGGGCATTGCCCTCGCCGTCGCCGTCGTCGTCGCCAATGTCGTGGTCGTCGTCGTTGTTGTTCTTGCCGTGGTTCTGCCGTGCTCTCCCAAATCGGTATAAAGTTCTGGATTCTTTTGCTCCTGCATTAGGCAATAGTCGACGCATTGGTGCACAGCCAAGTCCAACTCGGGCTCTTCGGGGCACTCTCGGCTGGGGCAAGGCGACCACCAGACCTGCAAAGAGAGATTAAAAGCAGTAAAAAGTTAAACTTACTTTATTAATTATGCTGCGGCACAAGTTTTCAAATTTCCCTTGAATACCCTGTGCGCACTAAATATAGTACAAAGGGTATGCCTGATTCTGAATCACGTGAGTCGACATGACTTAATCTCTATTTGTAATGTTTACAAAAAGTTCTTAGAAATTATTGTAAATAGATTTAAGTGAACTTATAGACTTTTGTAAACTTATAGATTTAAATGTAAACAAGTAAGAACGTTGCCTTAGGGCGAGACCTAAGGTGTGATACTCGTTTCCCACAGGGGCATCTGGTATTTTAAATTCAATAATTTATCTAAAATTTTGCATTTATGTAGATTCATGTGAATTTTATGCAATTTCAATTTTTGCAAATATAACTATGTGAATGAATTAGCATTTTTATAAAATGTAAAAAATTCAATAGAATCATATGCTGAAAGTTTCATCAAGTTCCGTTAAGTCAGTCGCAATCTATTAAACAAAACGTTTGGCCAATTATGACACGCACGCGTTAAGCAGCGACAGCAAAATACATTTACATTTACACATACATTGAAACGTGCAAGCGCGTTGGCTTATGCACGGTCACAAATAAATTCAGCGCCATTCATTCTAGCATATTCTTCAACCAAAATTGTTATTGAGTTGTGCTTGCATTTTCAGCCGCTTCTTTAGTTTTGTATTTGTCAAATATCGCCCTTTATACGCATACATTCAACCGACCACCGTTTTTGTATGTACACATATAAATACATACGTTCATATGCGCGCATTTTAGCATTTTCTAAGAATCACAATTGCAATTGATTTATGTTTATATTATGTTTGCATTAACAGCAGCTTCTATAGTTTTGTATTTGTCAAAAGTCGCCCTTGTAGTGAAGTAGTTTCGGATTTTCCAACAGACAATGCAAAACTTATGTGGCGCAGCAGGTAGATGAAAAGCGTGTAAGCAAAAGGGTCCGCGTTCGAGACGCGGCGGCGACGGCATGAAAATAGTTGCGCAGCTGTTTGTGCCTACATACATACATACCTGATGGGACCTATCGTCATTTTTTTTGTGTGTAAATAATTTTGTTCGGACTAAGTCGATTACACAAATATCGGTATTTGATATTTACATTTTTTGTTAGGGTCACACACACAAAAAGAAAATAACATAACTGACCTAGGCTATACGAAAAATGATAATTTTAGCAGATAAATTATTTGCAGAACTTCAACATTAAATCGAATTACATATGTTTCTCAGAAATGCCGTTTGTCGTCTTAGCAATTCTTATTAAGCTTATTTATATAGGTGGCACAGGCATATGAATTTTGCAGCTGGACGTTACAAATTTTGTTGCCAATTTGCCACGCCCCCAGTAGGCGTAGACATATCATATTTGGCAAGTTCCTAGAAGGAGTCTAGGGTAACGTAACTGCAAAGTTTGGATGCTTACACTCCAAAAATGTGAAAGTTACAGGGTATTTTTTCGATATACCACGCCCCCAAAGGCGCGTAAGATTTATTTTTGGGGAATCAATAGAGGGGGCCCCCAGTAACACAAACATCCAATTTGGAATCGTCTAGCTCTAAAACTGTAGGAGCTATAAGCTTTTTCCGATTTGCCACGCCCCCTGAAGGCGTAGGTATGTCCGCCATATCTTTTTGATCTTGGCTTGCTTATCCGAGTATATATATAAAATTTCAAGTCTCTAGCATCAATAGTGCTCAAAATATAGCTGAATTTGTAAAATCACTATATATTCAGATCCGATTTGCCACGCCCCCAGTGGGCGTGGACATTAAATTTTTTTTATCAATCTTTATAGAATCGAAGCGTTAAGATACGTGCCAAATTTCAGCATTCTAGCTTTAAAACTGTAGAAGTTACAGTTTTCCCGATTTGCCACGCCCCCAATGGGCGTAGATATATCCGCCATATCTTTTTGAACTTGGGTGGTCAACGCAAGTATACATTCCAAATTTC
This sequence comes from Drosophila meridionalis, assembly GCA_035045145.1. Lineage (NCBI taxonomy): Eukaryota > Metazoa > Arthropoda > Insecta > Diptera > Drosophilidae > Drosophila > Drosophila meridionalis. The sequence continues at coordinate 417,206 of JAWNPG010000031.1, forward strand.
AACTCTCTAGCTCTTCAACTAATATGATTTCTATGATTTCTATTAACTATGGGCGCAACCATTTTCCGATTTGCCACGCCCCTAGTGGGCGTATCCGGAAAATCTTGACACTTTATAATTCGAGGGTATACACGAGTATATGTTCCAAATTTCAAGTCTCTAGCTTCAATAGCGTAGAAAAATATTGCATTCATACGGACAGACGGACAGACGGACAGACGGACAGACAGACAGACGGACATTTCACAAAACCAATATACTCTTTTTCCCTTTGGGAAACGAGTATAAAAAAAATATTTACTTAAATTTATATTAAGTTTATATAAGTGGAAGGCATAGTTGAATCTTTGAAATACCAAAAAGGTTTCACACACAAACTTCCAAGAATATATCACTTAGATATGAAGAGCAAAAGCAAACTTGTCTGTCTTTTGCTACGAATAGATGAATATTATAATATATATATTATACCGCTTTAAATCAAGTTTGCAATAATAATTAGAAATAATCTATCAGGTTGCAGGGTATCCCATAGGTTAGATGATCTACTCAACTACTGATAAACGGAATGATGATCTAACAGATGAATATATAGATAGTTCTAAAACTCCTCAGACATTCCAAAGGCTAGCAATATTTATGTAGATGTGGAAGATTTATGCGTCTTTCCATATTTTCTATTGCTTGTATTTATAAATTTCATTTCCATTTACCATCAGCTACAGGTTATAAAATTATAATAATATACTGCAACGCCAGCTCGTATTTGCTCACATAGGGTATCACCTAGTCGACTACTTGTAGTTTATTTCAAAAGCACTGCAGATGTTGTAACGTGAACTCGCAGCCAAGTAGACGGCATCTGCCAGTCGATTAGAGGATTCCAACTTGCAACGAATCATTATATTCAATGGCTCGCAATGGAGCTGTGCAAGACATTCAAATTAAGCTTCGCTTTTCTTATGAGCAAAACTACTTTAACATGAAATTGAGAGCTTTATTACATAAAGAAGTCCTAAGAGAATTAAAAGAATAATTTAGCTTAATACGAATAAGATTGCATCATATAATTTATAATTTAAAGCGAATAAATAAATAATAGTAATATTATTAAAATATAGCTGCAGGAGAATGGATTGACTCTGTATAGTATTTATGTATTGCCGAATAAGAAATGATATTAAGCAAAATAAAATACATATTTACTAAATTATATTATATATATATATATTATTATATTATTATTATATATTATTTATATATGAAATGCATTATTATTTATCATATTTTTAAATACCCATCTAGTATTTTTCCTTATAATAAAATTCTAAAATGTCTCTTTACCCCAGCAGGCCTTGCAGTAGACACAAATCAAAGCAGCCCTTGCCAGTCACAAATCTAGATCTCAGCTAGCAGAATATTAAACTAAAAACAACATTAACCAAAATGTCTTCGCTTCCGAGCACTACATGGAGTGAGCAGCTCCGGGATGCGCTCAGCTCGCCCCTGGGAATCGTGGCCCTGACCTGCATCGTGGGCTACATGGCGTACATGCATGTGCGTCGCGACTACCCCACCTACGATGACGAGGACTATGAGAAGGAGGGACACGTTGAAATTCCGCCGCCTCTAGAAAATCTGCGAGTGACCAAGAAGGAACTGGAGCAGTACGATTCGCAGAATCCCAAGCGCCGGTACCTGATTGCACTGCAAGGCATTATCTACGACGTATCGTGCGCCCCGCACGACTTCGGGCCCAACGGCAACTACGAGTCGCTTAGCGGCACCGACATCTTGTGGTACATTCGGAATACGGCTCGCTTCGAGTCGCGCGACTTCAACACCTATTTGGATGAGTGGAAGACGATGCTCGAGGACCATTTCTATGCCGCAGGCGTGATAATATCAGACAATGAGCAGACCGATTCCGATGGAAGTACTCAGTATGAGTCGGCCAGCGATAACAATGATGAGGTCACAGTGCAGGTGAATGAGGGCTACACCACGAGCGATAAGGATGACGAAATCGAAGATATCGAAATGGAACTAAACGGAACACTCGAAGAGCGCTCAAGTGATGGCATCTTCGAGGATGTTGACAACACTCTGATGGACTATACCGACGGAGACGAGACCATTTCAGCTATGTAGGCGAAACATTTATTTTAGAGAGCAAAGTCTACCTTGAGATCCCAAATGTACCAAATCATAAAAAATCACATAAAATATATATGTACATATATATACACATACATATATTTATGTTTATTTTTACGCTTTATCTGCCTTTTACAGCCGGAGTGCTCGCTGTCTGCTCTGATTGGGCTTGTTGTGCTGAGATAGTTCGTGTCCATGCATATATACATTACTAATTTCAATGCGAATTCAATAACTGGGGCATGAGAGACAGCACCGACAGCAACACCGAGAGCAGCAACATCCACGTACAGACGACGCGTCGGCAATGCCTGCAATAATAAAATGGTAATTTCTGTTTTTGCCCTCGAACAAGGAATCCATATAAATGTTTACCAAACGGCAAACCAGACTTGTCCTTTCCTGCATAATTGTGTAGCACGCCGCAAAGCAAGAGCAGAGGCAACAGCAACAACAGGGCCAATAGCAACTACCAGCATAATGTTGGCTCAGATGCAATCGGCTTTAAAGCCTTTCGTGCACTTTGACAGTGTTGCAGACTCGAAGAGCAGCAACTATGTGGGGAGTCTATGATAGGCAACTATACATAATTTGTTATAATTGGATGCTTAAGCCTGAACACTGCTAGGAGCTCATCATTAGATGCTGCTGGCAAATAACATTTTCTTTTATGAGCATTGATTAAGTTAATCTAACAGCTGGCTTGCATAAGATATTCTATATATTTGAGAATTGTTTGTAAACACGGATGAGTATGAAGGTGGAGACTGGCGATAAGCAGGCAGAACGTGGCCTTCACAGGATGTAAAGCAGTAAGATTAAAATTAAATTTGAATCTTTTAAATGAGGTGTGGGTTTTGTAGACCCTGAACATGGGATACATTTACAGGAGATTCTTAATCAACTTCAAATATATTCGTTGTAATAAATGAATCAACGTAATTCTATATTTAAATAGATGTATTAATATCGAAGAACAAGTATTATTATTTTTCCTATTCGATATCAATATATTTTATGAAATATACAAATTTATTCTCTTTTCGAATATGTATGATATTTACATAGATATTATACTATATATTTACCTATATGTATTATAAATATGGAATGCATTTCAAAATTATTATTTATATAAAGAAATATTGTGTAAATAATAGTGCATTTCCAGTAACTTAAACAGAAATTTTCAACCGGTTTAAATGTATTTTGATATAAAAATTAACATATATTTTATTTTTTATATTGAAATACATTTAAACTGATTGAAAATTTCTGTTTAAGTTGCTGAATTAACAAATGTATATCCTCAACTCAGCTCTGAATGTTCTCTGCTCATATCAAGCAATCTGCTTTCCATACGTCTGGTCCATGCTCATATTTCAATAAATCTTCAATTTAATTTTAGTTTATATCAATTATAAAGCAATCAATATTTTAGCCCAATGCCATATCTACAAAATATCAGAAAATCCTCATTTCGATATGGATTAAGAAATGCCCATGAATGAACCTTGCAGAACTAGAAACAAAGCCAGTTAATAGACGTTAGTGAGTGGGAAAATGCTTTTGCGAAATATCTGGGTCAGAGCAGAGAATGTTCTCCACTTGCGATAATGTCGAAGGTATTGTTGATGCAACTGCGTATTGTCTTCATTTTATGGTACTTTATGTGCACGTCATAAATACAAATCCCGTGCACGGAACTGCCTACACTTGTGTGTGGGTGTGCGAGTGTGTGTGTGGGTGCGTGTGTGGCTAAGTGTCCAAATGACGAATGCGAGAGTGTTTCGAGTGTGCGTATCTTAAAGTTAAGGATACTTTGCGCAAAATTCGCATTTAAGGCAATGCGTGCGACTGGCACGGGTCCGCAACGAGGACCACAACGAGGCCCTTAACACGCAGGTCCATTGCGTTTCATTACGACTAACGACAACGGGGCTGTAATACATACAGTATTGCAGCTCAGCTGTCTGTGTGCGTGCGTGCGTGTGTGTGTGTGTGTGTGTGTACGTGTGTTGCTAGTGTAGTTTAAGTGCTGCAAAACGACATCAAGATAAATGTACGTGATACACATACACACACAGATACATTCACACAAACACACACACTCAGACGCATGTGTAGCTGACGTGCACTTCTATGTACATAAGTGGATTCTCTTCTTTTTTTTGGCTACTGCCTCTGCCTGTGTTTAGAACTTGTTCAGATCTTCCTCTTCCTCTCTCTGTCTCTCTCTTTGGTATTCCGTGTTGCTGTTTGTTAGTAGTTCTGTAGTTGGTTCTTAGATGCCACTAATACATTTCGTAGCTTGTTATCAGTGAAGAGCTGCTATATGCTGTCATATTCCATTTTCATATTTGCATTTCTTTGACTACTCAAGGGGAAGAGTGCTCGAGCTTAGTTTTGCAAATAATATTGAACTTTTCAAAAATAGGTGCTCAAATAGCCAAATAGGTCATATATATGCATATATGCAAATATTTGAATGGAAAGTATCTTCAATTATATTGAAATTGATAGATATTTTTGCATATATATAAACAATGTTATATATATGGGAAGAAACTATCATGTGCTAATAAACTAAGTTGGTATATTGATATAGTTATTGCATTCATGCTTCGTTCCTTAAATTTAATATTGCAGCTCCATATCATTTTGAATATTTCATATTTCATATGCCAAATTTGAATTCCATATTGTTATATCACATTCCATATTTCTCTTTTCAAATTCTGACATTCAAATACAGCTCAATATATATGTAAATTTATATCTGCCAAACGAATTTTTGAATTTTTAAAAGATAAACTTGATCATGGATAATTGTAGGAAAGTATAACAAAAACTAACGAATTTGTTGTATTGTTTATATTGTAAGTATTAAAGTTTTTCTAAAAAAAATAAGTAAATAAAACATAAAATTAAAAAAATAAAATTTAATAAAGTGCAATGATCAAAGCTCCTAAAAAAATAAAATAATAAAAATTATAATTTCAAAAACTTTAATTTTTTTTAGTGTTTAATGCTTGGAACATTGCATTTTATTTTACTTTTTTTACCAAAGCACCTAAAATAAAGAAAAATAAAAAATTGTTATTTTACATGATTTAAAATTTTTCCTTTTATTTTAGGGGCATTGATCATTGCATTTTATTATTATTCGCTTTTCTTCGTAATAGCCAAAATATCAACAATCAAAATATGTATATACTTTGATTTGAATTCATATTTATTATTATTAATCCTAACTTCTCTTCTACAATTATTATTTATTTGTTACAAAGATGGTGAAACGGCAATCGATCGTACCTCAACTTTTAGTAAATCACGATTCAAATCTGGCCTTCTTTAAATATTTCTTTAAAATCTATAGAAACTTAAATCTCTTCAGGCAAGTCTTCTTCTTCTTCTTGCTACAGAGTAGAGTTACCAGATGTGATATATAAGTAGGTGGTTCGCCAGGTGTTGGTCGTCATTTCGAGTGGCTCTTAGTTAAGCGCAACTTCCACGAAATCATTCTTAATTGTTCGAGTCAAAGTTTTGTGCAAGTCATTCATAGGCAATCTGCTAAATGTGCGCGACTATAAGTTATCCTGCATGGGCTGTACGTAGCTGCCAGCTGCCTGTAGAAACATTTAAACTTCCGTTTCAACATATTCAACACACACACACACACACACATACATACATACACAGACACAACTACGAGTGCCGCAAGCTGCGCACTTAATGCTTTCTGCTCCACACAATGTAAAATTCACACATGAATAAGTTGCGACCGCATTTGGCATTTAAATGTGGGCACTAACCAAAATTGAAGGCTCTACCTCTGGAAACGAGATGTTTAACTTTCGTGTGGGTGCCTGATGCGTGCGTGAGTGAGGGCATATATGTTATATGGAACGTGGCACGCGTAGGCCTACATAACAAATTGGATATTCCTGGGCCTCAGTTGAGCTCCAAAGCTGATTAACGATATTTATTAATTTTCATGCAGCGCAGATAAATACCAAGCATACGAAAATAACTAGAGCTGGAAGAGCATGCGAAAGGCTAATAAACTGAAATATGCTTAAAGCCGATGTAATCGTATATCACATATACAAAAACTTAGCATCATATATGAGCTCTCGTTTTTGTAGGCCTCGAGATGCGGCTGTTAAAGCTTACCCATGTGTGTTAACACATTTCGGGCCCGTTTACTTATTCCGATAGTGTAATTACTATTTTTTGTGAGCCCCTTTTAATATTCACAGAATATTTTAACGTTCCAAAATGTTGCAAATCAACTGCCATGACTTTACACTGCTCAACACGATGGAATATTTTTGTCAATTGCAAACGACAATGGTGATATAATATACATTCATAATTCTGAGTTTTTTTTTCTGCATTAACAGTAGTTATTTTATATACATATATAGATAATCATATGACTGTAATAAAATGTTATATGAACGATATATGAATTGGACTTGAAATGCTATTTAAAGTTTTAATATTTATATATAATATTAATGCTTATTTTATTGTCATGAAAAGTAATTATATTATTTTATTTCTTTAGTAAAATTAATATTGTACTACTTTTAATATTGTATATACGCGGTGTGTTTAAAAAGTATCACAAAATTTTAACATCTGCCAAAAATGTTTTATGAATATATATTTTGTGCCCAGGTATTCTTAATTTTATTATTTAATTAATTTTTTTTGTTATTTATTTATTTTATTTTTTTGTTGTTTGTTTATTTTATTTTTTTGTTATTTATTTATTTATTTTATAATTATTTCCTCTTTATTTTTTATTTATTTTTATTTATCCTTATACAATTTTTTTTATTTATTTATTTATTTTATAATTATTTCTTATTTATTTTTTTATTTTTATTTATTTTTTTATCCTTATACAATTTTCATCGTTATTTATTTATATATTTTATAATTATTTCTTATATATTTTATTTTTTTTATTTTTATTTATTTATTTATCCATACACAACTTTCTATGCAATACAATTAAATTCAATATTTTTAAATAATCTCAAATGTCCTTTTTGAACAAATTATTATTATTATTATTCATATCACATAGCTTTGTCCCTTGTCAAACTCTTGCTGCACAGTGTTCTTGAAGCCAAAGAATATTTTTCTTGAAAGTGTTGCTATTGTTAAGTGTTTCTATTTGCAATTCGAAACCAGAGCCTGAGTGCTCTATTCAGCATTTTATTTGTTCAGCTCGCTTTCAATATTTGCTACACAAATTGTGCTTTGCTGTGCCGTTCATATGGGAGACAATTCAGTACTTAATATTTTATTAAGCCAATGACAACAGCGGGCGGCAGTAGAAATTGCAAAAGCAATAATGAAAGAAAGCAGCAATAACCCAAACTGTCCACAATGCATAAAATACGGCAACAACGACAACAACAACAGCAACAACAACAACGACAAAAAACATAAAACGAAATTTGCTGGGCAACAAATTTTATTCGATGCGAAGCGAAGCGATGTCGAGTATTAGCATTCACAAGGTCCAATAGGTTGGACGGGCGGACAGTTATTTGCCACAATCAATGAATCGACATGACATCAAATTTATGCGCATGCAGGGCCTTAAACATAAACCGGGCCAAGCCAAATACTGTGCAGTGCAAACAGCTGCTGCATCTGCTACGGACGGCGGCGCACCGTGCGTATGCGTGATACGTACAGCTCTGCACTTGTGTGCGCGTCGACGTGAGCCCGGCTGATGGGCGCCCAGCAATGTTTAGTCAGTGGATCCCAGCTTCAGCTCTCCGTCTCGCTCTCACGCACTTGGTCTCTCTGCACACACACACTCACGCAGTCAGAGAGAGCCGGAGACACTTATAAACTCACTTGTTAGCTTTGTGTGCGTTTTATAGCTCCATGTGGGCGTGTGCCTTAGTGTTTAAGTCTGTATTGATTGTGACAGCGTTATGGCGGCGCCACAAATAAATGCCGGGCTCTTATGCTGCTCAGCTACTACGCACGGTGTACGGTGAACGGTGCACGGTGTACGGTCGTCTCTTCTTGTAGAAATATAGACATTCAGTAGCAACCGAGGAGGAGGCAGACAGACACGAAATGCGTTCGCCACAATTGAATACGTGTCCGTTGCAGCAATTTGAGACTAAGTAAAACATAGCCAAGGCAACACCGAGTGGACCCCATCATAGGCACCCATTGAAAACCGATCAAAATAAGTAGGGTCTAATGAAATATTTGCAATTGCAATGAATCAATTTGGGGAATATCTCGAGTGGGTCAGTCTTAGCTCACGTGCAAACAAATTTGGTTAATGGCGAAAGCCAATTGAGTTGGTTAAGCTAGAGTTTAACTAAAACTAATACTCCATTTACTGAATTTAAATCTAACTGATTTTGTCAATTATTATGTGAATAAGGAAATTCGACATAGAATATAAAATATTTCTTCTTTGGCTTGATGAATAAATGAATCTATTTAAATTATGATTTACCAGAAATATGCTTTGCCTTATTGCATAAGTTTCTTTTTGCCAGAAAAAAAAACTAATGTAATATTTAATATTTTAAATTTAATATTCCATTTACTTTGTCAAAGCAAAGTAAATCTAAAAATCTTATAAAAGCTGACGAAAAGGGAATATGGGAGCAGAAAGAACTCTTGAGTCTGCTTGTCCGCTTAATACTTAAACTGCAGCTAACTGCTCTGTGTTGTGAGTTCTCAGCGTCACAAATGTTTGAAAGTATCTTCAGGCATTTACAAAAGTCGATTTAAAGAGAGGATAAATGAAAGAGAGCTTATGAAAAGAGCGATTGTTAGCTGCTGCTTACTGCCAGGGAAGAACAGGACTTTTAAGAGGATCATCAAGGGGGAAATGCACGCTGAACTAACTACTGGTATGACTTTTAACTTTGAAGTAAATATATATATTAAAAAAAAAATAATAATAATAATAATTAATGTAGATAGAATATCATTAATTCGTGAGTAATAAAATTAATTCAGAGTTGCGAGAAGATTAAAAAAATGTTACGTAATTTGTTAGAAACCAACGGCTCTAATATATTTGGCTGGCTCTGCACATTGCTGTTCCGCGATCAGCTCAAATTTTATTTAAACATAGTTGGGATTTGTCTTATATATTTTACTATATGAATGCATAATATCAACAACCTGATACAAATTATATTTGGTTAACTAAAGCATTTAGCTAAGAGACCGCTAAGTCTAAATACCTCATTAATTAATGCCTTGTTTTTAATATTTTACATTTAATTTTATACACCACTTATTTTGTTTTTACGATTTTAATTTACGCGTGTTCCAAATATATGATTTTATTCTATGCGGCTGTTGTTAAAATATTATATTATTAGAAATTATTATACAAAATAGATATATATCAAATTTTTTTTTTTAAATATACAACAACAAAAATATTTCAAATATATTAAACATAATTAAAATAAAAGTCAAATATATTTTAAATATATTTAATATATAATAAAAAATGTTAGAATAAAAATTTATAAAATTTTTTTTATTAATTTAAAAAATATATTTAATACCATTTATAAATATTGTGTATGCTGAAAGTTATTACAAAGTCAATAAAACATTATTTAAGTCAAAGCTCGGCTGAACCTAAATTGTTAGCTAGCTGATTATAAATTCTTAATATAAACATTTCTTTCAACCATATCGACTATTCGACTTACAATCAGATTTTTTAAATTTATTAAATATTAAAATATTTTTAGTAATGAAAGCTATTTTGTAGCTAAGAAAAAAATTAGGCATTCATTGACTGCGTATATGATCATGATAATTTATATTTTTAACAATTTGAATTAACTATGAATTTTTAATTAGCTATTGTAATTAAAAATGCATAGTTAATTCAAATTGTTAAAAATATAAATTATCATGTTCATATACGCAGTCAATGAATGCCTAATTTCTTTCTTTTTTATTACTATCCAGATCAGAAGTCTTTCCTTGACTTTGTGTTTGTCGCTTCCTTCCGAAAGAACAAAGAGCAGACGTCACAGTTGGACAGGTTGAAATGCTGTGCCACTTTTCAGTCGACTAACGCAGTTTGCCAATGTCAACTACTTAGCTTTGGCCAAACTATTGTCACAGTCATAATTGCAGGTGCAACCACAGCAACAACAAGGACAACAGCAACAACGACAACAGCAACAACGACAACAGTGACAGTGACAACAACGTTTCATAAGGTAAGCGCATTAAATCTGCTGTGCAACAGCTGTATGGAAATGGCTTAAATGTATGTCACAGCAAGTAACAGAGGGAGGTGACCGTAAGAGTGTGTGTGGGTGAGAGTGTCGGCTAATGTATAAGCAGATTGCACTCTAGCTAAAAGCTAAACACCCACAGCCACACCCACACCCACACACACAGACGCACTTACCCACACCTGCACGAACTGCATTAATTTTGTACTTAACCGAAACATCGACATGCGTTACTCTGAAGAATTTAAAGCAAACACTGAGAGCATATAGAGTCGACGGATTGCTTTGCCTGCCTGTTCCAATTCAATTTGGGTGTTTGCAGAGGAGGTTTATCCATTACGAATCGAGCAATTAATCTAATTAAAGAGAAAATTCAGCCAGACAAACTTGACAGAGTTTTGTAGTTTCGATACCCTGTAGTGTTGATTGGGTGTGGCAGTGGTGGGTATATTGGGCAGGCAAAAGGAAGGTGTTAAGGTGTAATATGTTATATATATTTATATATTAATTTATATTTATTCTAGAGATATTTTAATATCCTATAACGCACTTCTACAAGTCTGTATGAAATATAGGGTATATGGCAGTCAGAGACACTAAACTTATACACTCACACAGAGTGTCTACTAGTCAGGCATACTCGCTTTACACATTTACTAATACTCCCACAGGCTATCTGCTCGTCGGGCATACCCCACTGGTGCGACTCCTGCTCGTGTTATTGAAATGCATGCTTACCTCAACGTCTCCGCTGTCCGGATGCCGTATTACAAACGCCGATGGCACCACGCCGGGTATCTCCTGCTGGGGTATGAAGAGCAGGGAGTGGTGGAAAATTGCATTCAGCAGTAGACTCATCACAACGACTGGTTTGTATTTGCCAAATTTGTCAACGAGAAAACCTGCACGGTTGATGGAGAAAAGTAGAGAAGTGAATGCCAAGTTAGAAACTCTAGATAAATGAGATTTGTGTCAGTTTGTATGTAAGTGTAAGTGTATGTTAGTGTAAGTATATATATGTGTGTAAGTGTGTATGTGTATGTGCATCTGGCTCTGTGGCTTCGCAAAGTGTTGCATAAAGTGGGCAAGCTTTATCAAATAAGTATGTTGACTACAAGATGGCCCTTGCCATTGACAAAGTTGCTCACATTTAGTTACAGATTGAGATGAAAGCAGCTGCTCGAGTTGAATCTAACTTAAATAGTGCCACGAGACAGATCTTGATTTAATTAATAAACTGCATAACTTTCAATTAAATGCAAAAGTGCAGCCACAAATGAGTTAAATCTTCTTCTGACTCCTCAAAGTATGCTACGAAATATTTAATTAAAAATGACCAGCATGAACAAGATTTACGCAAAACTTTAATATTAAAATTTATTTGTAATTCAATTTATATATATGTAGAAAATGTTGGATTTTATTATAATTATTTTTAGTATTTATATATTTAATAATTTAAATATTAACAATTAATTTGAATAAAAGCCAACATATTATAAATATTTAAAGTGAAAATGCTATTTAATATTTATATTCGTATTTCGCATTTAATTTCACTCATTTATATTTCATATTCAATTTCATTCGATTGGTTTCCTTTCGCTTTACTCACTCACCTGTGATTGGCGGACTGAGAAAAGTTGTGAACGGCAACGCCAAATAGATAATCGCAATTTCTTCCACCGTCAAACCAATTGATTGCATATGAATAGTTAAATATGGCAACAATGATGAAGTGGCTAAGAAATAAATAAAAATAAAGAATAAATGAGATAAATTTGAAGCATTGAAATAGAATCATATTATTTGCACAAATTATCAAGACAATGAATTAAACATTTTTTATATATAAATTTAAATATATGTGTATATTTTTTTATGAATATATATTTAATTTAGTGTAAAAAAATATATGTTTTGTTAAAACTAACTATATTTTATTTTTCTATAAAAATAAATAAATATAAATATATAAATTAATATAAGCAAATATTAATTATTATCAGAAACGTTTTCATACTAAGCTTTTCACATTTGACTGTTAATACTGCATAAAGATATATGTATGTGCTCAATGTTTGACTGTATAAACCTATCTGTTCATTAGTTTTAATAATTATAGAATATAAAGATAAAACTACAATTGAATATCTTGAATTTAATTATGGATAATAGTGGTTAAATTTTAATAGAGCTGTGCAAAAGCTATAACACTTGAACGACATGAAAGCGAACAAAATCTAAACAATAGTTAATTATTTAATAAATATATAAAATAATAATTTAGTATTCTAATTTATCCTAATTTAGTATTCTAATTTATCCTATCCTACTATAAAGATAAATCGTAGAATCATTGATGTTTGAGAACTTAGCAAGGATTTCCCTTCAGTTTGCCAAAGTCAACATATATATAGCCCTTGATGTTAATCTAATTGGGACTGCAATTGTACCATTCATCACATTCCACATATGACTAAGTCAAGAATGAAGAGTTTATTAGAAACTAGATGATGGAAGTTTACTGCTGCCGCATACAATTGAAGAAATCAACTCTAAGTTTTACATATAGAGTATTATTAGAAGCAGAAAATATTAACCGACTGTCAACTAAATATGTGGACAAAGGCGTGAATATCAAAGCGAATAAAAAACACATTAATACTAATATTTGCGACAATTCGACTTTAATGATATGAAAAAATAAAACTTACGACCAATGGCCAAGCAGAGGTCGCCTTATTAGAAACAGACAAAAATGAGAAAGAGGGAAAATGGAGGAGCAGAGCGACAGGGACAGCGAAATGATCGCAAAATGTTTTTGTCATTGACCGCTGGCAGCGAAAAACGGCGCACGGTCAGATGATTTGACTTGATTTAAGTTTAAGAGACAAGCATAGCAACAACAACAACAACAAGGCAAATAAAACTAAAACTTACGCCAAGCTTAGATTTATTTACAAAAGCCAAACGAATACATATATATAACAGACATATGCATATATACATATATATATATATATATATATATATATATAAATTCACACACACACACACATACATATATGTGTCTGTGTCTTAATTGCCACATACTGTGAAAAGCTGTGTGCAGTTCATCAAAAGGAAAAGCAAGAGCCATATCTCTGTACTTGTGTGTGTGTTTGTGTAACTAAATTTATACGAAATGTGTAACTCATTTTGTGCCTAATTGATAACTTCCGACCACGGCCTATTCCCCCAGTTCTATGTGCCCATATAGTCTGTTCAGCATTTGCCAAGATCGAGAACGACATCGCGTATAGCCAGCGCATATATTGTGATAATGAATTCCAAGATTCACTGCCAGCCTAACTCGCTCTTTGTGTTTCGTATTCGACCGAGCAGTTTTGCGGCAGAAGAAGATCGTCTTGTTTATGTTTCGTATACCCTGTTCCTCAGTTGAATAAGAGTCTATGCGTGGGGCAGTCACACAATCGTAAGTCAATTGATATTACTCTTTGCTTTATAATTATAATTTTAATTTTTACTTTAATTATAATAACAATTTTTATTAAATTTTAATTTTAGTTTTATTTCCATTTAAGATTTGATCAGAAATTTGTTCAATTAACGAAAATTGCATTTAATTTTTATTTTATATTTGATTTTCGTGTTTTTTCGTTTTGTCTTTTAATGTGAATAAATTGGAGTTTCTGTTTAACTTTAAACTCAATTTGTTTAGCTTCCATTTTAATTTTAATTATAATTTTAATATTTTATCTATTAATTTGAATCAACAATAAAATTAAATATACATTTTTTTTTTAATTTTATTTTCGACTTAAATTATTATATTTATTTCCTAGCAAATTTTAATTTCTCTTTTAATTTTCATTTGAACTAAAGTTTTAATTTTTGAAACTCTATTTTAATTTAATTTACATTTTAATTTATGTTTTAGTCTTAATTTAATTACAATAATATCAATTTGTATTTTGTTTTTCTTATTCATAATGTTAATTTTCATTTCCATTTAAATATCAATTTTAATTTTGCTTTGTATTTCCATTTAAATTTTATAATTTTTTAAATTTTAATTTCCATTTAAATTAAAATTTTAATTTTAACCTTAATTAAACTTCTGTTTTAATTAGAACTTTGTTGATTAATTATTTATTATTATAATTATAATGTTAATATCAATTTTAATTTTTTATATCCCTTTTTAATTTTCTAATTTCTTTTAATTTGAACTTCCATATTAATTTTGTTTATATTTCTTTAACTGCAATTTCTATTTAAATTTGAATTTTAATATCCATATCCATTATAATTTCAATTCAAGCTTTAATCTCAATTTTGTTTAACTTCCATTTTGATTTTTACTCTCAACTTTTATTCGAAATCAATTTTAATTTGAATTTGTTTCTATTTACCTTTGGGGCTAATTAGTATGCCTGTCAACGCGCTGCAATGGCTGTGCCTGCCCCAGGAATACCTCTCTTCATATTATCGTGCTCAGCACTCATTGCATGTATTATTATTTATTTAACAGCTTATGTATATAATAAGCTTAATACAACTTTTAATGCGTACTAGGCCACGCTCTGCATCCATTAATGGCTTAACTAATTGAAAATGATGTCGGCGAGCGACAGCGCGTGCCTTTCCCTGTCTGTTGTCTGCAGTTGAGCCCAGCTATGTTTGGCTTGCAATGCTCTGCATTGCTGCTCTGTGCTCAGCTTCCGGCTTTGGCTCTGCGAATTGTGTCTGATTAAATAGCCAACTCGTTTACGGCCATCATCACATCCCGGCCAGCGCCAGACGCGTCCCGAATGCGCAGCTGACACGAATGGCGCCCAGGCGACACACGGCCCGTGCCTCGTGTGTGCTCGTGTCACATATTTGTGGCAATCAAACAAATTGCTGATTCGATATTTTTGTCTAAGCCAACAAAGCTTGTTATATTGGCACTGGATATGAGTATTTGCTCGGCTACTTCAGTGGGACACGTTATTGGACCGTTTCTTGCAGTCATATTTCATATTTGGTTTGTGTTTTTTATAGGGTTTGCTTTCTACATTTTTACATAGAAATAACCATCGTCGTTACCAGGAATAGTTGTCATTTGAATATATTTTTCTTGTAGTATTCTAATCTATTCTTATTTCAGGTCGAAGCAAAAGACGAGCGGCTAAAACTAAATCAATTGGAAGGAAATTTGCTGAGATTGAAAGATTTTTTTTTGTTTTTTTGACTAAAGCATTACGTTTATCGGGAAAGGTTTTATTCCATTGAGATCTTTAAAGCCAGCAAATGAATGTAGAATCAACAAGCATATTATCATATGAAAATCATGGTAAGAGAGTTTGAAAAAAAGTCCAACATTTTATTTGATTTAATTTAGAATTGCAAAAGGCATAATTTTATATGAAATATTCTTAGTTTTTAAATATATTTCTTCATTGAAAACTTGATTTTAAAATCAAAAGTTTTATCTAATTTAATTACAGTTAAAATTTTGTGTTTTCGTATTTATTTTATTTTAATCTTATTTATATATACATTTTTTTTTTAATTTTTATTTAATTTAATATATATTTTTATTTTTATTTTATTTTTATTCCATTCTCTTATTTTATTTTCTTTTCTTTTTTTTAATTTTAATTTTTTTTTATTTTTATTTTCATTTTATTTTAATTTTATTTTTTTTATTTTATTATATTTTTTTATTTTATTTTATTATTATTTGTATTTTTATTTTATTTTAATTTTGTTTTATATTTACTTTATTTTTAATTTTTAAAAAATCATTTTATATATTTATATATTGTACTATAATTAGTTTATATATATTTTTTAAAAATATATTATTATTATTTGTATTTTTATTTTATTTTAATTTTGTTTTATATTTACTTTATTTTTAATTTTTAAAAAATCATTTTATATATTTATATATTGTACTATAATTAGTTTATATATTTTTTTTTTAAATATATTATTATTATTTTTTATAATCATGATTTTGTGTAACTGCATCTATCAGGCTGAATGAAACGTTGTAAAGATCATATTATCACAAATTCATATATAATTTTGTTGTGATAAATAAATAAAGTCTGAAATTGATTTATAACTCGATTTATTTATTTCAAATAAATAAATATTTTTAATTCATATTTTTATACTATTATTTTACCCATCACATCACAAGAAAACATTCACATTCGCCCAAAATCTGTTTGAAATTTATCTCTGTTTATTTGTCTAACCTACTGGCAAACAAGAGTCGAAAAGTTAATCCCTCTGAAATCTTTGCTGGCACATTAAACATAATTGTTTAATTATCATAATTGCTTAAGCTGACATTTCACTAGTCTTATCAGCAAACAGGTAAAACAAAGAAGAAGAAGAAGAAGAAGAAGAAGAAAAACAGGCACCTGCCTGTCCGACATTGACAAGAGGTTGATTGGACGTCACGTTTCGCTTAGCCAGAAACTCATCGGGGACCGCTTCCTTCCCCGCTTCCCCTCTTCCCCGCTGTAATTGCTTTTTAATGGCATTGGCCATTGTCTTTTATCTATAGAGAGATATTTGTAACTGTATCTATGCCCATATGCACTCACCTCCATACATGACGAAGAGCGTTATCTTGAGCATTATCAAATTGGGATTAATGCCGCGCCGCTGGCAGAACTCGCCGAAGTGCGACAGTTCGACTTTTTCGGTGCGTGTCGCCTCGGTGACCGTCTCCTCGCTGGCCATTTTGACCATCTTGCAGATACTTTCCGTTACTCTCAGATACACTCACACACACACGCACACGCACACTAATATACACACACTTATTGACACTTTTGCTGTTTGAAGTTCGTTTCAATAAAATGCAGCGACGCAGCGTCTTAGTTTCTCGGTCAGACGACACTGGGACACACACACACACACGAACAGACACCCACACACAGGTGCACTAATACACACACACTAGTTAATAGACCGTGTGTGTGCGTGCTTTGAGTGTTTGGGTCTGTGGCAGAGTTTTCTTATGCTTTTGATTAAATCCAATTGAAATTTGTGATCATAAACGGCGCACAAAAGTCGAAATTGTTGTTTCGTTTTCGTTTTTGTTTTCTTCTTTTTTATTTTATTTTATTTTAAATTTGTTTTTGTTTTTTAAATTGTTACATTTTGTTGCACTGTAAAAAATACTTGTATATTTAAAATAATTTAATTTATTTTTAATCTTACTATTATTTTTCAAGGTTTCTTTGGATTTATTTATTTATTTGATTTTTTAAATAATTTAATTATTTTCTCTGCATTTTTACAAGGTTTTCTCAGCTTGGTTTCTGCACTCGGAGCACTTCGTTTGCCTACATTGCGTATACTTGATATTTGCAATTTTTCAGTTTATTTGCTCGAATTTGGGCTTTCGCTGGGACTGGGGCTGCCGCGCTTCCACTTTCACAGTCGCCGTTCGCACCGAGACTGAGTGAACAAACATATAAGAATCTCTTATCGGACGGGCCATATAGATTTGTGCATTTGTGTAATATCTTTTGCAATCTCGCGCTCGCCCGCTAATCTATGGAGAGCAGCAGCAGCGGCAGCGTTGCTCACTTCCCCAGACGAGATGCTGCTGAGATTCTAACTTAAATTGGAGCAGTTACCGTATTAGTGACAGCTCATGAGACGACGACGGCGACGACGGCGACTGCTCTCAGCTGAGCTGCTGCTGATGTGCAGACGACAGTCGAGATACCCCTAAGATAATGTCTATTCCGAGATAGTCTGTTTTCCTCTGAATGAGCGACGACTGACGCGCAACAATGTCACGCTGAGTGACAGTCGACGGTGGAGAGATTACGGTTAGGCCAAGGTTTGCGCGGAGGTGCGATAAAGGCAAATCTTCCAACGGCTGCCAGATCCACTTTATGCCTCTGCGGAACGGGGACTGCAGAAGTCCGAGTCATCGCTTGATCACTTGAGATCACTTGAGGGAGCAAGCGCTAAGAGCTCTTGATCGGGCAATATTGAGAGACAGTTTGAGGGGGAATGTTATAAGAAGACTGTTAGAATGTAAGGATTTGTTTTGAATCTATTGATTTTTTTTTTTTTTTTTTTAAGAATAATATATTATGAGACGAATGGGGGAATGTAAGGATTTATTTATCTATTTTATTTTTGATTTTTTTTTTTTTTTAGTTTTTTTTTATATAATAATATATTATGAGACGAATGGGAGAATGTAAGGATTTGTTTTAAATCTATTTTTGATTTTGTTGTAGCTTTTTTTATATAATAATATATTATGAGACGAATTGTAGAATGTAAGGATTTGTTTTTAATCTATTTTTGATTTTTTTTATATATATATTTTTTTTATAATAATATTTGTATTTATTAATTTTTCTTTTTTATTTATTTTAATATAATTTATTTTATTTGTAAAAATTTTATCTTTATTTTTTTTTTTTTAATTCTGAAATTATGTTCTTCGTTTATTTATACTAAAATCAAAAATTGTAATAAACAATATTTGTTTTTGTATATAATTTTTAATTTATAAGATATATTTTAAATATTATTTTCTTTTTATTATTATTTTTTTTAATTATTATTATCTTATATTAATATTTTTATTCGCTAATAATTTTATATTCACTAATAATTAATTTTGTTTTATTAATTATTTGTAAAAATTGTATTTGTTTTTAATTAGTTTTGATTACAGCTTGTTTATAATTTTTTTAATTTTTTATTATATTTTATTTGTTTATTTTTTATGATGCTTTCATTTATTATTATTACATTTTATCATTTATTTTTGATTATATCTACTTTATTCTTATTTAAGTTTTTTTTTTTTTTTTTTATTCTAGATATTATTTATAAATTTGTTATTAAATTTTTTTTCCTTTTTTTCATTTTACATTAATTTTACATATATTTTCTTATACACTTCCACGATTCGTGGTTAGCGCTCGTCAGCCGTATTCGTAGGCCGTCTCAAAGGCTGGCAAGGATTCCAATGGCGCCTTTTGGCCAGGCGCTCGATTGCCGAAAAGTTTTGCACACGAAAATTGACGCTGAGCGGTAAAAGTTTTAGGCATTTCGTTAGGAAAAACTATTGGCAATAAATGAAAAGCGCGCAACGTGTTTTCCGGCCGAGCCAAATGAAATTGCGAACTCAACTGCGACACGACGAAACTATTCGAATGTATTCGATGCAAATCACATGGAACGAGGCAGCAACAGAACTTTACAATTAATTGATAAACATTAAATCGTCTTGATTGATATTGCCAATAGGCGTTTATCAGTCCGATGATCGCCCGATGCCGCCTGGCAACGGAGCAACATGTGCTACTCTATTACAGGTAAAAGGAAAAGGTTGGAAAGGCATTGGAATGGAGTGGAAGAAGACGAAGTCGTTGTGATAGGGAAAGCAAGAGTTTCTAAGGTGCCTAGAGTCTATATTTAAAGATATTCGATTTGATATAACATGAACATATTTAAAATTGAATCCAAGAATAATATTTTGAAGAGTCGCTGAGATATGGAGAATATTTCATAAGTACATAAAATATAGTAAACAAAATTCAAGAATCTTTTCTGGAGTGAGTAAAAACTGAAATGAAATACGCCCTTATAGATCACAGGCAAGCCCAAAGCGCTTTATGGGTCGCATATAACACTAAAGGTGTTTGCGGCAGAAAAAAAAAGCAACCCACACACGAAACCAGTTATAACAGTAAAGATAAGATTGTTAGCCAAACGAGGTTTGAATTGTTGCACATAAAATGAGTTCAAGCCTTCAAGTTCAAAAATTGAATAAGAAAATGATGCTAATAAAGATATATAAATAGTTAAAAAAAAAGTAAATAAAAATATTATAAATTATAGATTTGAGAGTTTTGCTTATGAAAAAAACTCTGTCAGAGAGTAGAAAAGCCTGAAGACAGCTAACTTTGATTACACGATGTATTTTTAGCGAGAAATATATATCTATACATAATATATATATATAGTATATAGTATATAAAATGTGATTTATGAGCCTTAAGCAAGCACATTGTAAAACATCCCATACGTAAGCAAACTTGGGTTGAGAATCATTTTTATCACGAACAGATTCTTTATCATTCGCAGATAAAAAGCGCTAGGCGAGCGAGAAGATGCTGCAAAAGAGAAGAGAGAGTGAGAGAGAGAGTGAAATATAGAGGAAGAAGACAGAAAGAAAGATACTCTCTTCATACGGACTTTATCCATTTCAGAGATATTACGCAAAAACTTGATACTGCAATGTGGAGCGGATAGACTTTGCTTTTGGGTTTAAAGAGCTCTGGACTTATGTAAATGTATTCCCAGGTCTATAGCTAGCAGTGGGTAAGAATTACGTATATATGGTTACAGCTTAGAGAATTAAGTATTTACTTTCCCTGTGAGATTTAAAATCTGTATAGAGTTGATAATAAAAATTTGTTTTGTGACTTGATATATTTAATTAATATATTAGACATATAAATATTTGCCCCAGCTGTTGACTTCCTCTAACTTTTTTGAAAATCTATATACATTTATTTGATTTGCCTGCTCTAAAAACAAAAACTATATAGACTTTTCAATTTTCAGCATTTTGAATTTTGCGCGTATTTGTCTAACATTTGATAACAGCGATAACTGCGTAACGTGCGTTTACAGCGACGCAATAATGCTTGATTATCGATTTCATTTTAAATTAACATAGCCAACTCTCATTGTTACCGGAAAAGGTAACACAACTAACAACAGAGGCACAGACATGTTAACAGTTCAATTTATTATCGATGTAATGCAAACATTATACTCTATAATATTAATATTATCGTGATTTAAGCATCGATTTGTCAGAATGTGCAATTTTAGTTGATATTTTTACCCAAAGCTCTTTTCGAAGCTTGTCATATCGTTCAGCTCTTGACATGGTACACTTTTGTGACATCTGTGCTAACAAAATACCACGACAGCGGTTGCATATTAAATTTACCTAAGCCCTCTAGCGGCTGATTGTAGAAGCACAGTCAGTATTCATAGCGTTGAGCTTTTGTATGGCTGTTAAAGAAGATTTTGAATAAAAAATACAAATTATCTTTACATCACATATTTAATGAAATGTAATAGTTTTTAACCATTAATATTATATATTATTCATTTGATAACAAGTGAAAATGAATTTAGCTTTATTTTTTATGTATGAATTCATCAACATAAATAATTACCTAAAAAATACCATAACCATATTGCTTGTATTTTTTTTGATGCGGTATTTTTCGACATAGTTGCTACGGGCATATTTGGCTTGTTGTTCGTAGTTGTTGTTGTTTCGACGCCGAAGAATCAGCACGTCGGAACGCGGCTGCTTAAAGAAATTATTAATTACGAGAAAAAGTGTATGCAAAGGCGACAAAGCGCTAGATAAGAGGCCATTAAGCATTATCTAAGCGTGGAAAGCAAACACGACCCCGCGATTAGATAGAAATAGTAGTATCAAAATAAAGCCCAAGTCAAATGTGCTGCAGCAACAGAAGCCATCAATATAGCCGCCGCGTGCAAAAAATGTAAAAATTGCAAAAAAGCAAAATAAATAAAATAAGAAATTTACAAAGAAAAAGAGTATGAAAGCAAAGTGCCAGGTGCCAGCGTCCGCATCGTTTGTTTGTCTCTCATGTCTGCGCTTCGTGTCGCGTGTTTGTGTGCGTGTCAGAGTGTTTGATAGTGGTAGCTGCGGTAGCTGTGTGCGTATGCGTGTGTGTGAGCTCTTGTAAGTGCACCTGCCAGCCTGCCTTGGAGAACTTGCAGCCCGCTGCCCGCTCGCTGCACCCCCCACCTCTCTCCCGTTGGGACTGCAACATCAACAAGAAATTTCGCTGACCAGCGCCGCGTGTGTTTGTATGAAAATGTCATTGTCAGTGGCGACGCTGACGTCGACGTCGCTGTTGAATAAAGATAAAAGATAAAGATAAAATAAAATCAAATAAAAGTGAATCAAAACGTCGCCGTCTACGTGTCAGTGTGTGCGAGTGTGTGCCTCTGTGTGTGTGTGTATAAGAGAGCAGAGAGCGCGCTTCATTAATCCGTCTAGCTGTTATTGCTGCTGTTAAAGTTGACGCCGACCGCAGCAGCATCGAACACACAGTCGCCGTTCGATTTAACGTCCAAGCTCGCATTCAAATTTCTGTGGAAGAAAAAGTAAACGAGGTGAGTGTCTGAGCACCGTTAATTGGCGCATTTCTGACACAGTTTCTCTTAATCAATGGGGTTGAAAATTCCTATGGATGCTGTTCCAAGGATGGCTCGATGTGCCAAAATTTCTGTCAGGCTGCTTTATGGGGGCGCCACTCGGCTTGGGGGTGGTTTTTGTTGTGCCAGCGCTCAGCTGATGTGTATGTGTGTGTGTGAGTGTGTGTACGCATACGCATCTTTGGAAGGCGAGTGTACTTGTGTATTCATAAATATGTATGTATATGTATGTGTGTGCACACACACACATACGCATGAAGCTGCGTGACTTTGAGTGCGGACTTTGTGCTTTGAAGGCCATTTGCGGCATTTATTTCTGCGCAAGCAACAACCGTTAGAAGAGGCTCGCAGCCAGTAAAACAACATTTGCCCATTAGAGCTTTAAGTTTTATGAGCGCCCACAACGAAATCTTCGCTTGAATCAATATTTTTGTTGTTTCTGTTTTAAGTTTTTACATTGTTGCACTGAACTTGACCCACAGGCAAACCTTCAACGGAGCACGAGGCACGTCTGAGTGTCTGTCTAATTGGAATTGAATTAAGAGTTACAACCTTAAAGCGCCGCATAACTACTTAGACATAGACTTAATAGCTCGGCTCTGTTTATTAATCACAATGACTATATTATTTATACTTCACTTCTCTCTAATGAGTTCCTCCTCATAGACAAATCGACACATGTTTTCCCCATTCTCTTATACATAAATCTTATAGGAAACATCTGAGATATATCATATTTTTCTTCTAATTCTTAAATGTGCAGCAACAAAATATTTATATATTTTATTTTCTATTCTTTTAAGTTCTCCATTTTTCCTCTTCTCTATTTTCTATCGCGATCAAATGTCCGCAGCTCGCAGCTTAAGCGTCAATGCAGCTGAGTGAGAGAGAGAGAGAGAGAGAAAGAGCGAGAGCGAGCGAGCGAGATAGCGAGCGTGCGGCATATTGGCCATGACAGGTGGATTGTTCTGTGATTCTCTGTTCTCTTCTTTTTGCCTTTTACGTCTTTTTCTTTTTATTCCTCTATTCCGCTGCTGTGCACAGATTTCGTTTTCATTTACTCTCTGCGCGTCGGCATTTTGTTTGTTTACGATACCCTCACAGTTGAAGCATATTAGCTGCCATACAAAGCATTTTAGTATATTATAGAGAGTATTGTGATATGAACTCATATGTCCATATGTACATGCATATATTTATATAAATATAAATATGATAAATATAATTAGTATTTTCTTATAGCTGTGTAATGTCCGATAAGACATCATCCCTTTATTTGAGAACTGTGTAATATATTAAGAGTATATTTATTTGTAGAGTATTTTGACATCAGCTCATTAAACAAATATTTTTGTACATACATACATATATATTATACATGTATATATAGATTTCTGATAAGACTTCTCATCTCTTTGCAGAGTATTCAATGTTCAACTTGTCGTTTCGACGGGTTCTTTTCTCATCTTTCACGTTCTCTAGCTACCTGACTTGTTAGCTTGCTCTTTGCTCCACATGTTCATTCGCAGCTATTTGCTGACAAACACGTAGATGTTTCGAGTCCACTTTTACCTGTCACAACACCTGTTTAATCCTGTGCTCCCTTAGAAGATCTTTCCATATATTTCCTGTATACATTATGAGAATAAATTAAGATCTCACAGTATTCTGCCTTTAATATGTTAGTCTTTACTGAGATCGACTGAGATCCTCTAATTGCTTCTATATGTGGTTCTTTCAAGTGTTAAGTCATATTAAACTGAACTCGTATTATTCTTAAAATAGACAAAGCAACTCTGAAATGAGTCAAGTCACAGTTGAGGCCAGCTTAAAGACTAAAAGCGACAATTAAACGACAAATTTATGTGATGATTAGTCGGGGCAATTCCCACGATTCTGAATGAGAAGAAACTGGTAATAGAAAGTGGGGCTTGAGTCAACATTTATGTGAAGCAAGAGCAATGATTTCTTCATATAAGAAACCTAAGAGAAACAAATGATAAATCAAAAATTTATATATAGACATGAATTTTCGATTTATCATATAAGTGCTATGCCGGACAAGTATTACGCAGTCGGTTACACCCGGCATTCTGATTTGTTTTCTGTTCAAATTTTTGCATAAGTTCAATGTTGAATCATAGTTCAATAGCAGCCTAAGATTGAATGTTCTGCATAACCAAAGCGCAAGGTCAGAGCTCTTACATTTGATTCGATTTGGTTTCGAATGGAAGGGAGGTTCACAATAACCTTTAGATTATGCATCTGTCGATACTAAATGGAATGAAATTGTATCAGCTTTAAGGATTTCTCTGAACACGTGCACGTGCCATGCACATCCATTGCAATACCTACAACTCGCCAGCTTTTATAGACTCTAAATAATGTAGGAAGGCAGAGACGAACATGAACAAATAGTTCGCAAGTTGCCAGCCAAAAGGCTTGAGCCAGACAGACAAAGAGGAAGAAAAAGGCAAATGGCAAACCGAAATTCCAATCCAATTCAGTTTCAAAATAAAGTATGTGAGTTGTGGTTATATCAAGGGAACTCTCCCGACTTCAACTTAAAAGCATTGCACATTTTCTCTCCCAAGGGCAACTCTCTTTCGCTCTCCTTCTCTTTCTCGCCCTCTCTGTTGTTTTATAAATTTGCAATGTGCGCTGCACAGCCATAAACAAGCTGCTGCCTGAGCTGTGTCTGCAACAAGGTGCAACAGCATTCCTAAAAGGTTCCACACTTCATTCTCCGCTCTCTCTCGCTCCTAATCTCCCTCTCTGTCTCTCTTTTGAATGAAAGCTTGTGTGCTGTCGCATTTTACTGCTTCCACTGCATCGCACATTGTCTGCCTTTTACTGTCGCTGCTGTTGCTTCTGAGCCTTCTTCTTGTCTGACACTAAACTGCATGACTAAGCGAGGGTTGCCTCCAATGTTTGTTATATATATGTATATCAAGTTTCTTTTAAGTATTTTCTTTTAATAGATTATTTAATAGAGTTAAATTGTTAATACCATAAATACTCAAATAAATACAATTTAAAATTTTTTTTTCAAAATTTCTATAAAAAATATATTTTTAATTTATTCTTACAATTTCAAATATAAATTTTCTGTTGTCTCCCATGTTATATGTATTTTTAGACTTTTTGCCTCCCTCCAATTCTCTGTAAATTATTTCAAATCTAATTAAAGTTCTTCAAAGTAAGAATTTCCATTTTAGAACCAAAAAAAAGTCCACCTTGACCCCATTTGGCAAAAACTTTTCAAGTTCACACGATTTTCGCTCAGTGTAAACATACATATGCATACACATACATACACACATACAGTCAGACACACATCCATGAGCTAACGTGTGAGCGAAGTTTGTGGAAAACTCTACTTAATGATGTTTGCCTCTGGCTCGTAAAGCGCAGACTTTTTGCTTCCTCAGTTCTCTGTTTTTTCCCACACCAGGTTCTGTCCAATAATAATAATAGCAACAAAAACACAACAACAACTTCTACGCCCTGTTGGGGGCTGGGCAGGTTTGCCCTCTGTCTTAGTTTTTGGCCCGGAGGCCGCCCCGCTCCTGCCCGCAGCTTTCTTTTCAATTGTTTTTGCAACTTGCTTTGGCTTAATGTGGGAGTACAAACGGCTTTTTTTCTTGCTCTCACCAATCTTGGAGTAACAAGGTCACAGTTTTCTACTAGACTATCTAAGTCAGAATGAAAGGAAGTAATATATAATGCTTTTCGTATTCTACGAATTGATAAGCTTATAGAGCTGGTTTATATTTATTTATTCATAATTATTTAATATTTATTCATATTTACATATTTTGTTTTTATAATTTTGTATATATTTTACGATGTTTTGATTGTATAGAAATGTTATATATGAATGTAATTTTATTTTTATAAAATATCGTTTATTCTGGCTAATTAATATAAAATATTTTCAATTGTTAAATGATCAGGTTATATGTATTGCGAATTAAGTATACAAAGCGGGTTTTAATTGAACAGGTTCGGACTTGGAACTTTACATATGTCTTCTCACATCATTACGTCTTTCCTCTCCTCTTCTCTGACTGGCCATGTTTTTGTAGTTTTGATTTGCAAAACAAAAATGCATTTTTACCATTTATTGTTTGTTGTTCGTGCTTATCATAATTCTATTACTTTCAATTCTCAACTGTCTATCATTTATGTTTACGGACAGCAAGCACTTAGATTAAAGTTCTGTGATATCTCATTATGTAATATACACAGTAAATACATATTATACATCATGTATGTATATATAGTAATATGTCTAACTTAGCTAACTGCCTGTAGCTTAGCTCAACTGTGAAAAGTATCTGGCTTCATTGTAGCTGCAATTCCATCACTTAAGTAATTGCTTTAAAAAAGCAAGTAAGAGTGCTATAAAAGACAGTGCTAGACTAGTGAATACCCTGAAATCCAAAGAGATAATGCCATACCAATCATTGTAGTCTTCTGCACACATATTGTATATATAAATATATATTTATTTTATGTATATATATTTAATCTTCCCGTTACTTACATTTTTTCCAAACCAATATACCCCCTTTATTAATTTTCAAAGGATATAATAAAAATGTATAGCTTTATAACTTGCCAAATGTGTAGTAGTAGGCAGCATTTCAAGTAAATACGTTTTGTTTGAAGGGGAAAATAAAAAATGAAATAAATTGTTGCGCAGTGTGTCATAAGCTATTATAAGGCGAATCGGGATTCCGATTGGACTGAAATTGGCAATGGGGCCAGTTAGGCAGCTGCCAAGATTTGGTTCGTTTCGCTGTGCGGCAATGAACTACTCGGCAGTGCCTAAGAGGAAGTCTTTTATATGGTTCACAATTTTCATACAAATATACATACACATATATATATGTATTACCATTACATATAAAGTCCATTTGCTGCAGACTGTTGAGTGCGATATATGAACTCGTTGCAGTGCTTCAGTCTGATATCCTCTGCATGTTATAAATGCTGACAATTTAAGCTGCTTAGCTTTTGAGTGTTACATATTATGCATTAGTTTACTATCTCTTCAGCCACAATTTTAAATATTTTCATTTTGTTATACACTTTCACAAACTTTTGGCCAAATTTTAATTTGTTTTATTTTTTGGTAACAGCTGCAAAAAGTTTGTCAGTTACTTTATGAATGTTGCTGGCAAACTGTCAGCTGAAGTGCTTGATAAATGGAATATTATTTTGAATTTATTATTTAAATCATAGGCATTTATTTGTTATCTTTATCAAGTGAAATATCCATGAATCTATTGAATTTTCTGATCCGCTAGGCTACCCTAGTTGTACTCCTCTCATTCTCTTTGTAACTAATGCTTCTGCATCGGCAAGTATCTTTTATTAAACGTTATCTCTGTGACTAATAAAGGTTTTCTTTATATTTTCAATTATGATGTGGAATAGTAAAGTTTAGTTCTTAGTTGGTATATTATGTTAGCTTAAATTTAGAAATAGGAACTCAATACTACTTAAATACCCTTAAGTACTCTGTGAATTCATTCGCATGAAAATAAGTGGCTAAAGTGATGTTAGCCGTGCAAATAATTTGTGTTTTATCTTATCTGTCAGTCTTTTGTAATGTACTTAACTTACTTGGGCTCGACAGAGCGAAAAATTGAGTAAATAACGATCTAATTAAGGCGCAGACATATATATGTATATATATAAATAAATATGATATATTCATTAAAACTTAAATATATTTTTATTTATGAATACGAATTTCAAAAATTAACATCTTCACTTGCTTACAAAATATTGATTCGTGGTGTTTTCTTCCTCCTCTTTTTAGTATTTTATTTCTATTTATCTTTATTTTTTGCCATATTGTTTTTCTTTCTATACTTGAAATGCTTTTCGCCTAATTAGTATTAGTTTTTTTTTCTACCTTACCTTCTGTGCGTCATTGATTTTTTGTTGTTGTTTGCAACGCTTGAGGTTTTAATACCCTATAGCCTAGGATAAGAGCATGTTGGTTTTATGGAGATGCATATGACAAGCATATAGTACTTTTACTTCATCTGTCTTTCTTGAACGACTGATAAGTGATAAATTACAGACTAATCAAAATTTTAAAAATCAACAAAGAATATTAAATACTCCACGTAAAAAACTTTGCTTGTAAGATACACTTAGGCAAGTGCAACAATGTATCGTAATATATATTTGCAACTAAAGGGCATCTTATTAGTCGGTCACTCTAAATTAGACTAGATTTGCGGTTTCTGTCTTTCCTTTGTTCTTTATAAATCAATCTGAACATTCTGTTTTGCTAAACGAACACACCTTAAAACAAATTAGTGAAAAGTGAAAAGTAGCTAAAAGTGCTTGGCATTAATATACTCTTCACCAATGTTTTAAGTACCTTAACATATGTTTATATATACATATAATTTTATATATATAATTTTATTATTTTGCTATTGCTTATGTGCCTAATAATAATTTAGAATCATTTAATATCCGTTGAGGAACCACTTACACAGAATATTGTCTTTGCACAATGTCTGTTTTGCTGTCCATCTGTTTGTCAGACTTTAGATTCAAAATATATTCTTGTGTATTCCATCCCAAAGGTTGATTTATCTTATTCTTACTAAACACAATACACAATAATAATGATCCACAATATTCATTATTTATTATCATAAAAACAATATTTTGAGTTTAGTTGTAGAAAGGATCAAACTTGGCTACTAGAACCAAGGATCCCATTAGTGAAGGGTATACAGTGTTTGTTCTTTGTTGATTTAAAAATAAATAAATAAAACTGCAGTTAACGGGAAATGACAATTAAGCAGGGACAACCTAATTGTATTCTGGCATTGGGACTGGATATTTTCGGCTGTTGATTTTGTTGATCATTGTCAAATGAATCGGAACCAGTGGCCCAGAGTTGTTGCTTCACCCCTTCCATCCCGCTTTTCCAAATTTGTCAGTATTAAGCCTCAGTCTGTGAGTTACTGCCTTGCTCGCTATTGTTCGCTCATTTCGAGTGACCCCAAGCACAATAATGAAAGCAACGTACTTCCTTTTGTTATTGTGTTAACTCTTTCCAGTCAGCCTCATTGTTGTCTTCTGGCTCGTCTGGTTATGTCAATTTAAATTTTACACAATACTAAATCTGAAAAAAAAGAACAGAAGCTCAAAGAATATGAGAAGAGCGAAAATGAAAATTGCTCAACTTTGACTCGATGCTAAAAGTTTATTGAACTCAAGCAACTTAGCTCCATGTTAACTCCATGTCTATCTCGGACACGTGTTTCATCGCCTGATAGAGTATGAAAGATTAAAACAGCAGTTGATTAAGTTGGTATTTAGCTTTTAACTGTTTGTAGTTAGTTTAGTTAGATATTAAAATAAAAAGTTAGGCAATTCGTTTTGTTTATTCGTATATGAGAGTTTTGCATTTATAAATAACATTTATAATTGTTCTATTTTTATATAATATAATAATAGTTAAATGGGTTCTACATTTGGGTGAACTTCCTTCATATGCATACAAAGTTCTCAACTAGAATTTCGAACTTGGACTCGGTTTAAAGTGGAGTTTATACCCATTTAAGCATCATTTCGCTACTATATCAACTGTAGATTTGAAATTTAGAACATATACTCGTAGATACCCTCGTTTAATAAAGTGTTAGATTAATGGACGTGACAAAGCGGAAAATACTATCCCTTCCACAGTTTCACGCTACTACAGAATGTGAGTTCTATTAAGTCAAAGTGTTAATTGAGAATTTGTGTACTAAAAACTATTTTAAACATTTGAAAAAGTTCTCAATTAACACGATTTTCAGTTCTAGGCAACTTGAGATAAATAATTAAACTGTTAAAAACTGATTCGAGTCGAAATAAACAAATTACAAAAATAGATTTCGTCTAATTGCAATTGCACTTCAGATAAAATGCCCTCGCTGAAAAGGTGTTTACAAGCACGAATCGAATTAGCCGAGTTTTATATAATTAATTGCTCGCCGAGGTCAGAGACCCACCCACCCACTCAATTAAATAAATATGTTTAGACGAGAAAGGAGAAAGGAGTGGAAATCTAATTGCATTTTCACGCTAAGAAATGGCATTTCCAAGCAAACACACATCACCTGTGCACTTTGGTGGAAGTTGGCCAGGTGAGTGTCACGCGACGGTTTAGCCAAATCGAAAAGCAATCTCATCGCATCAGCTTAAAGCTAATTGGCCCTTTGACCTAGGCCAATTAGCAGCAATTACACAGCGTAGCAGCCAATGATATTACGCCTCCTCCTCCTTCTCCTGCTGCAACTTTTACTAATTCGTTTCGCAGATTTTCCCACTAACAAAAATAGAAAGTCGTCAATATATTTTTTTTATTATTAAAAACCGAATTGAAGGTGCTCTTTAATGGCTTTTACTTCATTAGGTTCATATAAGCAAAGAGTTTATATTGTTTTTTTGTTTGTGCAATTTAATCGCAAATTGCAAAATTCAAAAACTTATAAATTATTTGATCTCCAATAGTGGATCTATTGAATATAGACCATCTGCAATCTCTATTATTGTTTAGCTGAATCAAAAATAACTTGTGAACGAGCATTACGTAATATTCCAAATCATTTTGTTATGTTTTTGGAAAAACATTTCATTAATTGTTTTCTTTCACATACTTACATTTTTTCTGATATTTCCATATTTATTTGTGTTTACTTCAAATTTTTGGTATCAAAATAAATTTAGAAATAGAAAATATATTTATAAATAATAATCCTGAGAGTTTATACGAACTATAAAATATTAAATGAAAATTGATGAAAGTATTCTTATATAATTAAATAAAAATCCAAAACAATATTATAGCAAGCAACAAATGTATAAATTATAGAAATAATATAAGTAACGCATATCAGTAAATTGTACTGAAATGTAATAATATAATAAATATTTGAATTTCCTTCGTCGATAATAACTTATGATCAAACTAACGAAATAACCCGTCAATGGCACCTCAGGTACCATCGCTCTCACCTGTAACCCCCACGATGATCTGAAAGTAGATGCCTGTGCAGCTTTAGCGTTTATTCACGCTTTGTGTAGGCCTTGTTAGTCGCAAATCAACATTTGCGGGGCGTTCGTTGCGTCTCATTAGACGCGGCGACAACAAATTGTTTAACTTTTACCAGAGTCGCAGTTGCTTTTGTTGCTGATTTGTGTGTGTTGTGTGTTTTTATGCTTTTTACACACTTTGTCGACTCAACACAGTCGGACCGGGCCGGCAGGCATATTATTGTTTTCACATATTTTGTGTGGTGGGCACGTTTAGTTAATGTAGCTCTCGGCGCTTTGTTGTTACGCTTAACTTATGATTAGCGGTTTGTCATTGTCAACGCTTCGCTATTCATGCGGCTGCTTATGCGTTAACATGATATAAGTAAAAGCGATTGACCCCAGAACATTGTCATCACCATCAACATCAACATCAACATCAACAGCAAGCCTGACAGACACTCGGCAAATGAATTGATTCGACTGGGCGACAGGTGACTCTGCGGGCCATTGGAAAAAGTGCAGATGTTATGATATATATATATATATACGTTGTGTATATTGGACTTTCCAATTCGAATGACCAGCGAAAGTTTTTCACAATTTTCACAGCTAAATGGGTAGATTGTAAGCGCACGAGCAAACGAGCGGGAGTCAAGAGTACGGAACAGGTCTGCTTATGTATTACCATAAACATTGTATATAGCATATTGGTCTTGCGTTTGCACTTCCTATTGAGCATGATTGATTTTCGCGAAAAAGAAAGATCGAGCTAACAAAATGTATAAACGTTCTAAATTACTATGTAGAGGAAATTTAATTTTGTATATATACGAAAATATTTAAAAAATTTTTTATATTCAATTTCTTTTTGGTTCTCGAAATTTTTTTTCATAAAATGTTAAAATATATTCAAAGAAAAATGTTTCTCATTTATAAACTTCTTTATACAAATTATCAAGTATTATTTTAACGTTATTCCCATATGCTTTTGCCAAAAATATATCTACATATATAGAAATCCCCTATCTAATGTTGAAAACTTACGTAAACATGAAACTATGTTTCGTGGCCCAATAGCAGCGAACGAATTCGAAAACGTATCGTTCGAATCGCTCGGCGATTCGAAATACTCAAACAAATTGTTCAATCTCACTAATAGTTTGTTGCGTGTTCAATTGGCATTAATTCAATATCTGACATTTTATTTACCAAATACAAAATTATTATTTTGTACGAGTCGCGTATTTCAAGCAAACGTTTTCCGGCTCTTTCAATTACCTTGCCCTCGTCTGGCATTCGCACTGTGCATAATTGTTATTTGTTTGTATTTTATCGCTCTTACTATTTTTTTTCTTTTTTTCTCTTCGGTCATTAATGAATTTGTATGGGTGCGTTAAATGGGCAAACTTTAACACTCTGATGCTTAATTTATTTGTACAATTATCGGGGTAGTTTGACTTTATTTCTGTATTTGTAATAGTAAATATGAACTTTATGTTGAGAGTGTTATCTCTGGAGTTCGGGCTAGGAATTTTAAATATTTATTTAAAAAATATAAATACTATACTAAAATGTATTGCGGTAAATAAAGTGGCAAAGAAAACATTGTATTACCTGACCTACAGATAATTTAAATATCACGTAAATCTATGAAATCACGCTTTAACATTATGAGAGTGTAGCACGTCGCAAACCTTTAGAAAAAAGCATTCTCTATTTTTCGGCTACATTTTTTGTTGTACAGTCTAAATTTGGTTGATCTGCCGTATTTTGCTTGCTGATCGTGAGTTAATTAAAATGTTTGACTATATGACTTCGCTTAGTGTAATAATTGTGACTTAATAAGTAATAAGTAATGATAAAGTTCATATCACAATATGGCAAATTGAATTGTAGATAGGGACAGCCAAGTGAGGAAACAGAGGTTTCTTTACAATTATTATATTGTCTTTAAGAAACCTTTATTCCCTCATTTTTTAATATTTCATAGACATACATATAAATGCATTCATTTTTATTTTTATCCACAGTAAATATAAATGCATAATAAAAACACTTCAATGATTTATCAAAATATTCAATCTAATTACAACAGACCTCGAATGCACATGAGTCAAAGTGCTAAAAACAATTTGATCAAGCTAAACGGAAGCATTAAATGACTGAGTTATTAGTGAATTATAAAGATGATATATCGAAATTAATCACAGTTCATTTGTGTTGAAGGCTTAACGTATTATATATAATAACTCCGAGCAAAGTCGTATAATACTCGCTAGTTAAGTGGCTATAAACAATTTTCAATGCCTCCTTGTAATGTCTGATTAAAAAAGAGTATTCATCATTGAATTGTGTTGACAGAGAAACAACTACCTAATATTTTAACAAAGATGAGCACAAGGTGGCAATTGCAACTGTCTAATAATGCATCAATAATACATTTTAGTTGTTTGTTGTCGCCATAAGGAGGCAGAAGTTGTCAGGCTGTCGCAAATTGTATATTCGTATGCCTATTGAGCAAGCTAAGCGATAGCATTTCGAGCAGCCTCACTTTCTAGCCATAAACTGTAAAATCACCATAGAAAGTCAGCCCGGAGGCATAACGAAAATGTAATAATACACGTTGCCCGATTTGGCGCCGAGGAAGGTCAATTTCGCATATGCCTTGGCGTTAAAACATGTCCGAAAGGTAAACGGGTTTTATTTCTTTGTGCTGATTGAGATTGGAAAAGGAAAGAAAAGAATTATGAATACAGCTTTCAGATGAAAGCAGTTTCGATTATGACAGCCAGCCGTTCAAATAATCTTTCGGAAGATCAATTCATACACATAAATATTTATATATGAATATATGTATAATGTATGTATATAGTGAATATGGATTTTCAGTGAATTTCTTAGTCGAAAACCCGTTACTGCAGCAGTCTTTTTTGCATGTACTTATAATGTGCTTATCGTTCGACTCATTAAGCTCATGATTCATTAGTGTGAGCCAAAAAAACCAAACTACATTTCCCCATGGTTTTATAATACACTGTTGGCCACATTTCATTGAGTATATTTGGTTTTGCAACAGAAAAATTTACTATTCAAGTATATATAATATTCTATTTAAATTTTTTTAATGGTTTATGCGTTAAGTAATCAAAGCTTATATAAAGGGTTCAACGATCTTAGATATTAACAATTCCGATATCTTCTCATAAACTATATAACAGTCATCTCCCCGTTTATTCTTCAAATCTTCACTATATGTTCAATTCCCACAATTAACAGAGTATTGCAACGTCATTTGCAGCTTTGTTTGCATTTCCAATTATTTGCTGAAACAGATAAGCTAATGAAATATAAATGTATAACAATGACTGCTAATCGGGTGAATGGCAAACGAAAATTGGGTTAATTTATATTTGCACAGACTGAATATGCAAATGAAGAGAGAATAAACAAATTGACTAACAATGGAGGGAGAAATGGGAGTATGCTGAGAGAGGGTTATAGGAAACTGAATTCGATTAAGATCTTTAACTCATATATTGTGTCTAGCTTATTGTTTATGTATAAGTATCGAAAGCATGAGTTATGCATATTGTTAATGTATATTTCTCTTTATATTTTCAGGTAAGCATATTTCATGGATTGTCTGTTTATATACAGCATATTGGAGGTATTATAAGTGAATACACTACAGGAAAATATACATCATTTCTGCGACTATGTTTCGTATTTTGCTAGATTCTCCAGATCCAGTTGAAATGTTCATCGTGGAAATCGAGCGTGAAATTAAATTTGAGCTTTACTTGTAGAGTATCTATAACACATGACGCCAATATTTCTTAATTAATGTTGTTGTGGGTTGTAGTCGTAATACGAGTAATGTTATGTATATTTGTATAAGTTTCTATATATAATAGATTTTGTTACTGTCAACAACGACAAATGTTATGAAATAATTATAATTGATGTTGAAACTTAGCTTTAGGGCAAAATCAAGAGCTTGACATGTATCCAATCTAACTGGCAATATTATATCATTTCAACAACAGTTAACATAGTTAACAAAATGTAGGTTCTCGTAGAACAAACACAGATTTTAAATGGAATTAAATGTCATATTAATGCTACGCCTGATGTAATTAAGATAAGTCTTGAACTTAAAGGAGTGCTCGACTAAGAGATACCCTGAAACTAGATCAGATCAACTGCTCTAGTTGACTATCTATGGGAATACATAAATGCAATTTTTGATTGTTGGATCCTTCCTGAAACTTCTAAAAACAAATTCAGCCAGAGTTTCCAAGGGTTGGTTTGGTGATAGACAGTGGCAGTCGCAGTCGTAGTCAATGTTACAGTCATAGTCGCAGTCGCAGTCGGAGTCTTGCCAACCGGACATGCAACTTCATAAATACGAACGCATAAAATGTGGCGGGTGGTTGCTATTTGGAGCATATCCCAGAACAGACATTTGGGGAAAAAGCCGCTCCCTGTTTTTGGCTACAGCGCTGTGCAGAGTGCGTGGCCGCGCCCATTTAATGTTAGACCGACTATAGTCTCCATTCGCCATGGTCTGGTCAAATTGTTTTTATGCTCGACGCCGGATGCATAAGGCTTTTGACTGTGTGAGCTTGAGTTATTTACATTTGTCATTTGACACTCCTTTCCGCCGTTGACCATAACTGTGCTGCGATATAGCCACAAATGTGTGGCTCCTTCAGTGGGCGAGTCAATCCCGGTGATTATAATCAAAAATAACTACAGAGATAACAGAAATAACTGTAGAAGATATGGGCTTTAGAGATAGATATGTTTTATTTCTTTTAGAGGTTTTTGCCCTCACATACCCTTACTTCATCGATTAAACATATCTCTGTTACCATATACTATTGTAACCGGCATTGCACGGCATTTGTAGCTGCAATTGCAACTGTGTGATTAAATGTGCCCGAATCTTCAAATAAACAACTGCACAAAATGATTGTAGGAATTGTATTGAATACGAATGTAATGCATATAAATGAATTGTCTAAAATCGTTTTGATTAATATTTTTTTTTAAATTTAAGGTCTACGCTAATGTCTCTAAATTATATTTAACAGACTTGAAATGCATTTGAAGACTTTTCAAGTTACATTTTGTTAAATGACAGACAGTAATGATATATGTATGTATACATCTACCAAATTATTAGATGTCATTTAAATTGCCTATTTATATATTATAGATTTTTTTCTATTTATTCAATCTGTTCTGTCTGTTTCTGTAGATGACTTTATCTAACTGCTGTCTGTTCATATACGATTTTTTTTGGCTATATCAAAATGTTTTGCAATCACTGTAGCCAAGTTTTTTGTCGTGCTTCTAATGTACTTTGTAGGCTAGCCAGTTTGTCAACTGCATAATTTTTATTACTTACAATTTACTGCAGACATTATATTGATAAAACAGATAGAATGGAGAAGTTTCAACCCTTAGCAGCAAAAGCACTTTCGTTGAAAGTGCATGACTAGCTGATACTCTGTAATTTTGTTATACATCGAAATTTCTGTATCTATACACCCATACACTTTCGTTTTCTGAGTGATTTTTTCTTCAATTTGAATATATATATATATATATATATATATATATATATATTTAATAATTTATGTGTACATTGATGCTTAGACACTGTTGTCTATATTTGCATTTACAACATATAAACTGAACAAACTTTCATATATGTATGTGAAAAGTCGGGAATGTGCTTTTCTATCATGCATCTAACAGTCTTCTTCACTTACTTGCACTGAATGGATATACCCTGTTTTACTTGTTTACTATAAGCATAAAAAGTGAAAAAAAATGTCAACTTCTGAATACTCTATTATTAAAAACAAATTTTTGATAGATAAAAGCTGAAAAAAATAAGTTTTAAGTCTAACTTCACTATATTGAAATGATTTCCTAACCAAACTACCAAAGTTATGTATTTATTTCTTCCTAATATACAATTAATATGCGCATATGATTTGTGTTCTTTGATAGTGTATTTTGTAGCTTGCTATGCTTGTTGCTGAATTTACCGCTTGGTGCTTCCTTTGTTGCTTTTATTGAGCAACGTTTCGGTTAAGTTAATGACTCAATTCTCTCATACGAATTCTGTTGGCTGTCGTTTCTTATGCCCGTTTCCTGGACTCGACTTTCTTCTTTTACCGTTTTGTAATTTTTTTTTTTTTGCCCATCGAATCATCAAAAATTATTCTGCAAAAAGAAGCAGCCAACTGGCACTGTTGTTTGGTTTTTTCTTTTGGTTTTTGGTTTTTAGTCTTTAGGTTTTGTCTCTTTTAACTGTTTTTGCTATTTTTGACATTTTTGTTGTTGCTGTTAAGTTCTACGTGCAAATTGACAGAGCGCGATTTATGTATTATTTGTTTTTGCTTTGTGGCTTTCCTCTTTATTAAGAATGTTGAATATGAAGCTCTAAGCTCTAGTGTCAAGCGCTTAGCATGTGCACATGACTAGAAACGAGGTTAAGCCCCGAAAAGAAATCTTTTCGTTTCTTTTTTTGTGTGTTTTTTTCCTCTGACAATTGCACAATTTTGTAAAACTCTTCGCTTTTATTAAATTATGCGAAATTTTGTGAAATTGGGGCATTCTTACTCTTTATTTATGCTGAACTGCGGAATAGACTTTTATTAATATGCTTGAAAAACTTGAGCTTCTTTTAAGTAATTTATTCCAATCTCAGAAAGAAACAAAGAAAAATAAACAAGAAACAATGAAATGTATAAATGTTTTACTCGTGCATAAGGTTAAAAGAGTATATTGGTTTTGTGAAATTTCCCAATATCCCAATCATTAGAGTTAAAGTTTTTTGGGTATTTCTGATGTGATATCTACTCATGTTAGTAAATAACCGAAATTCTGTTTTCATTTGTTCTCATGTTCAACTAAAAAATACCCTTAATACCCATAAGGCATCAAGTAGCTGTTGCAAAAATTCTAACTGCTAACCAACTTTTTCGAAATGTCAATTAAGACAGATCGTTTCTTATTGCTATTTTTACTAGAAAAACTTCTTTGAATCAAGTTTTATGAAAAAATCGCAAATTGATTTTTGCTTTGCTGGTTCGAAGGCTGCCTGGATGGAATAAACGAGTATTCAGAATTGCGTATCTGCCGTGACCCAAAAACCATGAAATGCAAACGCCGCTGACCTTCACTTAGACACGGTTCAAATCTCTCGCAATAGCCACTTAAACTTTATGTTTTTCTACTATTTTTTTTTTTTTTTTTTTTTTGAGCCACCAATGATCAGTGAAGCTTTGAAGCGATGGCAATCGAACGAACCGAAAAACTTAATTATTATTTGTGCACGCATTTAAATGGATTTTTGTTTTTTGTGTTTTTCTGTTTAAGCAGCCCACACGCAGCTGCCATTAGAGCCGGAGACAAACAATCCATCAACAATTCCGAGATATTGCAACCGTCAAGCGGCAGTCGTTCATTGAACGCTAAGTGACGACCCTCAAAGGGGGTCAAGTGGCTTAAGTTGAGGTGTTTTTTGTCGAAATTATATAGAGGTGTCAGGTTTTAGGCTTTAGATTAATATGAAGAAAACTATTAGAAATAAAAGATTTCTATTTTTTGTAATAATAATTTTTTAATATTAACAATCATGTTTATATACCCATTAGTAGAGAAGTTAATTAATTATTATTATACATATTTTAAGACTGCAAAGCAGGTTTAGCCTAATATATATAGCTCTTCTATGGAATTGAACATTTAAAAAATTATTTGAAACTAATTTAATATTTGCAGACAATTAAATATTACTTGATCAATATGAGTTGTCAGATCAAATAGTTATATATTGAACGCTGTAAATGCCTTCTTTTGTTTATATCTGTGTTTCTATGTATATATGTAGTTACATAGTTATAGCTGCACTTGCAGTACTAACTGAAATATCTGAGCGCTATCTAATTAAATGCATTTGATTAAAAATGCTAGAAATACGTCTTTGTCTTATTTAGCAGCACACAAAGTAGGTGTCGGTAATTAGATCGGAATTGTGTGGATTTGTCATGTTAGGAAGAACAACAAAATGTTTTCGAGGCGAGAATGATCAGCTGAAACATACCCTTACTGCGAATTGTTATAAGAGATAGTTAAAACTTTTTTATGAAGATAGCTCTAAATATTACTATCAACTTGATATTACTCTAAATTTATTAATTGAATATAAAAATCGATATATATATATAATATATATATATATATATATATATATATATATATATATATATATATATATATATATATATATATATATATGTATGTATATATATGTATATAAATAATATATAATATATATATATAAATAATAAAATCGCAAATAAATCATTTCTCATGTTTAGCCTCCAAAAATACTTTAAAAATATATAAAATCTACAATTCAACAAGTACAGGGTATACAAATCGTTACAAGTTGGCTGCAGCTCAACTCAGCCAGCTGAGCAGCCCATATGGCCAACAGTTTCCGCTTCGGTACAACAGCTTTGTGGCAAAAGTTTAAGCCCAAGAGGTGCTGGTCGAGGAGGAGACGGAGGAGGAGGAGGCGGGGAAGGGTAGGAAGTCATGTGGGTTCTGCCCGCTTCAGTACGCCGCAAGTATTTTGTTTTGCATTCATATATACCCTATAGGCAACTGAAAGTGGGTATAATGCCTATTATGAAATTTGAAATAAATATATATCTTTTGTCTATATTTGCCTTAAGCTGTGTGAGTCTAATGAGTACTAACTAGTTGTCTAACAGTTTACTTACTCACTTGAAGGTTATTTGATATGGCCTTTGAGCGTAGAGCTCCCAGTTGCCAGTTGCCAGTTGCCAGTTCGCAGTTCTCAGTTCCTCAGTGTTAAGCTGAGCTGTAATGCAATGTGGGCTAGCCCAATCAGTAGCTGCCATTGACGTGCGACAGACAGTCTATAAACCAGAAACGTTTGAGAACTGTGAGATATGTTAGCGTTCGCATGTTGCCAGCAACCGAATATGAATTACATTTGTAGCTACAACAGCCGGACGGCTGGCTGGCATTGTTCACAGTCCGCTGGGCTTTGTCAGTTGATTTCAATTGTAATTAAGAGCGAACAGTTTAAGACTGTTTAACTTGCTCCACAGATACATCATTATGTGG
The DNA here is from genome assembly GCA_035045145.1 of Drosophila meridionalis. Classification (NCBI taxonomy): domain Eukaryota; kingdom Metazoa; phylum Arthropoda; class Insecta; order Diptera; family Drosophilidae; genus Drosophila; species Drosophila meridionalis. Next base: position 458,149 of record JAWNPG010000031.1, read on the forward strand.
ACTATGCTCGTTTGTCAAATTGAGGAAAAAACAAACAAAAGTAGAAGGATAAGAAAATATTTGCTTAAGTAATAACAGAGTCTTTGTTATATTGCAATGAAACACACCCAAATACGCTTATTTATTACACTTTTGCTTACAATATTTTGCTTTGCATTATTTCCGTAAACAAAATACATTTCATGGACAATTTCAATTTCAATGCAATTTAAAATATTTGTTGTTTCTTTTGTTGTTTTTTTAATTTATATTGATATTGAAATAGAGTTAAAAATTTGGCAACTATATATGTGTTAGTTGTATATTATAATCATATTTGTAAAATTTCATCTACATCTGTGTGGAACTCATATAAAATTCAATTTATTATCCCAAGTTTTTTAATAATTTATCTTTATGTAACATAACAAAACTTGGTTACTACTGAATTATTATAATAAACAAATGTATTTATTATCATCTTATCAATTTTTTAAAAATATACTACACACATACACAAATATTATCCGATATTATCCGGGACTTCCCCAACCATATTAAAGTGTAATCAATTAGATGTTATTTAACAATAATAACACCTAAAACTATTCATTTTCTTAGCTTGGTTATTTAATGTGATTTTCAAATGAGTTAATTAAATGAAAAAGTCATAAATATAAAATATTCATTATATATATTATAAGAAATGCAGTTTATGACTTTAAGTGGGTCTTCTATGATTAAGTTCATTTCATAATCAGTTATTCAGTCATCTCCAAAAGCAACATATTAGCTGGAATACTGCTGATAATGGTCAAGGCCGTCGTCGGTCTATGTTATATATATTATATTATAAGAGCCAATAAAACGATTTTCTGGCTTCATTGGGCTATGACACACACCGTATTTTCTATCCAGTGGCGCTTTCAGCTCTCGTATTATTTTTTTATTTTTTGTTTTCTTTGCTGTTTGACAAATGTTTTCTCCGACTGCTATCGCTGACGCCTTGATAACTGAAGCCCAATAATAAATGGCGAATGAGTTAATACCATAAAAAAGGAAAAAAAAAGTACAATTTGCAAACTCTGATAAGAGAACTGAGGCGATAAAATGACGTCATGCTATAGCAAAGGTGTTTGTCGTCTCTATTGAAAATGCTGCAGCAATGGAGGAAATTTGCTGTTTATGAGGTGAGGGTAGAGTGTTGAAGTTGAGAGTTATGTAAATAATGGGTAGAGTAGGGTATATAGTGGACTTCTCTTTCTGTAAGCTGATATGTATCTCTATTAGCAAATGCTGTATATAATAATGAATATCGATTAGACTAATTTTCATAATATCGTGTAGATCTGATTCGCTCTTTTCAATTATTCTGCTCACTAACAATTGCGTTCTCACTTTCTTTTCTCTTCCCTTTATCAATGTGTTGCTGTTTATTTTTTTTATTTTCCTTCATGGTATACTTTAGATCATATCTTAAGCTTGACTTTCATCAACAGCTATTCCAACTACCTTTTATAGAAATATGATTAGAATGTCTGCAGAGTATTGTTCAGTCACTGCAGCTCGACTCAAAAGTTCTTACTTGTTTTTCTTCTTTTGTTTAACATTTTCTATTATGAAACTTGCGCAGTTTCTTTATTTTATTTTATTATATTTTTCTTTTTTCTTATTATTCGCAGTTTCTCTTGAGCTTTTGTTTTATTTTTTTGCGTCTACGTGCGCAAAATTGTGCGTCAAATTTTTACTCTAGACACATGTGAGTTGAATTGAGTTGAGTCTGAAGCCGTCCGTGGCTTTTGTCTGCGGTATAGTCTTCGTGTCGGGCATTGAACTCTGCAAAATGGCAATGCTAATGAATCGAATAAAACCGCAGAAATAATAGCTGTTAATGCTATTTATCATTTATCTCTCTTAATAGGCCGTACTAAATGTATCCCTCTTTCTCTTAGGCAACATGGAGGAGTCTCCAAAGAAATTCCATTGCAATTATGCAGTCGTTTTTTGTGAAAGACTTCCTTAAACTTTTTTCCTAGCATCTTCATCTGTGTGTGGGTACATTTTCTGTACTCTCATTGTCTGCGGATGTGTTTTACTTCTCCGCCGTCATGCTACTGTTTTTGGCTTATGTGTTTTTATCTGCATTTCCATACTAAATTGTATTTTAACTTTTGTTTTCCTTTGTTGCCGTTTTTTCACTAGGCGGCGGTTTCAACACCTTTTGCCAACACTGAGATAAATCTTCGGAGCATAGGCACCACTAAAACTCATTTAGATCTTCTTTAACATACAAACATATATTTTATTTATATGGCTTTAAGCCAATCTCCTAAACGGTTGCAGAAAACAATCATCATCAAAGCTCTTTTAATGATCGACACATGTTAAAAATGAAGCTTGGTTAAAAATAAAAAATAAATTGAAATGTTGTTGACGATGTGTGAAATGCTTGAAAAGTGGGCGACAACAATCGTAAAAATTAGTGTCTTGATGGCATTGCGTAAGAAATAAGTGGCTTGTTTTAAGGTTTTCAGTGGGTCAAGGCTTGAAAGAGGTATAAATATCCAAATTGAAAAAAAAATTGTATTATAAACTTTAGTCCAGAACAAGTTAAATAAAATACAGAACTCATTAGGTGATCAGTCAAAGCTATAATTCAGTCGATCACGAGTCTATCTTTGTTAATTTATTCGTCTATAACGGATCTTTGTTGTATAACTGTTAACTGTGGTTCTATTATGTTACTGGAAAGCAAATCCCGTAGAAATCATTCGTTACTAATTAGGGAATCAAATTATAGAGATTTGTAGTTAAAAAGTTCCAATTGCTTATTGAGAAAGAGTAGAGAAAGATCGGAGTCGGTATCTTTAAGAAATATTTTATTTACCTCTTCACAATTCATTTCTATTCTATACGAGCCCAAACCACTATTAATTCGAACAGCATGTTTTTTTTGCAGTGCGCAATGTTTAACACACTATATTATCAATACTACTAAAGATAACATATACCAATGCATTTCGTCTCAAAGGGAATTTTATTCTCTTCACGATGAAAAAAAAAGTTTTGCTCTATTTCCAACAACAACAAAAATATAAGTAATTTATTCAAACGGTTGACTTAAGAGATAAGACAAAATTGACCACTATTAATTCGAACGCTGCGTAATGTGATTTACTATCATACTTAAAACAATAATTTAATTAATTAGAATTGTGATTACGCATTTAACTCGTTTTGGCATTGATTTTAACAAATTTTTGTAATGCTCCTGAGAAATTGAGTCCCACATCTCTTGCAACTTGATTTTCAAGTCAGAAATATTCCTTTGTGGCTCATTTCGAAGCTGGTTATGCATTAGCCACCAAATATTTTCAATTGGGCTTAGATCTGGACTATTTGATGGCCAATCTAAAACCTCCATTTGATTATATTGCAGCCAATTTTTGGTTCGCTTGGCTGTGTGCGATGATGCTCCGTCCTGCTGAAAAGTAAATTAACCGCAATCTGATAGTTTTGGTATTGATGGCAACAAACTATCTTGTAAAATATTAATATATTTTTCAGCATTAACTGTCTCTTCAATGAAATGAAGTTTTCGTAATCCTTTGGCAGACATACATCCCCATACCCCTCCCCCCTGCTCGCAGGAAACTTTGTTGTTCTTTTAAGGCAATCTTTATGATATGTTTCTGACCTCTTATGGGTGGCGCGTTTTCTCGTATCGCCGACACTAACATCAAATTTAGCTTCATCGCTGAATATGATGGTATCAAATCGTCAAAAATTGAAGCGTTTGCAATGGGCTCGGGAAAGGTTGTCTTGGACTCAAAGGCTATGGGATACCATCATATGGCCACCCGTAAGAGGTCAGAATCATATCATAAAGACTGCCTTAAAAGAACAACAAAGTTTCCTGCGAGCAGGGGGGAGGGGTATGGGGATGTATGTCTGCCAAAGGATTACGAAAACTTCATTTCATTGAAGAGACAGTTAATGCTGAAAAATATATTAATATTTTACAAGATAGTTTGTTGCCATCAATACCAAAACTATCAGATTGCGGTTAATTTACTTTTCAGCAGGACGGAGCATCATCGCACACAGCCAAGCGAACCAAAAATTGGCTGCAATATAATCAAATGGAGGTTTTAGATTGGCCATCAAATAGTCCAGATCTAAGCCCAATTGAAAATATTTGGTGGCTAATGCATAACCAGCTTCGAAATGAGCCACAAAGGAATATTTCTGACTTGAAAATCAAGTTGCAAGAGATGTGGGACTCAATTTCTCAGGAGCATTACAAAAATTTGTTAAAATCAATGCCAAAACGAGTTAAATGCGTAATCACAATTCTAATTAATTAAATTATTGTTTTAAGTATGATAGTAAATCACATTACGCAGCGTTCGAATTAATAGTGGTCAATTTTGTCTTATCTCTTAAGTCAACCGTTTGAATAAATTACTTATATTTTTGTTGTTGTTGGAAATAGAGCAAAACTTTTTTTTTCATCGTGAAGAGAATAAAATTCCCTTTGAGACGAAATGCATTGGTATATGTTATCTTTAGTAGTATTGATAATATAGTGTGTTAAACATTGCGCACTGCAAAAAAAACATGCTGTTCGAATTAATAGTGGTTTGGGCTCGTATTTTCTCAAATTTCACTTTACTCCACCCTCTTCTCTCTTTTACTCTCCTCTTCTTTTGCTTTTTATTCTACATATCCTTTTCTCATATTATCTCTCAAAACGTTTCATTTTTTTCTCTACATGTTGCTTTTATTTACCATCTCTTTTCTCTTCTCTTTGTTTCTCTTATATCTTATATCTCTCTTGTCTTTTCTCTCATCTCATTACCTCACTTCTCTATGCGATTGCTTCCGTTCGCTTCAGTCTTTGTATTGTTTTAACTGATATCTAGTCTATTGTTGCATAATTAACCGCCAGCTGTTTCTCTCAGTGTAGTGCAAGTATTTGCATATGGCAAACATATTATGCATTCCATTGCTAAGTTTTTGTTTTGTGCCTTGGTGCCTTTATCTCGACTCACGTTACTCTGTACGTTTGCTGGCTGTCTCGCTGTCTGCCTACAACACACACGCACACACACACACACACACACACACAGTCATATATGTAGATGTATATGTGTGTTGCAGTTGGATGCTGCCTGGAGCCTATTGGCAATCATTGAAAAGAAATGCAATCACCTTACCCAACATCAGCATCGCGGCATCGCAGCATCGCAGCAGACACATTTGGTTGCAATTCATTTCACATTGAATTTGCAAAATGTGTTGTTGCCACAAGTGTGCAATGTGCACCGCCCCTCCCCTCCCACTGGGCGATGGTGTTGCTGCAACTTAACTGTATCATTTTATTAACACTTCGGGCGCCAAATTCGTGCAACGTGAAACTGGAATGAATTTCCGTGCCCCGCTCCCTCCTCCTCCTCCGCCGTTGCCCCATTGCAAATATCTTTCATTTCGCAGCACTTTTTGATTTCATCTTGCCACGTCGAGGCATTTGAATTTATCTGCCCTCTCGGCTGCCGTTTATGGGGGGCGGCGTCCGATTATTATGCTCGCTCTAACACTAACCAACAAATTGAAAAATTTAAATTACAAGTTTTATTACGAAAGATGCCAATCGATCGAGTCATTTCTGTATTCAATTATTTAAATATTGTTATATGTTGCATAATCTCTTACTTTCATAAATATTATGAGGCAGCTATCGAAAACTGCAAACTGATAACAAATATTGTCAATTGCCTTGCAGACCCTAACTAAACTCAACTTTAAGGAAGTATTTATGTTATTAGTATTTAATTTATCCTACTTGATAGTTCATTATTATCTTTATCATTATTATTATTTATTATGCGTGAAAACCAAATGAAGCGTTGATTATTACGTTGCCAAATAAAAAGACACTAAAAAGTTCTATATATATGTACATATATACGAGGTGTGTTAAATAAGTATTACGTACATTGTATTCTATTTTCGATTTTTTAGGTTTATATTGGTACTCATGTGCCCCACTTATGCCAAAATATTAGAACAGAGCATTTCTGACAACTGTATATGCCTTGTATATAGTTTTTTTTGCTTTTCAAGCTGTGAACAGAATATAGAAATACTGAATCTGAACTATTTATGTTCAATTTTTTGCACATTGAATTTTTAGCCATATGCCAACAGTCAGTTAATAATTGAAATATAAAAATTTATGTAAAAATGTATATATAATAAATAATTAAATATGAAAATTAAACTCTAAATATATGATAATATATGAATCATCAAAGCAACTGTTTTTAGCTGAGTTTTGTGAATAATTCTTTTGTATGCTTAGGTCATTAAACCGTAAAAAAAAATATATATATTTAGAGATATATATAAATATACACATAAGAATATATAAGAACAATAAAACTGCTTACAGAAAATAAAACTTTAATAATTCGCAATTTATATATATTTAAATTAAATACAAACTATTTATTATAATGTATAAAAATAATAATACAATTATATTTTGATTTCCGCAATAATTTCTCCTGAATATTTTGCAAATATATAATTTAATTAAACAATTCTTTAAATTGATCTATAATAAATATTTGATTTAGACTTCCTTATCGGCCAAGCAAACTTTCCGCTTCATTACACTTGGCGAATATATTCTGTTCGAGTTCATTGATTTTTGCATTTATTTTTCACTTTTAATGAAGTCAAAAATGACAAATTGTTGACACAAAAATTCATTGAACTCGATACGCATTCGGTTAAAGTTAAAGTTCCCCAAAAAGTCAAAGGCCTTTTCTGGGCAACAAAAGTTTTTAATAAACGTTGACTCAAAACTGGGCCTGGTCGCTCCCTGTCTCCCTCGCACTCCCTCTCTGCCTATGGCTTTACATTTGTTAAATCATCCATGATTTTCACAGTTCTCATTTAAATTGACTTTTTTGCCAAATAAAATTGCTATAATTGCAAAAGTTGGCAAGAATTTGCCATTATTTCTAGTTCTTGAAAAATCATGGGTGTGTTCAATTCGATATGCGCTTGACATCTTTTGCTTCTGATTTCTTTTACCCTTTTAAGCAAAGTTTAATGTTTCTTAATTATACTTTAAGATTTGAAATCAGACGAAAATTTGCTCAAGATCTGTAGAAAATGTTCAGTTGACAGTTCAATATTTATTTCATTCAGTTTCAGTTTGTGTTTAAGAGTGTCAAGCAGAGGATCTTGTCAGAATAAGGTAGCGCAGAGGGTTTCTCAAATATATCTCTGAATATGTCTATTGATATGAAAGTTTGTTCATATATCTGGAAGCTCATAAGACTGCATGCCCATTTGAGTCAAATTTGTAAATATTTCATATTTATTTTAATTTTAATTTTAAATAAATATTTTTGTGCGTGAACAAATTCATTTTTTATTGGACAGAAAATAGATAAATATATAAAGGCAAAAAATATAATGATCATGTTAATTAATTTTTTTGTAATACCAAAATAAAGTATATGTGTTGCATTACTTTTTTTTAAATAAACAAAAAAAGAACTTAAAATAAAAACTAACTTTAACAAAAATATGAACATTATATTTTATGAAGTTCATTTAAAAATATACAAATAATTATTGGAGAAAAAAATAAAAAAAAATATTATATAATAATTATTAAAATTTAATTATAAAAAAAATGTATAATAATATTATATATAAATTATTTTAAAATTTTATATATAATAAATACATACATAGATAATAATTTTTTGAAATAAACGATCTTTTTTAAAATCATATATTTTAATTAAATAATTACTAAACAGAATTTAAGCACATTTTTTAAAGAATTTTTTTCTCAAGTGAAAAGAGTGTATTAGTTTGGTGTCAAATTTACATTGATTATATTTTATTTATTTGTGTCTGCTGTTATCAGATATGAATATTAAATTTGTATAATATATATCATAACGATGTTGATAAATTGGAAGAATATGTACATACATACATATAAAAAATACATTGATGTATAATCTATATGTTGTACAGTTTCAATTATCGAGCTGTTTTTTTAGATTGTTCACTAATGAACTTTATTATAAGTTTCTTAGTTAACATTAAATTATGTAAAGATAAATGTTTTTTTTTGTTTTTGTTTTTGTTTTTTATTACGAAGAAATTAGAAAACAACTTATCAACCAAGTACTTCATATTCAACTAAATGTCTTATTCTATATAAAATTATAGTATTCATCAAAATCTCTATATATCTATATGGATATCCACAAAGTATTTCCCATGTTTGCCAGTGTTTAGTTATTTTGCTAGAACTATTGCAGCGATTGTCGAGCCTCCAGCTTCGAGCCTCGACTCTCGCCGTCTGTTCAATAAAATCGAACATATTGTTATGAACCACATAAAAAACATGAAAAAGCTGCCACATGTGGCACAATTATTTCAGACTCCCCGCAAAGAACGAGTTTTTTTTTTTTTTTTGCATGTGAACTGATATGAGAAATTCCAGTAAACAAAAAAAAAAAAAAAATAAATAAATAAACAGAATTTGTTCGCACGCAATTGGCGGCAATTTATGGCCAACGCAAGCGTAATTGATTAATGCTGTAACTAAGCCAAACAATTATGGCTTATATCAATGCGAGGTGGCATTGGCACTTGGTTCCGCCCACTTTTCGTCAGAAAAAGGCCTGAGATTTGACGATAGAGCCAGACAGAGCATGGCCGCATCCATCCTGCCGAAGCTGGCTTTAATTACGTCTCTTTCGGCCTGGCCCATCTCCGTGTCTGCGGCGGCTGAGGCTAGCGGTTATTATTGTCAGCACGCTCCGAGAACAAGTTTTCCATTGTGTGAGTCAATTGACCCAAATTGCGCAGCTCGAGCTTTGTTGGCCGTTTCGTCCGTCCGTCCGTCCGTCTGTCTGGTCTCCGGCTGCTGCTGGCATTCTCTGCAGTCTTTTGTAGCAGACGTGTCGTTTCTGCTGTTCTTTTCTTAGTAGGTCGCATTTAAGCCAAGTCGCTTGAACTTTGCCAAAAAAAAAAGAAGAGAAGTTAAAATACATCTTGATGCTACGTATATATTGTATATTCCCACATTACGTGTAAGATCTCTGCTCACACATTCATTAAAATGTGCTCATATCTAATTATATATAATTTGTTTCTCTTTTAAATTATTATTTGTCAGCTATTTTGATTTATGACCTGTGTGAAACTCGATAAGCATTCGATACAGTTCTTTGCACCTTCGCTATAGATAATGGACTGACCTGCGCCTCTCTGAGGCCCCTCTAGTTAGTCCAGTGTTTAGTCCCACTCCCCGTTATCGGGCTTGTTATCTGCTCGCACTCAAGTGTTGCCAACACTTTCCCAGCTCGTCGAGTGCTGAAACAAATTCAATTTTGCAACTTCGCCTTTGCCTCGGAATCTCTTCAGTTATGCAAAGGAAAACTTGCCGCAGCAGAAAAACTTTAGCCGCAAATTTTCATTTTTCTTGTTCGTTACCGATGTTTTGTTTGGGCTTTTCTTTAGCACCTCAGCTAAGATGATACCCTGTAGGTGTTATTGCAAAAGACGTTGCTCGAAAATTAATGAAAATAAAATTTAATAAAATAAAAAATAAATAAAATATTTAATTTGATTAAAAGATTGTTAACTGAATAAATTTATAGCGTAGCGTTTGAATGAAAATATAAAAATTTTTATTTTTTTATTGTTTATTTTTTTAAATTAAAGTTTTGCGATAAAATGATTAATATTCAGAAACAAAAAAAAAATGGTTGTATGTAATATATATTTTATATATTTTTCACTTATTTTTAAATGTTCTATAATTTATTCTAAAATATAATGTCTTTTTTCATTTATTGTAAAATAAATTGCATTTTATTTTTATATTATTTTTAAATTTTCTATAATTTATTTTTAAATATTAAATATGTATTATATTAATTTCTTTTTTTAATATATTGAACATTAAATTAAATTATTTTTTATTAATTTTTTAATTTTCATTAATTAATTAATATAAATATTTTTCTATAATTCAATAATAATTAATTAATTTTTAAATATTGTTTTTTAATGCATTGAAAACTAAATTGAAATTTTTGTATTTATTTTTATATTTTCTATAACTAATTTTTAATCATATATACAATATATTTTTTTATTTATTGTATTTAATTTATTTTATTTAAGTAATTTTTTTTTTTAGGACTACTTGCAATTTATTCTTTTTTTTTTATATACATTTTTTTGTTGTATTATTCCTTTATTTATCAATTACTACTTACTTATCTGTTAATTATACCCTGAGCCCATTGAATATGGGAAATCAGGGTATAATGGTTTTGTGAAAATGTATGTAACAGGCAGAAGGAGGCGTGCCACACCCCATAAAGTATATATATTCTTGATCAGCGCGACAAGACGAGTCGATATAGCCCTGTCCGTCTGTCCGTCCGTCCGTCCGTCCGTCTGTCCGTCCGTGTGAACGCCGAGATATTTTTAAGTACACAACGTAGAGACTTGAAATTTTACATGAATACTCGATAATACCATACGCTGCACAAGTTTATAAAATTTTTCCGATAACTCATTCCATTTCGATTTTATGAGCATTTATCGATAATTTTAAAGTGTTTTTAAGGTGTGGTTGGTACATCGTTTGGGCTAGAGATTTCAAATTTGCTGTGTAGTTGCGTGCAATGAATACAGAGATTATGTAATCTTTAGATTTTGGATGCCACACCCCATTCACCCCCAATAGCCCCCTATTTGTAAAAAGCGCAAATCAAATACTAGAGACTTGTGCTTTGGCAAATACATTCATATGAATGCCATTAATAAGTTGTGAAAGTTTGATGCACTTAGTCCATCGCTAAGAAAAGTTATTAAACAATTAAGTTCCCATAGTAATGCCCACATTGCAGCCCAAGCGCAGTCGGTGCGTCAACTGCGCAGTTGGCAGAGCGCGCGTTTATGCTTGCGTGCATATGTGTGTGTGTGTATGTGTTGTTTATATGCATGCATAAAAGAAAAAATTATAGAATGATTTGATATTTGGCTCTTCACAGGGCTCAGGGTATCCCCTAGTCGAGCAGTCTCGACTAGAGCACTCTTACTTGTTTTATTTATTCTGTTTACAATATTATTTATTTTTATGTATGATTACTGATTCACTTATGCACAGGGCATTATCTAGTCAGTCATCTATCTGCTGAGCTTCGTTTACTTTATTCAGTCTTCGTTCACCTGCTTTGTTGACTGCATTCATTCAGTCATTCAGTCATTGTGTTCGCTGTCGCCCATAACAATAGGTGTTGCCTCTTGCCGTGGCTACTGCAACTGCCTGATACCCTGTAGAAATGAGTGTCTAATGTGCATATTGGTTGGCAGACTTAACAAACATATTGTGTATTCAAGCCTAGACAACAATTTTGTGTTTTTTACTCTATATTTTATATAGTTTTTCAACTTTAAGCTTAAACTTTAAGCTAGACATAGGGTATCTGCTGTTCGAGCAGCCTTAGCTAGCTCACTCTTATCGCTCTCTTTACACAGCTATAGCCTCGCTTGTGATCTACTTAAGCAATTGCAATTGCAATTTCAGTTTCAGTTGACAAATTCATCAGCTTATCAGAGTCCAGTTGATTTCAGCTTTATTTATCGCTTGAAACGTGCTTCCAATTGGGAAACTATAATGGGATTATATATGTGTATATGCATATATATACTATGGATCCTTAGCATTACGTCACGTTCGTCGGAGACGTCAACAGAGTTTTGCCAAATTTGATTCAGCCGCAAAATGCGAATCGTATTGTTCCTTGTTTATGGATTTGAATCAACTTCCTGCATGCAAATTCATTCAATGTTTTTATTTTTTGTTTATATAAATTGCAGAATAACGTATAAAAGTCTATTAGCTTTAACTCAGAATTTTATTACTGAAACTTAACTTTTTTACTAATCAATTTCTTTTTCTTTGCAGTTCTTAAACTATTCCTGCAACGATTGCTTCCAAATCAACTGAAAATTGCCAAAAGAGAAAAAAAAACGAAAGAAAATAAATCACAGAAACACGAAGAATTGAAGATTCAACTGCCAAAAATAGCGAAACTTCCGAAATGTGGAAACTTCAGACTATGAAAAAAGTGAGTAAAATAATACGAAATAGATTTAGAAAACAAACTATCTTTACCAAATATATATATACCAAATGATCAGACATGAAAATATTAGCCCAAAAAGCTCAATTCCCACATTACAGTTTGAGAGTTATTGAATGTGAAGAGCAGCTGTCTTATATGCAGTCTAGTCTGTCTTATATGATCTAGCTTAAAATACATATTTTTACATATAGTAGAAGAACTCAAATTATTATATAAAATATATGGAATATCTTTTATATTTTTAAAATTCCGTAAATTCATTAAAAATATCAGAAAACTGTGATTGTGGATCGCATTTTAGCAAAGCTTGCAACCTCGAGTGAAAAACAATCAAACTGTGTAGTTGAGACAACAACCACACACGTTCAGCGCGATAAATGAGCGCATATAAAAGTTTTAGTTGCGTGTCTTGTGGTGTGTGTCTTGGCTGGCATATAATGAGCATTTGATTTATGAGTAGTATTAAATATTAGATAGCAGATATTGGCAATATGTCATCAATTGTAAGCTATAATTTGAAGTATTTAAAATAATTAATAAGAGTTATGCGTATGCTCATCAATTAAACACTGCAAATGCCTCACCTGCTGTCTTATACACCGCTAGTGAGCGCGTATAAGAATTTCATTTGGGTTGTGTGTCACAGCTAAGCCAGAGTGTGTGTGTGTGTATTGGCTAATATGCAAATAGTATAAGTTGAAGAGGAGTTTTATAAATAAATTGATATACATATAACGTTTTGAGACTATTTACTGTATATGTATACATCTAATAAAACTATTCCTATATTCTATTATTTATCTATCTTCTAGCACTAATTGCCTCGTAACTAATTGGGAAGATCGCCTTATACACACATTTAGATATATATCAAAGAGAGATCAGAGATCGCCATGGATGCTCCAGATGCTGGCCGCATTATTCGTGCACCTGCGCGACGCAAACGCAACGACGAACAGCTAATGGACAGGGTAAGTTCCAAACTAAGTCTAAAAGCTAAAAATATAGTTAAATTTTGTATTTCGTATTTTGTTTCTGACTTGATTTGATTTGAGTTGAGTTGATTTGATTTGCGCTCAGTTCGTGTCGTTTCATTGAACTCAGTCACGATCTATTTATGGGCGATCCAGTTTCAGTTTCCACGGCGGCTCGTCGAACGAGTTCCCGAATGCATAATGGAAGTGGGAAAAATGAAAGTTATATTATATGAAGTCGCCAAGCCACCCGCTAATTCGAGTTGATTAATTCATTAGAAATGCATTTGATATTTGAAGAATCTCTGAAATGCGATTGCTCGACCCAGTTTCACAACCTTATACAGACAGACACTCACCACCCACGCGACACCCACAAGTGAAAAAGTTCATTAACATGCGCAATTCCAACTCCACCACACACCCCACACACAATGTAACCCACAATTAGTGCGCATCAAGTTTCACGCAATTAAAACTGCTAAATAAAAAACTAAATTATAACGAAAGAAACACACAATAACAACAGTTAGTCGCTTTTATGTCAAGTTCAATGCACGAGCAGGCGGAGCCACCCACCCACGCTCGATAACAAATGTGCGAAATATTATTAAATAATACTCCAAATCCCAGGGAACGAGCGGCTGAGCGACTTTCTCTCCGCAAGCAAAAAGCTTCGTCGTGTGACCTTTTCACCAAACGCCCAACTTCACCATAGCCGAACGCAACAGCTGAGCGCCGCTCCAGCAGCAGCGGCAGCAAAACTTTAACTGTGTTTTTGAAGTTTGAGAGTCGTCGTCACGATCTTGCCGCTCTCTCGCAGCCGAACTAAATGTAGTTGTTGCTGGCGTTGCTTGGGTTTTCAACGCCTGCCTAGTTAATGCCTTTTACTCGCGCCTCTTTGCGCTCTGTGCTCTTCGCTCTTCGGTCTTCGGTCTGCGCTCCGAGCACTGTCGCTGCGCCATTAGCTTGACGCTGCCCGACACTCGCTGCGCTGTTTCAGTTACAATTTGTATTCCACTTGGTGCGCGGTCGACTCGCCGCGCTGCTCGTAAACTCCCCACACACCCACCGCATTGCCGTTTCTGCCACTGCCGCTGCCGCTGCTGCTGCCTGGTGCCTGGTGCTTGGTGCGTTGTTGTTGCGTTGCTTGTTGCAACTTTGCATTTTGCAACAAAAGTGCAGTAAAATTATAAGCAAATGAAATAACGGCGCTGCAGAATTCCCAATTGTGCTGCAAATTGTTCGCCTTAATTATTTATCTAGCCAGCAAATAAAGAAAAAATTTGAAAAAAAAACTTGCGCGGCCTTCGGACATATTCGGCGCGTGTAATTCGGTCGACGTCGCTGTTGCCGTCGCTGTCGCTGTCGCAGTCGTCGCTGGCGTTAACAGCGCATTATATTATACGAAAAGTCTCTCGCCCCGTTTGGCTGATGACTGAAATTACGTGCGAGCAAGCCCAGCCTCCCCCGCCCCCTCTAGCCGCCGCAACCCCTAATGTTTTAAGTCAATTATTTTGCAACAGATTTTGTTGTTGCTCTTGTCTTTCAATTAATAAAATGATTAGATCATTGTGGGGGACAAAGTTTCGACTGAAATGCAAAAGCAGAAAAACAGTTGAAATAAGCAGAATCAGAAATTCGAACTAGGTGGAAATTAACAGTGTGAGAGAGGCAACAAAGAAAGAGAGAGTGAGAGAGAGAGAGAGAGAGAGAGAATTAATTCATTTTGTTATTTGAAAAATTGCATTGTGGAATGGAGTCTATACTGTTAAAGAGTTATAAATGTTATACTGTTGCAATTGTAATACTGTAATACGCCTGAACTATAACTCTTATAGTCATACTTTTTATGCTGTCATACTTTTTATACTCATCATATATCATATATCATAATGTTATAACTGTTGTACAGCTATATCTATGGAAAATCTCTATGACAGAATACGTTCGGTTTTTTATTGACTTTTTGTATAATATATCTGATCGACAAACCTGTAATTATTATTGCTAAATTACCTAATTTGATGATATGGGTCGTGTTTTTGGTAGCTATATGATGTAATGCGCCGATATTGATAAGGTTTTTGCGAGTTGTAGAGTAAGAATTCTAAAACAAATCGTGATGCAGCAAATATATATAATATATATACCTATATAAGTATATAATATGGTAGTATATAATATATGAATTCTAATCAAATTTTAATGGCCTGTATATACGCTGAAACCTTTTAAAGTTGTTTTCAACTTGAATCAGAATATAACATATGATCAGCTAATATAATGCAACATACCCTATGATTAGCTTTTTTAATTCCCAACTCTGAAAGAAAAATCTTTATAGAAAATGCTAGAGCTCAGCTTATGTATATATACACATAAGTATACATACATACATATATAAGAAATAAATAAAAACAATACGTATATAAATATGTATATACATTATTATATAGACATCCGTGTCTTGCTCTATCGGCTGCGTATACTTAATTTATCATTAATTATTTACGCAGTGTTTATCATAAAATGATATGCTCGACGCACCTATAAATAGGACTCGAACGATAATGAAAACCGAACGCAAAGAAAAAGTCGAAGTTGCAGAGAAATTGAGAGTGAAAAAAAAGAAACAGAAATCGAAGCGAACAGACAGGCCAGAGAGACAGAATCCCCAAGGGCGAAGACGCCCCCGAAATGTCAATGCAAAATTAATTCAAAATCTCAATTCGCCTGCAAGCGAGCAGCAAAACAAGCGACGAAAATAAAGCGAAAAATAGAAAAACAGTAAGAAAAACAAAAAAAAAATTAACGCAATTGCTGCGACGCTGTTCGCTGATAACGGCATTTGGCAGAGAGCAGAGCGAAAAAGTGTTTAGAACCGAAGCAGCAACAACAACAACAACAAGAGCAGCAGCAGAAACTAGCACATTAAAGGTGATAAAAGATAGTGAAAGAAAGGAATTATAAGAGAATGAATATTGAACACTAGAAGTGCACGAGCGCAATAGTGAAAGAGAGAGGGAGAGGACGAAGGTTTGTTAAGTGTGACAAACGAAGCTGCGCGAGCGTCTCAACTAACTGATGCCCTTTAGTAGGTAGCCAGCTGCGAAGGAGGACAGTCGACTGTGGGCGGCCGAGCGGTGCTGAAGGGAGTTAAACTTGCAGTGCAAGAATAGAGTAAAGCAATATATAGTTATATATAGTAAAGTTTGTTGTACAGGGTATCCCTTAGTCATTATCAACTATATTTTGTTTAGGCTTTATTTGTGGTAATTGGAACGTAACCCATTTGGCGGTTTGTCGCGCTAAAACATGAAAAGCAGCAGCTGTTTGGGGTCCAAAGTCACCCCCACCCCGCCTTCCCGCACACACACACATGTGCATATATATTTATATATATTATTATTTAATAGAGGTGCCGCATAAAATGTTTTCACGGGCCGCACACACAATTGACATTTTACATGCGAACGAAAGGCGTAGAGAGCAAACGGCAAAACGGTAAATGAATGACAAACAATGTAAAGCGTCAAGTGCAAATACAACAGCAAAGACAACAAAAGCAATCATAACAAAAGTGGAAAAAGAGTGAAAGAATTGTTTATTGTGCAAATCAACAAATCAGTTGCAACAACAATAGAAGCGGCGGCAACAACAACAACAACAATTGTTCCACATGCGGCATTTAATCATGACCCCAGCATCGCTGTCGATGTCGACGCCAACGCTGTCGTCGCTGCATCATCAGCGCATGTCGCTGTCGCAGTCGCAGCTGCATTCGCAGTCGCAGTCACCATCGCCGCTAACGCCGCATTCGGCGTCGCCGTCATTTTTCGGCATACCCGGCTCCTCGCCGCAATTCCCCGCCAACTATGAGCGCAGCGAAAAAGTGAGTTGTTTTTGGTTTTTGTTTTTGTTTTGTTCTCGTTCCCCTCAGCGAAAATGTTAGTATAGGTGCGGGCGTATGGTTGCATTTTTGGCAACTATGAAAGAAGTATTGAATAATATATAATATTTATATTTTTAAATATTGAAATATATCTTTAATACTAAATGTTTGTCTGTGTTTTAGGAGCTTTTCATGACAATTTTTAATGTTTCTTTTAAAGTTTCATTAGGCAAAAATTGCCCAAGTTCAATGACATTTGCGCATTTCTCTGGCTATTTTGGCCAACCTTTATTTGGGCTCGAAATGATTTCACGCGTGTTGAATTTGAATTTAAAATAAAATATAATAAGAAATATTTATTTTAGGGTTTACTTTGAGTTTCTATGAATTTAATATAAGTAGGATAAAACAACGTTTATATATTATAAATAAAACAATAATTTTAAAATTATTTCACATAAATTTAAACTTTAAATTTAAATATTTATATAATAATAAAATAATAAATTTAATAATATAAAAAATTTTAAAAAATATGTGTATTAATAGACATGCATATATTAATATCCTTCCTTTTTTACTCGCAAATTCTATAATTTATTCAAAATAAAATAAAATTTCAAACTCAAATTCGATTAATTTCGGCTATATAGTTACCTAACATACCCTATATTTAGTGAGATTTGCTGAGTTGAAGCCTTCTTCATTGTTGTTTGTTTAGTTTTAATTAATATTAATAATAATTATATTTGTATAGAAATTTAATATTCAACTTGCCCTTTTACATTTCGCGATCTCTCCCTTCACATCCACATCCACTCTTTCTCCGTGACCTTTAAGCGTGACCTCTGACATTGAATTAGACCAATTATAAGCCATGCTAACAAATTTGACGTAATTCCTGCAGTTTATCTAAAACTTTTGCAATTAGAGCTTTAGAAATTTCGTTGTGCAATAATTAATGAGCAACCGCAAATGGTTTATTGAGCAGGTGCTTTGTCTCACCTGTTTCACCTGCTTCACCTGCATCAGTTGCCCTTTCAAAGTTCAAGGTGGTTCAAATGGCAATTTCACATGCGAGACTTGATTAGTTAGTATATTTGAGCAAACACACATACGTATGCATGTGTGTGTGTGTTTGTTGGCAGTTTCCCTTTCATTTTCATTATGAGCAACTTTTCCAGTCGCTTTGCGCTTTTTGGAGCAGAAAACATTAAGAAGAAGAAAAGTTAACGATTTGGTTTTTCCTGCGCATTTCTAACAATATGCAGATAGTTTTCCCCCTCCGGCTGCCCCTCCCCCACCCCGTGCTTCGCCTGCAGCTCACACATCTGCAGCTGTTAATATTTTCTACACGAATGATGGACATAATTGCCACGCTCAGCTGTCACGCCCACCGCCCGCAACAACTTGCAACAGCAACAGCAGCAGCAGCAACAACAACTACAACAATAATTGTTTTGGCCCATATGAGGCGGCTCATCTAAATGCAGCTTGGACAAACGCTGTGAATGCATCGAAAGTAAATTGCGATGCAGCAGCCGCTGCCGCTCCCTCTGAGCGCCTCTTGCCTCGCACCTTGCCCCATGTTGCAGAGGAAAAGCATTGCCTGAGATTTCCTTTTCTGTTTCGTTCTACTTTTTGTGTTGCTCTGCTGCAAACGGTTTGTCACAGCATCATCAGCCGCTGGGAAAGTGCTATCAGTCCCATTCGTCTCTCCCTGTCTCTCTTTCTCTCTCCCTCTCTTTCTTCTAGTTTCTTGTTTCTAGTTTCTAGATTGTCGTTTATGATGTTTGCCATTAGTCGCGCGACTTTCTAAAGCGCCGCAACTCTCGTTGCAAATATGTAAACGGCTGCAGCGAGTTCTGCACTTTTACCCGATCGAAAGGCAGTTGGCGGCCAATCGATGAGACGACATATCCATCACATATGTGTCACAATATGTGTATCTATATATATAAATATATATCTAAATATATCATCATATTACCTTAGATTTATTGTTGAAGCATTGCCTCTATACTCGCGTTTGTCATTAGAAATTCCAATTCATTTATTTAAAATAGTATTGAAAAATATTTTTGTTGTAAAAAATTCTTTGTTTAAAATAATATTATTAATAATTATTAATGGGATTATCCATTTTTTTTTTTTTATTATTATCATTGTTTAGCCACAGTTATTCAATCAGTTTCTTAATGCCTTAAGAGTTCGTATTCTTTCCAAACATTCTCAGTTATCAGTGAAGGGAATATTACTCTATTTGTATAGCTTTTTCCATTTCAACTTCTCTTTCCATTTCAGACTCTTGATTAGAGCACATCTTCCTTGTTTCATTTCAAATGCCACAAGTCTTTCTTTAGCTTTTGTGAAGTTGAATTGAATAAATGTAATACAAAATTAAAGATTTATTATTTATAAAATTGAATGTTGCAGATGAGCATGACTCATTGCATTCATTCATGATTCGTTGAATTTTTGTATATAATAAAAAACGAACTAGAAAAATATATCATAAAATGAAGATGAAATGTGAGGAAGTTGGGTATTATTTTCTATTATTATTATAAAGTTAGGTGCTATTACATCTGCGTTTTTTTTTTGCTTTGCGGAACTGAATATATTCATTACTTGGCAGAAATATTTATGTGACTTTCGACAAGTCATTTAAGCGTCTTCGAGCTTAATTTTGCTGACAAGATTCAAGACGTTGTTCAGGCAACGACACTATAATATATAAATAAATATAAAAATAAATAATCAAATTTGCAAACTAATAATAAGCTTTAATAAATAGATATATTATTTTCCAACTGCATTATCTTTTTGAGATATTTAACATATTTAAATTTCTATTATTTAAGAATTCCATTCCTATAAAAGCGTCGACTTCTTATGTATGCATTCAATTGAAAATATATTTCATATTATTACAAATAATTTTTCATTAAATTTTATTGTATTTTTATAATTTTATGTGAATACATTAATTATAGTTGATTTGCGTTTGCATAAATTTTATAACTATATTTGATAATCTATGAAATGTTAAGGAAATTATAGATTATTTGGTTGCTTTTTAAGAATTTGACTACTAAGAACTGATAAATATGTTTGCTAATTGTTGTTTTAGATTTCTGAATGCAGTTTTCTGATTTTAGCTTTAAGGACTTCAATGTTTTCTGTCCTTTCTTCAAAGACAACATGATGCTACATCTCAGCTAAGATTTTTCCATATTCATATACATATACATTTGTAGTATTTTATTTTAATTCCCTAAATAAAAATAGCTTCTCTTCAAGCCTGTTTTGATTAACACCTTTGATCGTACAATTATTTTGGGGAAATACTCATTTAATGAACACTTAGCCAAAGTCGAATCACTGTGCACTTTGTGTCGTGTTTAAGCGCTTAATGATAGAGCGGGTAGCCACGACTCTTGGCGTCGCTTGGCACCGCAATCATTTGCCATAAATGTGAGAAATCGAGTGTTTGCTCTGAACTCACTTAATCTGCAGATCGATCTGACTAGCTCAGTGGGTCCAGCTAGCACATTGCAAACTGGTTCCAGCTACTCTCTACTCCAACTCCAACAACAGCAGCAAATACAACAACATTGTTGTTTCACTTTTCACAGCGAGTAGGCCAAAAGATTTTCTTACTTTGTCTTAGAAAGGAAATGTTGTGACTCGACCGAAGCGAGGTCTCTCCCAATACTAACTAACTTGTCACACTTTCTATCATCATAGCCATTCTCACAGTCTCTTTAGTTTGTTTATATTTAAATGTGATAAATAAGTATATTGTACATATATTTTTTTATAAATACTATAAAATCTCAATTTTAATCTTTAGTTTAATAATATACAAAAATTAAGAACGAATTATATTTAAAAAAATTCAAGTAAAACCTAATAAACCTTAACTTAAAGTAGATATCTAACAATATCAAGTAGAAAAATTTATGAAATATTCAAAATTTCAGATCAGTTATTATCAGTAGTATCAGTTATTATCAGTATTTCTCTAAAATGATTTTTTATAAAGCAGACATTTTTTTGATCTAAATACCATATATTCTATTCCTTACTCCTTTTTATCTGTTTTTATATCATATATTGATATTTATAAACTTGTTGTTTTATTGCTCTAAAGATCAGTAGAGTCCCTTAAAAGCTTGATAGATCAATTTTAAATACTTCACAGTGAACTTTTTGAACTGAAAACTGTCCCATATTAAAATTAAATATTATCCTAAACAAATTTTTATAATATAATTATAATTTATAGCCATAATTTTGAAGACCAACAAAAAAGTTCTCAGATCTCTCGCCTCGCAGTTCTCTTAAGTCTATTTTCCAATTATGCCAGGGCAATCGAATACACGTTTATTTATTTACTCTTATATAAAATGCATTTATCAAATAGTTGCTTTAGTTTGGTGGCCTTTTCTCATTGAGGTTTTTGGCGTGGAAAACCAGACTCGGCTGCAGACTGGCTTCAGGCAGAGACTCAACTCGTGGTGTTGGCTGGCTGTGGCTGCGCGAAGTCGAGCGGCTTTTGGGCATGCAACGAGGGCAACTTTGCTTTTGGCAGCGAAACAGTATCGGGCATTGGGCGCTGGCGCTTTTCATTCACATATAATTTATGCAAAGCTGCCGTTAGCTTGAAAAGGGAACCCTGCTGCATAAGACAATATATATATGCATATACAATATATAAATACATTTATATACGTATATACGACAAACGTGAGATAAAACAACGTGTCGAGGCAAGTCGCGGCAATCGTGGCAATGGTAGCAATGTTTCAGTCTAGCCAAAGCCATTTGGTTAATGTCTTGCAACTGCACTGGCTTTTATAATGCATGCCGTCTCCGTCTCTCGCCCTCCCCCCTTCTCTTTTGCTCTTAGTCACCCACGCTAAACAGCGACCCGCAGCAGCTTTTCGGTTCAAAATGCATTCGCTGATCGCATTCGTCCATTGGCGCTAGTCGAGAAAGTTGTCTCTCACACAGCTTGAACTGTTTTATAAATACTTTTGCAGCTACTTTCAACTTGCTGGCCATCAACGATTTGCATACCCTGTAAATTGTCCAATAGGGTATACACAATATACAATACATATATCAATATCTATCACTCGAGTTAGTTGAGACACAACATCTAGCCGTCTAGCATACCCGGTCTGCTGCAGCAATTTGAATTTTGGCTAATACTCTTTCGTCTTTTGCATCGCTCAAGTGTGTGTTTGTAGTTTTATTGGGCTGATCTCGTTGCTAATTTTTGTGCATCGATGTGGAAAACGCTGTCCGCTTTGCCGGCAGCCAAATAACATAGTTAGTTTTCCCTTTTTTTCCATTTCCATTTTCCAGCTACCACCTCTGTTTTGGCGCTTCGCGCGCACTCACCCATGCTGAAGGCTTTAGCTACTCATTTTCTGGATGGTAATTTTCAAGTGAGACAAGCAGAGGAGCAAGAAGAAGAAGAAGTGGGGTTGTGCCATTAGCTAGATTTGTGTTTTGGTTTAGTTAAACAATGCTGCAGACACCTTGGAGTGGAGCTTCAAGAGTTGAATATTCATAATTAGACTAAAGCATCGTGAAGCTAGTTTAAATATCAAATTAATCAGCGTATTACATCTCGGGAATGGAATTAAGTCTAGTTAAAATGTGGAATAAGCGAAGTGGGCTGCAGTTAGTCTGGTGTTTAATTGAAAATTGTTTATCTTATGCACAGATTGTAAAGTAATTTATATGTTTTTAAAATACATATACAAATATTGAATCCTATTGAATTTCTCAGGCTATAAAAAGTCAACAGCATCTAATAAAGAATAGACTTCAGTTTTGAATTATAATATATAATACATAAATAGAATAGATCAATGAAATACATATATAAATATTGTTTTATATTTTATTTATATACATATACATATATCTATATGTTTTAAGTATTTTAAAACAGACATACAAATAGTCGTTATATTTGACTGATATTGTTATACATATAATGTTTTAATGACTTAATGAATTATTATTGTACTACAATACAATAC
This sequence comes from Drosophila meridionalis, assembly GCA_035045145.1. Lineage (NCBI taxonomy): Eukaryota > Metazoa > Arthropoda > Insecta > Diptera > Drosophilidae > Drosophila > Drosophila meridionalis. The sequence continues at coordinate 481,268 of JAWNPG010000031.1, forward strand.
AATATTAGGTAAGCAATGTAACATATTTATATTGTGCTAAATCTGAACCTATAATTATTTATTGATATTACAAATAAACTTCCTTACCATACTACATCTAAAGGTTCATTAAAATGACATACACATTTTTGTAACCAACAATTATACTATATATTTTACAATATTTTTAACTCTTCATTGAAATACAATAGTAACCAAAACCTAAATATTTGAATGAAGACAACTATGAAAAATGTTAACTGTTAGTTAAAAAATTCTATAAATAAGAACAATCAACAAATCCTTAATGTGCGTAATATTCTCCACTTTTGTTGTCTTGTGTAATATATGTATATATTCCACTATATTTCTCTTTGATATGCCTGCCTCGGCAGGCACAGGTAACATGCCATTAAAACTAATGATATAGCACTTAAAAGTCTAAGTGAATTTCTATAGCAATTTCTCAAGAAGCTTCGCGCTATGTTCTCGCATACAAATTCTTGACAAACTCTGTGAAGGCACACTTTTTGTAATCGCCCAAAAAGCTAATTAGAGTAATGTTGTGTGAAGCAGTTGAGCAACTTAGCAGATATATATATATAGGTGTGTAGATAGGTGTATATATGTATGCATGTAAGCATTTGCCGATCATCCAAATGCGTGAGACATTAAAAATGAGCGAACGGTAAAAGTCTGTCCGTGGGTGACCCCCGCAAAGCTCGCCGCAAAACCTTAACGCAACCCAGACCCCATTAAATGTAAACTGTTGCACCACGCTCAGTTGTTGTTGTTGTTGTTTGTCAGTTGTTTCATGGCGTTGCTTCCCATGTACTGGTAGGCACGACACAACCTACCTGGTCATAAAACAATGCAAAACAGTTAGACCAACAAATGACAACAGGCAGACAGCGAGACGGAGTGACAGAGGGACAGTGGAACGGAGGGACAGAGGAACGGAGGGGCAGTGGAACAGGCAAAGCTCACACACATGCATCAAATTATAAACAGCAAAAATCAGGCATAGCTCGAAGTGTCAACGAACTGCTGTGCCAAAAAGCAGAAACGAATCAACTCTGAGTGCATTTGTCCAGCGGTGACAGGCCAAGAGGTAGCCTGTAAATGTGGTGAACTGATGAGAATATCATGATTATTGGATGCAATCGAACTACAGTGTAATCTGATATATATTGGATTTATTAGATTTATGAAATGCAAGTCATGTGCCAAAAAGCATAAACACAGAGGCAGAGATACCTTGAGTCCAATAAAATCCAATCGAAATCGGACTGCAATGTCAGATTTTTTATCTATGGAAATCGAATTGGGCATATTTTATAGTTATTTTTTATATAGAAACAAGGTATATGTGTTATATGTATACGTATATTTAAATCAAGCAGATTATCATATGGGCTTAGATAAGCAAATATTGATTTAATTGAACAATTAATCTATCTATGAATTGCTCCACAATCGCGCACTGAACATCTAATTTAAGATAAATTTGCCGAGCCCTGCCTTAAGTTCTTTTCTGTCAAAATATCTTAAACTTATTATTCATGCTTAACAGATAAAGTATTGTTAAGGTATTAGAGAGTGATAACGAGCTGATTTGAGTTTCGGGAATTTGTACTTATATCGAGATATATTTATCTAAAGATATAAATGATATAATACGTATATACTTTTACTTACATTACCATCCATAGAGTAGGTGACCTCCAATTACCTACGCACTGCGTTTATTTGCCTAATTTGTTTACTAGTTACCAAATGAGAGAAGTGAGTAAATCAATGCATATTTGCTAAAGCAATATAAGATTGTCGTTTGCTTAATGGTCATTTTTCGTAAACTTACAATCACATAATGTAAGTCTTCGCAATGTATTCGCTGTATATATCGTATATTTATTTATATTTGTGCAGCAGCAACAGAGCTTACCTTCGCTTTTGAAACCTTTACGACAGTTGGTGTGTGCTTATACCCTGTACTTCTGATGAAAGGGGTTAAAGAATGGAGAGTTAGATGTACTTACATACTCAGTGGATCATGATAGATATATGCGAGATAACTTTAAAAACACAATATAACATATGTAATATATAATGACTGTAGGAACCCTATGCAATTATCAGAGAAAAGTTGGCACGATTTTATAGTATAATTATATATATGTATATTATTCTTGATCAGAGTCTATCCACAAGCTCATCATCATTATCATTGCATATGCTTATCTCAGTATATGCTATTCATCCTACAAATCATCATTCCATATGCTTATCTCAGTATATGCTATTCATTCTACAAATCATTTACTTACAGAGTATCTCATAGTCATTCAATTTGCTATTTTTTATCATGTTATTCCGAAATGAAGTTTTGTATGCTCGCAAAAAAAAACAAATTTGGTTTTGAAACCAACCCATATGATTAGCACTTGATTGATGTATGGGCACTCCTAAATGTTTCATATTGTATCTTCCTGTGTGTGTGTCTGTGTATGTATGCATATATTTATGTGTGTAGTAGTACTTAGCTACCGTTCAAAAACTTAGCCGAAGCTCGACCATCAATAGCATGAAAAAAAAACATTCACGGCAAAAAAGTTAATTGATTTTGAAAACAATAATCAATTTTGACAGAGTATAGATATTGACAGGTTTCATTAATAAAAGACTCTTATATAATCGAAGTTACATCTGCTCACAACTGAAACTGAAGCACTTAAACTGTGTGCTTAGGCAGAGTTTGGCTCATATGAATATGAAGTGTTTCCAAGTCATTAATAGGCCAAAGACCATTATTTAATACTAATTATTGTTGTACTACGCCCTGGGATATATGTGTATATTTATATATTTATGAGTGTGTATAGCTTTTTGTAATAAACAATTACTAATTACTTTTGTTTTATGTTTGCTATACTATATACACCCTAAACTTACTAGCCATTTATAAGAAAAAAAAAATAATTTATTATATATATGTAAGTATGTATATATCTTATGCGGCCCTGCAACGCCTCCTTCTACTACTCATTCAAAAACTATTTTTCCATTAGTTTCCATATTAAATATATAAACACTTACAACTCTTCGATTCCAAAGGCATCTTAAAGCACTTACAGAGCATATCCTAGTCGATCTTATCCAGCTAGCTTCATTCTATTCGTCTATATATCGTGTTGTGTTCGTGTTTTCGTGTTCATTCAGTGATTGATTTATAAATTAGTTGCACGACAAAAATCGCAAACTTAGAAAAGATTTCAGGTTTAATTTTTTTTTTTTTTTTTTATCAAGCTCGGAATTTTGAAAATGCATTTCTAATGAGGTGAGACGAGCTGATTGTATTTATATCCGGCGGCTCTTTGAGTGCCTCGTGATCTCAGCAAATGATGTCAGCTTCACTTTGTTTTCTCAATTTGCTTAGCAGCAAATCTTGATTCCTGTTTACACTCTGATTTTGTGAGATTTTGCAATTGCGCAACGCAGAATTCAAAATCAATGCAAAATCGTAAAATCTAATCTAAAGATCAGATTTAAGTTGGGCATGAAATGTTTCAGTTAATGTTAATATATTCTATATTTATTTATCAATTTAATATAATAGAAGAGTCGAGAGGAAACTCTTCCTATATACCACCTTATTAATTTATCATTAACAAGTTTTTGGATAAACCTTTTGAAATCGAATACTTAATAGATTAAACAAATATTTGTATAGGCCTACGCCGTGCCATATGCAGATTAAGTGGGTTTTGAAATAATTTTCTTATAATGATATGCTGATAGTTTCATAACGATAATTAATGATTTATTATAAATATATTAAAATTATAATATATGCAGTGAAGAGTTGAGAAGAGTGAACGAAAGGAGAATTCTGTATTCATTAAAAATGTGAAGAGGAGAGCTAAAGATTTGAATCCAAATATAACTAACATGATATAATCTATATAATACATTACATATATCATTTATATATTCTTGGTACTCGTTTCTATTAGTGCTCCGTCACGCACTGCAACAATTTCTGTGATTTGCATAGTGGGCAGCCCAAACACCTGTTGTATCTTTTTTGGCACAAAATTCATTTTGTTATGCGTGCTGTGCAGCTTCAACAACTCGACTTTGGCTCAATTAATTCGAGTTTTTCACTGGCTTGCAACGTGGGCGGCCCTCGCTCGAACTGTGTGTGAGTGTGTGTGTTTACAATGTCTGGACATTAGTCGAACTCCTCTGCAGCATTTAGTGGGACATAAAAATGTTTATAAAATACATTGATAGGTCTTTCTCTATATAATTAAGTCTTTTCGAACTGCGCAACATGTGGTCGAAAATCTTAACTGGATGTTGAGCTCTTATAATTATAATCCCCTGCAATCTTATTGAATATTTGTAAAATTGCTTGTTCAATCAGCGAAATAATGATTTAATTAAAAATAACTTCTAAATGGCACTTGTTTGAGAGGAAGTTTAGTTTAATAACATATGTTTGACAAGACATACTTATATGGAAGCGGAAACATTAGAAGTAATTGACGGAGAACTGAGCTGCTATAAGAAAATTATTGTTCTAGTCGGTTATAAAGTATAGACTTTTCGTATTTAATATATCAAACAGATACACCTACATACATTACATTGTTCATATTATTTTATATTATATTAACTTCAGTTTCTATATCAGAAGTATGCATCTTCTGACTATATATAAAGCTTGTAAATGAATGTCATCTTTTGCATCATCTACCTTCTTACACACAATGCAATCGCCCACACAATTATTTTGTAATAATTACAGGGTATGTAATTAGATCTCTCTATCTCTCTCATTCAGTTTATATGCATGGCCTTTGCAATAAATCATTATTTATTAGAAATACCTACATAGCAGTCATATTGACATGCCATAAACCTTTGACAATAATTCAATTATATTATATGCTAATAATAATATTAATGACAAAAGCGTCATTAGGCATTTCAACATGGTTCACAAGCAAAACCAATGCAACCTAATTGCCCGATTTACAGATAGAGAAAAAGGCAACCTGCAAGTCGTAATTCGCTAGCCACGTAAATGGCTTTACTACGTACGGAACAGGCCCACAACTTTTCACGGTGTAAATCAAAGGAAAGGCAAAAGGCAAAACAAAACCAGCCCAACAACGACAACAACAACAACGAGGCTGCATTCATTTGAATATACGCCGCATGCAGTTCAAGCTATCTGTCTATCTATCTATCTATCTGCCTAGCATCTGTCAGAGCCGCTGCCCGTTTGTAACTTTCCCCCATAAACAACAAAAAGACACATACTTACACACATACACACACTTATGCACACACACACACACACACTCTTAAGCACAACAAAAAATTGTTTGCACTATTGAGTCTCGTCGCTCGGGTCTCAGCCGCGGGCTCAATCTGCTCTTGCTAACGTAGTCAAGTGCGTGGCTGTCTCCATGGTCGTTGTAACCCTATCTCTCTCCATCTCCCTCTCTCTCGATGTCTCTGTCTCTCTTCATTAGGATACAGGCATGTTAACAATGCATTTTGTTTGTCCATTCAACGTTGCATTGTGTGTGTTTTTGCTCTTTATGCAAATTGATTTTCTTTTCAACCGAAAAAAAGAAGCAAAGTGCATATAGATCAATGAAAAGAAAAACATTTATTAAAGTTGGGCAACAATTTGAGTTTTGCTTAAAAAAAAAACAAAAACATTTCTTAATTTTATAAATTATATAATCATTTTTTTCTCTTTCTGTATTTCCTGAAATTTTGGATAGGTGTACAATAAATTGGGTTAAGGCAATGAAATTATGAAACTAGAAAATCAATTAATCAAAGCAAATAACACCTATGAAATTATAATACTATGAACAATTTTAGATACGAAAATAACAAAAAGAGCACAATAATGTATACATATATTATTTTTTATAAAATTAGTCTTTAAAGTGCATCTTTGTTCGTTTAAATTGAATGAGTATAATTTGATATTTTTCTCTGCTCATTGTGCTCTTGCATAATATGTTTGAAATTCTTTTATGGAATCTTTAGCTATAAACAGATCAACAAAATTGAATAAAGTTTACTTATTAAATTTAGTAATTTCATTAATTTAGTAAGTTTAGTAACGCAGAATTGGGCTTCACTTTTCCGAAACGCTCTAAACTGATGCACTAAAAACTAGAGCATTATCTCGCCAAGCCTAGAAGTTGAATATAAGTATATGGATAATTCATATTATTTGTTGCTAAGAAAGTTACGAATTCAGAATTCTTTAAACTCTTTTCCCCAAAAAACATTCTTAATTATTAAAATTTTATATATTTTAACAGTTATTTGAGTTATCTTCTCCACGTCTAAGTAACTTTGTTTCTCTCAAACTCTCACTGTCATTTGGCATATCTTTCAGTTTGTTAATTATAATTAAGATTGAGTACATTATAATAACGTGTGACTACAATTAATCACAGGCATTTTCAGTAGTAGATTAATAAAACTACCTATTAATAATAATCATTATTCAAACATATCAATTTAAAATTAACACTAAGAACTTGACTAGTTTTAAGAACATATTGTCTAAGTCATGTGGAGAGTCTAGATAGTCATAACAGACATTTCAATTTGGTAGCCAAGTTTTAGTTCCAATTTGATTGATTTGTCAATCAATTTTCCTATGTATCAAACATGAATTCAATCAAGTGGAATATGCATTGTCGTAGAATGAAATTCCATACGAACTACTTTAGCTAATGATGTCTTAGATACGGCCTTGATACACTCCCGGCCACGAGAATATCATCTTTAGACTGCAAAGTCACTCAGGTATTATTCTCTGTTAACATTTTTTTTTGCGAATTCTAACCCACACTTGGATTCTTTTTACTACGCAGTTGCCACCGTTGACTATCTGCTTGTATATGTATATATATGCTCGTACATATCTAGCAGCTATCTATCGGATGCTATTTATTGTTCGTTATGGTGTCGGGTCTGTTCCACTTGTTTGGCTTGGTGCCGATGCTGCTGCTTCTGCTGCTGCTGCTGCTCTGGTTGACTTCCTCAGTTGACTGGCGATATTTTAGTGCTCTTGTTGTTGGCTTTTGCCCAATTCTGCGTCTGTTTACAACTTTGGCGCAGAACATGTACGCCTACAATTGAATGTGCTTTGATTTGCTAATAATTTATTGTATTTAGTGGGCAGTGCCAGTCGCGCAGCGAAATAGAATCCAAGTCATATATATATATATATATATATATATATATATATATATATATATATATATATATATATATATATATATATATATATATATATATATATATATATATATATATATATATATATATATATATATATATATATATATATATATATATATATATATATATATATATATATATATGCGATGTATCGATATGACTTCTAGTATAATTGATTGAATGCTCAGCTACCCTATTAGACAGAAAACGAACTAAGTTTTATAGTTCTACTATTGTCAAAGTTTTTAATTGGTTTTCGCTTCAAGCATGCATGACTCGTCTCCGTCTCTGTCTCCGTTACTATCTGAATCTGCAATCTGCAATTTGCAATTGTCAATCGAATTGATATACCTTGGAGGTAATATTAGAATGCCAAACGTGTGGCAATATAGATATAGCTAGAGTAAAATAAAATAAGAAAATCGCCTTCGGTCAAGCGATCGCGCCTCGATTTGTTTATCGTGCTTTGAGTGCAGTCCACGCCCCGCCGAAAAAAAAATACAAACAACAAAAAACTTGTTTTCAAAACATGCAAATTAAAGAGCGGAACTCGTAGCTCCAAAGGCTGTGACTGAAAGTCAGCTCATATACGACGTATTCATGAGATACACGTACGCAAAGAGCTTTCAAATGCCGTCTCTCAAATACCCAATAGCCGTATAGGCTGAGAAGGTGGCATGACAGCTTTAAGTCTCTCTCTCTCTCCCTCTTTCGGTCTCTGTGTCGCGCGCTGTCCATGTCTCTATCTCGATGACGAAGTCGCTTTGTACGCGGTTAGAAATCTCAGCAGTTTCATTTGAGTCGCGCTAATAACGAAACGTATCTAATAGATTCGCAACGACAGCGGCCAACAACACGATAATTATAAAGCAACTACTAGAAGAATGGAATAGAACGGGTCATCGAGCAGGCATTAAGAATTTATTTATTAACGCAAAAGAAAATTTTTGCAGCGAAACCAAATTAAGAAAAGTGAAACGAAAATACGAATTCGAATTGAAAAAGAGAATTATATCTTAGAGTGTGAACAAAATGGAACAAATCAAGCCAAAGTCTTCAATGTAAAATGGCCAAGTGAAACGAATTATCAAATAGCTAAAAATCTTCTCCAAAACACAAGCGAACAACAACGACCTTGAAAAAACAAAAACAAAATATTAAGACTAGTCATTGAGTCACAGTTGAAAACAGTGCAAAATAACCGAAAAAGTATTATTTATTGAATATACAAAAATTACAAAAACAACGAATTTATAAAGTAGATATACAATAAATATATATATATATGCGTACAAGTGAGAAATTGTGGGCGTCTCTCTCGCGCTCAGTTCCACTTAAAAATATTAATAAATAATTGTAATTAAGTACAAGTTAAACATACGCCCAGCTTATGCCCGGGGTTATGCATTATCAGACAAAATGTTTGCACCACGAAACTCGTCGCCAGTTGCCGCATATGGCAAGGAGGAGATAGCTGCCTACGAGGTAAATTTGACAACCGAAACAATTTCCAAAACTTTATTCTGTGTGGTCAGCAGCAACAAAAAAGTTCGTAATGAGTTTTTGTGGTTTAGTTCCGTTTGGCTATCTATAGACCATGTGTGTGTGTTTGTGTGTGTGTGGGCCAAAAGCCATTCAAATAAACTAATGAAAAATTGCAAATATTTTGTTGTTGCTGCTGCTGCCGCAAGTAATTATGGGCAATTAGCTGTTAGTCACTGCTGAATGCTGCATCTCGGCAACTTCTAAGCCGAAACGGAATGCTGAGACAATGTCAAGGAAACTCCGAATACCATTTGAATCCCTCTACGGAGAGCGAGCGAAAGGCTGCCAAAAACTAGCTACAGGCCAGGCATAAAGCATTTTGCTCACGTCCATTGACACAAATATATATATGTATCTATATCTGCTATATACGCAGATATACATATAGCTCTGTGATGTTTGTTGATGATTTATGCGTTTGTTTGTGCATGCTAGTCGAAGCACCAACAACGCCGGCCAACGAGCGCAAATTAGAAATGTAAAAAACGTGTCCACTGAGAACGAAGTGGAGAAAAGCATAAGCAAAGTTATGGCTAAGTAAGTTTGCTCGAGTGTATTAGTGACGCACTACGACATACCCTGCACGCCAATTTGCATATATTGGTGTGAAGACTTGTATCTGTTCGCTCTTGCTCTTCATCTCTCTTTCTGTTCTGTAAAGAATAAATTCCTAAAGAGTTCAGGCTTTTCTTCGTATCTTATTCCATGGGTGACTGCACTCAGCCAATAGTTAGAATATATGTACATATATACAACATATATTTATATATAAATATTTAAAAATCATTATATATCTATGTAGCACAGATTTTTAAACCATTTTCGCTTATTGACTACCAATTTCTAACCATCTTACAAACGTTCTACAAATAATAACTTTGAATTTCTGAATTTATTATCTATTTTTACCATATTAAAAGGAAATTTATTCCTTAGAGCGTTTCAGACTTTAGTCTAGATAAATGTTTCTTCTAATCTTCCATATATGATCATGATTCAGTTTTGTCATTAAAGATATTTAAAAGCTTATATTTTAAATGAATTAAGCTTTCTTGGAAAATAATCAATATTATTATTATTATTATCATATTATTACTAAATAATATAAGTTCTTTTTATATATATTTAAAGATGAATTTATAAAACTAGTGTGAGCATCGTTTGCTTAAAGTAATCAATTTATATTGATTTTCTCTCTCATATTATCGATTGTCTGTAGCCTCTTTCACTTATTCACTTCCCCAACAGATCTAAGCAATTTCATGGTTTTATTTTGTATAAATTTAGACGATTTCATGGATGATAAAAGTTAATGAAACAAGTGTGCCTTATAGCAGCATTTTAATGTATTCCCAGACTGAATTTGATTATGAATTCATAGAATTCAATAATTCAAAAACAAAAATTCTTTCTAATTTAAATTTAATTTACATAATAATTCAGGTTAATTAATATTTTGTTTTGTTTCGTGTTAGCTTTCATTAAAACTTGAATTATTTGATGTTAACGTGGAAGCATATATGCATAACTAAACAAACAACTCAAGAACTCTTAACGAGTTACACACACAGAGACACACACACACACACACAGACATCTATTAATTGGTCGAAATTGCTGACACCTGTCATGCAAATATTTGAGATCGTTGTCACGGAATCGAAACGCAGCTTTTGATGTTATGTTGTGGCTGCGCCGGTGTGGGCAGCCACTCAGAAATGTGTCACCGGCCCACATGGCGACGCATTCCGTCTAAGCCATCAGAATTTTTGGCACATTTCAACGAGCGCCAAATCTGCTCTTAGCCTTAGCCGCCGTCTCGATTGAAGGAATTTTAGTGCATTCAACTTATCAAGCGCTCCTTAAGCGAATCAGACAAAAACAACTTTAAAGCGCGTAAGCAGCTTCGATTTGTCATAGCCATGGTCGAAAGACCAACAGCCTTGCATTTGAAAAATGGGTAACACGAAGACAATAGGCATCTTCCGCTTGCCGAAAAAATAAAAAATAACTACAATTTTGTTCGTTTTGCCGGCTTAAGGTGTGAGAAGTAAAACAAAGCTAAGGTGTTATATTGCTGCAAAGTTTATAATTGGCTTTCAAACTGAGCTTGAAGTTGTATTTAAAGGGAGTATATGATCAATCTATTTGAGTGTATCACATAAAGTATGTCTTTTGACAATCTTTCTTTATAAATATTGAAATCTTACCTAATATGATAGACAGTCTGAAAAGGTAATAAATGTAAATTAACAGCTCTTTATCTTTATGATTCGACAACTGTAACGAATTGACACTATATGAGATCTTATATATGATGTTGGAGGCGGGTTTGAACAGCTTTTAGGTTTGACCTTAATGAGTTTCTTAAACAGTTCTGTTAGATCATTTCGACCTTGCAGGTGGATTGGCTTATAATAATTTTAGATGCTATTCAAATTAGTTCTTTTGCTCTCAGCAACAAAGAATTTGATCATGAATATTCAAAGGAAGTATTCAAATTGTAGATTCAACTTCCTTAAAATATTATGAGTTTGGTATTATTTATACAAATCTTAAATATATTTAATATTTTAATTAAGCTTGATCAGTTTAGGAGAAAGGTGTTTGAAGAATTCAAGTTATTTCCTATTATTTTATTTTTTTTTTATCAATGAACCGCCACAGCTAACTATCTCTGATAATAATGTCGATACTCGTTTTTCTACTTGAATAAGTCAATACATTGTTGTTTTTATTACAATTTCTCTATCGATGCTTGCAATGCGGATGTCAATGCCCGACTTAGATATACTGCGCACTGGAAAGCCATAATTAAGCAGGCTTTTCTTTTGACTTTTGCCCACCTTTTTATGTCGCTGACTTAAAGTGTTTACAATTTCACGGCATATTATGATCATTACGAATGCAAATAGCTGAAAATAGCTTTAGAATAAACCGGTTCACGTCGACCTTTTGCATTGAGAAACATTTCGTAGCTGCGTTGGTGGCAGCTCAAATGTAAAATAAGCGATTGAAATATATACATAAATATACAAACAAATATATATGTGTGTATATGTGTGTGTATATCGATGTTTTAAGCGCTGACTTTGAAAAACAAACAAGCCAAAGGCTCGCGCATTCCTCTTGAATTCTGCTAACCAGATGATCTCAGCTAGGCAGGCGTTCGATATGTCACTCCCTCTCCCACTGCGCCGCAAAATCATGCCACGGGTGTTTAATGAGTTTTTTGTTCGACTCTTTTTGAACTATTTAATTGGTATTGCGATTTGCAGTGCTCCAAGCTGCTCGCCCACATATATCGAAAGCTATAGCTCGCTCTCCACATGAATGTATATATGGACATGCCGCCCGACTTGTGCAACTGCGTCACGACTGCCATTAAAACACTTGACTCGTACTTCCTGTCCTTAAGCGACGACCATTCATATGTATCAATTATGTACATCACACACTCTATATTGACTGGAGTGATATATATGCGAAGTCTTACGACTGAGTCCATTGAGCATGTACAGATGATAGATGATTCTATATATTTCTAGCCGCCTTAAATGTGGGTCAATATCGTTCTTTTATGTTCATGCGAAAAGATTCGAAGTTTGCTTTCATTGAGTTTTAGCGCTTTTAGCCAAGCACTTATTGTATTTTTTAGCATGGCGTATACTTAATATTTATATACATAAAACTTAATGCCTAGCATCATGCGAATTACAGTTTACCTTGAGTGGAATTTTGTATATGTTTACTTAGTTATTGTGTAGAAATATTTGAAAACGCACTTTGTACAAATACTTTTATCTGTTTTTAGCCATATTAATTGAGATATAGAAAAAAGTATTAAAAGATGATATTTTCAATGAATGTCTTATGGAGTTTTAAAGAGAAGTTTTGATCAGACTTAGAATCTATACATGCTGCCAAATTTTTTTTTGTTAATATTACAAAAAATTATTTTTTATAAATAAAAAGAAACTTATTTTATGGTGCTATAATTTTTTTTTCCACAAATCAACATCTAGTTTTACACTTGAAAATATTTGATAATCTTTACTGCATTTATATCATATGCTGCTATTATAAATTTATTCTAAAAGAAATATAAGAAATATAAAATTTTTTTATTTAATTTTATTTGATATATATATTTATTTATTTATTTTTTTTTGCCATTTTTTTTTATATTATATATTTTATTTAATATAAAATATAATAATAATAATTTTATTTATTTTTTGTTTTGCAATTCAATTTCTTTTATATTTTATTCAATATAATATATAATAATGTATATTTTTATATATTTATATATTTTATTTGATATACTCATATATATTTTTTCTCCATTCCAGATAAAGCTCAAAAGAGTCTTGGGTCTAACTGTTTGCAGCAATGCGGCACTCGACGTGTCGCCAGTCAGCGGCCTGCTGGCCTATCCTGCAGGGTGAGTCCGAGTCCTTGAACTGAAAAGAGCACAACGAACAATGGCTCAAGTTGTATGTGAATGTGAACTGAGGAACTGACTAATTTATGTGTGTAGCCTTCACAGAACATAGTTTTATGACAGCTCTAACAGCTGCCCTTATAGGGATAAATACTAAATTAAAAATCGAAACTCTGTTTGATTAATTGTGAGCTTTGTGTGTGGGTTGTCAGTGCCCAATGGCCAGCTAATTAATTAGTGACAGTTTTATGGAAAGAGTGCTGCCATAAAGTAAGCCGGAAGCTGAATGGGATACGAGAAGCAATTCGCTTGAATTGCACACATCACAATGTGGCACCCGCTGTGCTCTAGCGCCAGGCCAGGGTCGTTTTCGAGTGCTCACAATGCACACATATTACAAATATATATGTTCTCATATTCATTTTGGCTCCTCCTCCTCTTCTTCCCCTGCACAGCTGCACCGTGGTCCTGTTCAATGCCAAGCGTCACACACAGGCCTATCTGGTCAATACCTCCCGCAAAGCATTCACATCAGTTGCCTTCTCGCGCTGCGGCCGCTATGTGGCCACCGGCGAGTGCGGCATCAATCCCGCCATTAAAGTTTGGGAGCTGGAGACGCCCAACGGCAATCTGGAGCACTGCAGCGGCGGCACAGTCATTGCCGAGTTCGTAGATCACAAATATGCCGTGACCTGTGTGGTGAGTACAAAACAGCTGCCTCTCGCTTTGCTCTAGTTGTGTTTCATTGTCCGCCCCATTTCGCAGGCATTCTCGCCCACGGGCAAGTACCTGGTGTCGGTGGGCTCGCAGCACGACATGATTGTCAACGTGTTCGACTGGCGCGCTAATCTGAAAATGGCATCCAACAAGATTAGCTCCAAGGTAGCCGCCGTCTGTTTCGCCGAAGATGGCAGCTACTTTGTCACCGTGGGCAATCGTCATGTCAAATACTGGTATTTAGAAGGTGGACGTAAAGTGAGTAACAGATATATACATACATAGATCTTATCTGAAATTAATTCCAATTCTTTTACAGTACAAAGATCCCATTCCGCTGATGGGTCGCAGCGCCATTCTGGGCGACCTGCGGGACAACGATTTCTGTGCCGTCGCTTGCGGCAAGGGCATCTGCTCGGAGAGCACCTATGCCATCACGCGGCAGGGCCACCTGGTAGAGTTCAGCTCGAGGCGGCTGCTGGATAAGTGGGTGCAGTGCCGCACCAGCAATGCCAATTGCATTTGCGTCAACGAACGCTTCATCCTCGTTGGCTGTGCCGAGTCCATCATACGCATCTTCAACGCCTCCACGTTGGAGTATGTGACGACGCTGCCCAGGACGCATTACCTGGGCGTGGACGTCTCCCAGGGCATACAGATCAATCACATTATGTCTGTGCCCCAGCAGGCCAAATTCCCCGATTGTATTGCCATGGTCTTCGACGAGCAGCGCTCCAAGGTACGAGGAGTCAAGTCGAGTTGGAGAGAATATAACTAAAACTAAACTAAATGAATTTCCCAGGTCAGCTGCGTCTACAACGATCACTCGCTCTACATTTGGGATCTGCGCGACATATCGCGAGTGGGCAAGTCCCACTCATTCCTTTACCACTCCACGTGCATCTGGGGCGTGGAGACAGTGCCATATAATGTGGAGCGTGAGGCTTCGCAAACATTGCCAGAGGATTGCTTCGTGACGTGCTCCTCGGACGACACGATTCGCGTGTGGGGCCTGGAGAGTTGTGCCAACAATGAGATATACCGCAAGAACATCTATTCCAAAGAGCTGCTCAAGATCATCTACAGCGACGAGGAGCTGCAGTACATCAAGGACCAGGGCTCCTCGCTCTTCGACAAGGCGGGCAACTCAAGCTACGACGGCCGCAACGGCGTGCGCTGCATTAAAATCAGTCCGGAGCTGCAGCACCTGGCGAGCGGCGATCGCTGCGGCAACATTCGCGTCTACAGCCTGCACAATCTGAAGCTCCTGACCACCATCGAGGCGCACGAGTCGGAGGTGCTGTGCCTGGAGTACTCGAACGAGAAGATCGAGCGCAAGCTGCTCGCCAGTGCCAGTCGCGATCGCCTGATCCACGTCTTCGACGTCTCGCAGAACTATCTGCTGCTCCAAACCCTGGACGATCACAGCTCTTCGATCACCTCCATTAAGTTTGTGGGTGCCGGCCTCAACTTCCAAATGATCAGCTGCGGCGCCGACAAGTCCATAATGTTCAGAAGCTTCCAGGTGAGTGTGAACTGTTCAATTTGAAATCAGTTGAATAACCCATTCCCTTCTTTAGGGCAACATCTTCATGCGCGGCACCAACACCTCCGGCAAGACGACGCTGTACGACATGGAGGTCGACTCGAATGCCAAGCACATCCTGACCGCCTGCCAAGACCGCAACGTGCGCGTCTACGGCACGCAGAATGCCAAGCAGACGAAGACCTTCAAGGGCTCCCACTCGGACGAGGGCAGCCTGATCAAGCTGAGCCTCGATCCCAGCGGCATCTACGTGGCCACCTCCTGCACGGACAAGACGCTCGCCGTCTACGACTACTACTCCAGCGAGTGCATGGCGCGCATGTATGGCCACAGCGAGCTGGTGACGGGGCTCAAGTTCACCAACGACTGCCGCCACCTGATTTCGGCCAGCGGCGACGGCTGCATATTCATCTGGCAGGTGCCGCACGACATGATCGTCACCATGCAGGCGCGCATGTCCCAGCAGCGCTTGCGCTCGGGCATTGCGCCCTTGCAGCGTCCACTGGCGCCCATTTCGCCGCCCGATGCCATCGTGGTGGAATCTCCAGGCAGTGAGCTGGAGCAGCAGCAGCTGGCGCCCAAGTTCGTGGTAGCCGAGGAGCAGCAGGCCAGCCGCCACGCCTATCGGCTGTCCGACGTGGGCCAGCTGCCGCAGTGGGCCATGCGCAAGGCGGCCGACTCAGATAGCGGCGCCGTGTCCATACCCACGCCCATCAACAGTGCCCTGTCCTCGGCGACTATGCACGCAGCCTCGTCCATGGGCAACCTGAGCTCGTCGCCCAGTCAGCAGCTGGGCGTGGCAGCGCCTCGTGCGCGCGGACGCTGGGCGCAGCGCAGCAGCCAGGCTCTGGAGACAGAGGATGTGCGCTCCAACTCGGAGAGTCCGCTGGGCACAGTGTCTTCCGTTGGTGGTCACAATATACCGACCTCCGACTACAACAGCGCCTCCTCCAAGGACATCATGTACAACCAGACGTACCTAAGCGAGGACTCATCCATCGACTCGGGTATGGAGACGCGCCGAGAGCTCAAGTTCATCGGCAGCAACAACAATGGCACAATCCCCAACATCTCAGCGATTACCTCCAGCACAAATACTCCGACTGCTGCCAGCGTCGCTCAACAGCGGCTGCAGCTGGACAAGCGCAAGCCCGGCATGCGCTTCGATACGCACAGTCATGATCACGACGGCGACATTGAGGACATATCGGATGGCGAGCGCACCAGCTCAGATCACGGCATGTTCTACAACAATATGGCACCCAGCACGCCGACGTAAGTGTGTGGAGTGTGTTGGGAGGGGAGAGAATTACATAAGTCTTAGAGTGGAATTAAGAGTATACTGATTCCTAGTTAGAAAATACTTTACTCAGCTATGGAGTTTTGTATATAAAATATTCTAAGTTGAACAATGACTGAATGGATAGATATATGACTACCAGCTTAACTTCATATAGAGTTCTGTTATATATAACAATGCACAGACTAATACGTAACTATTTTATATTTATATACAAGCGAATATACATAGCTCAAGTCGCACTTTGTACATTTTTAAAGCCCAGAACCGATTATAATACTTTAATAAGATTGTCATTTGCTAGTCGACTTTATTGGTGAGTGGCAGTATATATATTGAGCTGTGTAAGAGATCTGAAATTTTAAATGCTCATTAAAGTTGTGCTTTAAAAAAAAATACTGTAAGGAATGTTGTATATAAAATATTATATTAAAAAAGTGTATGTGTGATCAAATAGATTAGTACCATATAAAGCTCTGTTATATAAATAGAACTCGCCACTCTTAGTTATTAGTTATAAATGGATCCACTCTAATCAGACCCTTTTTACCTAAGGTTTGCATTATTTAAAGTACCTTTAGCCAGTTTATTAAAGCCGAGCTACAAGGCAATTTAATCACTTAATTTAATAATGTAAAAATGAAATAATAATTATCATAATTTATACACAGCGACTTCAAGGTGACCGCCATGAATGAGGAGGAGCTGCGCAAATCGGTGCGACGCCAGAAGTTTGAGAAATCTGGCCTACAATTGGCCGCGGTGGCCAGCGGCAATGGAAGCACCCATACGGCGAGCACAGGCACCGGCACGGGCACATCGGATACGGAGGATGAGGGCTCGACGCCCAGTGCGGAGAATGCGGAGCGCTCGTTGGCCTCGACGCTGGGTGGCAGCTCAGAGAACTTGCCGCAGAGCAGCAACAGCTTTCTGCATGCGGCACTGCCCGAGGGTCCCGGAACGTTACTGGAGCGTGGCACAAGCAGTAAGCGGCGTGGCCTAAACCCACTTTTCCCTTATACTCTGTACTAATTCTGTTTAATTTTAATGTCGCAGGTCGTCGCAGCATCAGCGCCAAGCACAACAATGAGAATGGAAAGGTCTCGGCGCCGCCTACCATCACCAAGTCATATACGAGCACCAAGAAAGAGGAATTGCTGCAGGTCATCAACAAGGTCAAACAGCAGCTGGAGAATGTGAGTGGGGGGATTCCGAATTGAATATCTTAGGCAGCCAAGCCGCCTACCTTTTCTCGATTGTTTGGTTTTATGTTTTATTTCCCATTCTGTTTTGTTCCGTTTTCCTTATGTGTTTTTGTGAATCAAATGTCAACCCAACCTCTATAAAAAAAACTCGAATGTTTAGGGCACGCACAAAAATGGCATTAAAAAGTTAAATACCATAGCCGAGGTGAGAACTGAAACGCAGTTAAGAACTAAATTACTTTTTGCTGCTGCTTTTACGACCGACACTTGCCTTGTCTGCATCGCATACTCATTCCAAACTAAGCACGCCGAGTTCTCCATAAAAGAGGCATTTCATTTAACAAAAACAAAACTCTAATTAATTAATTAAGATAATTGTAATTATTACTAAACTGTAACTGCATTGCTTCGGCGACCAAATTAATTCAATTGAGGGTTTCATTTTTATGATAATCATGTGTAATATTGATAGGCTCTCTTTGGGTTAGAATAATCAGATTGTCCAAGTGTTGGAGGCATAGGTAAAAATCTATGCTGGTATTGTTGATATCTATCTTCATATTTAAATGACTTAAGTTATGAAAGCATTATAAGAATTTGCTCTGTTATGTGTATATATTTAAGATTCATTTATTCTAGGGCCTCACCGAATGCATAACTTCTAATAGAGTTCATAACAAAAATTATATATATTTATCCACTTCTCACTTTATAATTATGTATAAGTATTTATATATAAAAAGAATATATAGTTATAGCTTTAGAGTAAGATATGTTTTATAGTTTTTAGATAGCCAGCTCTCAAGATTTTGAAATTATTTAATATTCCCCTCTTCTATTTGCTTTATAAGAGCTAATGCATCAATGTTTGAGTATTG
Organism: Drosophila meridionalis; assembly: GCA_035045145.1. NCBI lineage: Eukaryota > Metazoa > Arthropoda > Insecta > Diptera > Drosophilidae > Drosophila > Drosophila meridionalis. The sequence continues at coordinate 500,172 of JAWNPG010000031.1, forward strand.
CTCTTATAAGCTCTTATGAATAAGATTCTTGACTTATATGGAAAATATAAAGTTTTCTTTTCACATACATATATGGAATATATGTATATGTACATATATAAGGATGTTCATAAATTTTAATGATTTTGGTTCTCTTTCAATCAATAGTTGAAATTATAGTTTTATAGATGAATTTGTTGAGCCTATGAATAATTTTAAGCAGAGTAATTTAAGTAATTAGCAATTGATGCCAGAATGCTAAAGTTGATAGTTGATGAAGTTGAAAGTCTATTGAATATAATCACTGGAAGTAATTTGCTTTGAAAGAAAAGAAAAAAATAATAATATTGAAAGCGTGATATTAAATCATAATACTTTTTATATATTCATACATATATTTAATTAAGAATACAGAAACTTCTTTAAGTTTTCTAAATAGAGTAGGTAATTCTTAATTTTAATTATATTTTCCCAAATATTGTAGGTAGTTAGAATTGCTTTTATGATCCGTTTGCCCTAATTTTAATTATAATTACTCATAACAACCTTTATAATATTACGAACTCAAATAAGAATTTATGATTCTTATTGCATACGAACGCAATTAATATCTCCATAAAAAGAACTAAATATTTCAGCTGACATTAATTAATGAATTAAGCGTCAACTGCTTGTCTGACAATTGAAGTTGACCTTAGCTTAATCCAAATAGTCATTCCGTTCTCAAGCGAACATCTTAACACCATAAAACGCTATAAAAATACTAAGAAAAATGTTTAACAAGAGATGAGTTGCATAATGCTCAAAATTGACTTAATAAACGACATTACTAATTAATATAATTATATATTATTAATCATATCCTCCTCTCTCTGACAGGTCGGCCATAGACCACTGCGGGGCAGCCATAGCATATCGGATCTAAGTCTGGCGGCAAATTACGATGGTTCGCGCAGCACGGGACCCTCGCGCTACACGAAGCCCGGTAAGCATCGGACTCCAAGTCCAGTAGATCGCTTTGATATACTCCTGAAAACTTAAACGAAACGTAGGCTAATCCGTAAACTCTTGCAATACTTTGCCTTGCCCACTCTCTCTCCCTCTCTCTCTCTTTTTCCATTTCTTTGTCTCTCTCTCTTACCCCCATTGCGCTCGCCGTGGCCCGAAACGTGTTGGTAAAATTAAATCATTTGTAAATGAATTTCGAACACATGTTTTTCGTTTTTCGTTTGTTGCTTTTGTTTTTTGCCTTTTGAACTTGTTGAATAACCCCACCAGTTGATTCCCACGATAATCCACAGTACATTAGATCAGCTGCGCCGCATCAGCAGCAGCAGCAGCAGCAACCACCAACCCCGAAACAACAGCAATACCCTCAGCCGTACGGTAGCTCCGTGCAGCAGTTCTTTAACAGCGCCGCATCCAAGTCGAAGCTGCAGCAGAACTTTCAAACCATGCGCCAGGTGCAGCAGCACTATCCGCCGTATCCGCATCACGTCGGCGTGCACCAGATCCATCCGCCGCCGGGCGTGCCGTTCAGCCATGGCCCTGGCTCGTACGCAGCGTCGCGGCAGGGCGCAGCGCAGACGACGCCTCGGCCGAGTGCGGCCAAGCGTAATCCGGCGGGCAACAATCGCCGCACGCCAAGCATTCTCAAGCACTATAAGTCGTGTCCCGTCTCGCCCGTGCACGAGGAGGTGGAGTGGTCGATGGAGGCGGAGCGGACGGCGCCAGTCGAGCCCAAGCGTCACTCGGTCTACGCCGACGATGCGCGCACAATCCTGGACATGATCCACGCGGACACCGAGAAGATGATCGACGAAATAACGCGCAAATACGGAGATCTCGATGAGCCAGCCAGGTACCCCGCCCTGCCCGCCTCCTGCTCCGTGCCGGCCAATCTGCGAGCCCTGGACTGCACCAGCGACAGATCAACGCCGACGGCGACCCCGCCGCGCGCACAATACTACGTCTACCGGGAGATCTACCAGTGCGAGCGCAAGGTGTCGCTCTCGGACATACTGAAGCCGGAGCAGTTCGCCGATACGCAGCAGCGCCTCGAGGAGGCGCGCTTCCTTGAGACCCAGCGCCACTCGAGCGCCAGCTTTTTCCTGAGCAGCTCGGGCCAGCTGCCGCACGAGCTTAGCCAGGAGTCGCTGCTCTCCGACGGCGGCAGCTACTGCAACAGCCTCGAGAGCGTGCTCTCCGACGAGAGCGACTGCAAGAGCGCCCCGCTCGACCCGCCCTCGCTCGACCCGCAGCGCCCGCTACAGGCCATGCAGTGCCACGCGGGCATCCGCAACTTCATCCTGCACGGACCCGTGTCCAAGTCGTACGGCAGCAGCCCCAACGCCTACGGCAGCTTCGACTACTACATGCGCCAGGAGGCGGCGGCTGCTGCCTCGGCGGCCACATACGACAGCTTCGACGTCACTGGCTACAACCTAAAGCCGCTTACTCCGCTGCCCAGCTCGAAGACCTATCCGCGTCTCGCCTCAGTGGCAGCTCCAGCCACTGTGGAGCACATACCCTCGATGCGCTCCAAGAACAAGCAGTACACTTCCGGCGTGAACAAGAGTCTCAGCACGGACTTTGCCCAGCAGCGGCAGCAGCGCAATTCCAATCCTCTGACGCAGTCCCAGGGACAGACCCAATCGAGCAATCAGATGATGTTTGTGCGCAAGCAGCTCAAGCCGAAGCCACCCATTCCAGCCAAGCCGCACAACCTGGTCTCCACGCTCACCTGCAACGTGGAGAAGAGCCAGCAAGGCGTGGCACCCGGCACCTCGCGGACGGCAACTGTGGTGCGTCAGTTCGAGCACAACTTGCTCAAGTTTGAGCGGGAGAAGCAACGCACCCAGCAGCGAGCCACTGCGTCGGCCATGAGGTATTCGGTGAGCAGCGGCGCCTTGGCCACACACAGCTGCCTGAAGAAAGTGTCGCGCTTCGACAGCAACGAGAGCAGCCGGCGGGCCACGAGCGTGCGCCAGAAGCCACGCCCCAAGATCAGCGTGCGCTTCAATACCGTTTCACAGATCAAGTACACGCCCAGTGCGAAGCGAGAGCAGGCCCGCCTGAATGACGTCAATAGCAATGCCATTGAGTCGGAGACGGAACTGGAGATGGAGCTGGAGTCGGAGGCACCGATAGTGGGCAGCCTGCCCAGCGACTATGGCGGCGAGCGCAGCTTCGAGATGTTCTTCGCCGAGAATGGGAATGCGCCCGAGAACATGGAGAACATGCAGAGCCTGAAGCTGTACAAGAAGCCCGAGCTGCAGGCCGTAGTGGACGACATACAGCAGGAGCGGGTCAAGCACAAAAAGAACATGGATAATGTGGAGCGCTCGGCTGGCGGTGGGGTCAACTCCACCAGCAACCAGTGCCAGGACATAGCCAAGAAGATAGACATCATAGAGAAGCTGATAAGCATGGAGGAGCGCAAGATAGAGCAGATCCGCAAGGCCACCGAGACGCGCTTGCGTCCCTTTGCCTGCAACTCGAAAGAGAAGGGCTACGTGAAGAGTCTGACCATGAACTTTGACATGCTAGCGCGTGCCCAGGACCAGCAGTCGCAGCTGGCAGATCAGATGCTCTCGTCCGATGCGGATCTCTGCGCGTATGCGCGCCATATACGCCGGAATTGCAGTTTGCCGGACGTCTTGGAGAGCTCGGACTTTGGCTACCATCGCAATGGGAATGGCCATGTGAATGGCAATGATGTGGAGCTGGCCAAGGAGGTGATTGCCGACGACGATGACGAGGTCAATGAGTTCGCCCGCCTCGAGGCGGACGTCGATCAAGCAAATGCTAAACACGATCCTCATCAGGCGCTGCTTCTCGATCGTCTACAAGGTTTGAGCGCTTGAGCCTCGATGTTGTAAAAACCACACAAAGTTTTTTGTTTCCTCTCTTTCTTTCTCTCTTATATTTGTACTCTTCGCACACGCATATTTATTTGCTTATCGGCACTCTCAGTTCGACTCAGTTCGTGTAGCACCTGCCCCGGCATGTGAACCCCTCGATTAATAACCGTGTTCGCCTTACTTACAGGTAATCCCAAGTTGCTCAATCCCATTCCCATTGAGGAGTCGTCCATTCGTCGCGCCTGCTCGCTGAGTGATCTGCACATGGGAAACTTTGGCAAGCGTAAGCGCCTCGACATCCTGCCTCTCTTTCACTTCAGCCAGAACTAATTCTCTCTCTCTCTCTCTCTCTTATTTCTCACCCACAGCTAGCAAGTCCAACGGCACACCCCAGAAGCCAGTGGCTCAGCACCGCAACGGCAACGTGACGCGCTCGGCCAGCAAGCGGAACAGTCTGCAGGGCAAGTCCGCCCTGGGCGCCTCCAGCAACTCCATGAATGTGCTCAATCATGTCGTAAGTGTTGCCTATATGATGACTCGAGACATCCCCAACCTAACTTGAGTTGTTTATTTTATAGAGCGACTCGGAGCCGGAAGACATCAATCGATTGCGCAGTGCGTGCAGTGGGCAAGGCCGTAACAGTGGAGCCATTGGTGAGTTTGATATAATGAAGGGAATTTCTTTGGAAAAATGTTCGACTGGGAGATGTTCTGTAGTTAGTGAAGTGAGGAATGTTAAATAGATAAATAGATTGGGATAAATAGATTGGGAATTACTGAAATATAGATTGGAAATTAAAATTCTTTCGGGTACAAATCTGAACTGAGGAAGGACATATATATATATATATATATATATATATGTATATAGTTGGATCAACAGCTCCTTATTTCATGTATTAAAATCTTTTCATTATTATTGCATTCATATAAATTACATCAGTTGAAGGCGGGGAGGAACTCTACTATTTTCTAATAAGTTAAACTCTGAGCATCTTCGATTCGTTTACATTCGCTCTATGAACTAAGAGAAGTGAAATGGAAACTAATCAACTCTCTTGTGTCTTACAGCTGCCTCTCGGCAATACAGCAACAAAAACCCTAACGCCAACAGCAATCGACGCAAAGCTCCAAGTTTCAACAGTGGTAAGCTCCTTGACTAATAATATAATATATATATTCACTAATCAATTTGTATTTTATGCGGATAGGCACAAACATGCAAGACGACTCCAGCTCGGAGGAGACCCCCAGCATTGCTGTAGGCAACAAGCCTGTGGTGCCGCCCAGGCCACGCAACTTGGGCTTCGATCACAAGAGCAAAGTGAACAGCGGCGCGCCCAATGCGGGCGCGGCTAAGCAGCGAGTGGGCGGACTCGATGACTACGAGGCTGCTGAATGTGAGTGCGAGAGAAGAGATTGGTTATAACTCTAAAATGCTCCATGTTCATCTGTTAAGAATCTGTTCAATTACTGTGTAAACCCAAGAGAATAGTTTTAGAAGTGAGATATGACTCAGGCAGATATGACTTGATTTAGTTGAAAAAGGTTGGGGTAGGGAATCCTTTAAGTGGAGATTATATTCTTGACTAAGCTAGATATGTTTTTTTGACAAACTATCTTGTCTTCTATTGTGAAGCTTGATAGACAATAGTATATTAACCATTCCAAAAGTAACGCCAATATGTATACCAAAAATTTCGTATTTTTTTCATGAATATCTTTTATGTATCCTTCAAAGCAATTAACTCAGTAAGATATTCATGCCAACTCTGGAGACACTTTAAAGGATCATTTTATTGAGATCATATAGGTCTTTGGATGAGCTGATCGTTCGATGTCTCATTATACTTTAATTGGCTACTACGGTTTCTGGTATAAGAGAGAGAGAGAAAAATGTGATCAGGATCAGGGATCTGCGGCATCATTAGCATCTTGTTTTCGGTCAGAAATATTAAACAGATTCTTTACTCGATCGATTGGAATAGATCAAAACTAAAAATAAGTTGGCAAAAATGTGGCTGCACTAGTTGGTATAATTTAAGGAGATGAGAGCCAATAGAATGCACTAAAAAATCGAGAATTGAATACGCGTAGTTCGCGTAACTCCTATCAACTCACGCTAGACAGCTGATAGACATTGCATCATAACATTATTCATCGGAAAAGAAATTCTAATTGCAAGTCTAACTTTCTTTCTTTGCCCGCAGCTGAGGCCCTGGTGCACAATGTGATCAACAAGCTGTATACGACGACGCAGTCGGCCATGCAGCTGCACGCGAATCTGAAGAACTCGTTGCTGCTGAAGGAATTGGAAAACGCTGTGATTATGTCCCGAAACATGCTTGGCAGTATAACTCACAATCGGTAAAGCCGAAATGGAACTCGAGTCGAGACTTATGCAGTTGTATAATCACATTTTGTACTTTGCAGACAAAACGAGAAATCGCCCTCAGGACAAGGCTATAATATTAGTAGTGGGGCAGGCGGAGGAGACATGGGAGACGTTAACAATCGTGAACAGATATCAGGAACAGGCAATCTGGAGAATGGCGACTATCTGATGATGGTCAACAACTGTGCCGATCTATTGAGCAATTTGCGCACTAAGCACAAACCCGACGACTGTGAGAATAACTCCTAGTGTGTAGCGTTTATATTAGGTTAATAACAACAAATGACAAACAGACAGCAAACAAACTAAATGGATTAAAACAGAACTAATATTTATTAAATTTAAAACAACACTAAACCGGCAAATGGAAAACTAAATACCAACCTATTTGTAATTGATATCTATATATATTTATATACGCATTAATAGTTATTGTAAAGATTCCGTTTTTTTTTTTGTTTACTTTTTAGTCAGGTTTTGTAGCTCTTAAGTATTTCTGCGTATTTGTGAGCGTGCATTTTTGCTTTGGTCTAGATTCATTCACTTTTGTAAAGTGTGAATTGAATCCGTAGCGCTTTAAGGTCTATAAGCAATTTATATTTGTTAAGTGTTATTTAAGTTACGTTCGCCCAGGCGTGATTCCATTGTTTTTTCTCTTCCATGTCAAAAATGAAATTGGCCATAAAACTATTACAACATATGATTAAACCAATTAGCAAAAACAAAAAGTGCAAAATATTTTATGGCTAATAATTGTTTTGCGATGCTTTACCTTATGAACAAGCCAACACACATATAACTCAACAAGACGTTGACGAAACTTGAAGATATGCATAATTTGTCAACACAAATATTACGCTATAATTAATATTCTAGAAACTCTGTTCTGTGTACATTAAAGTTTATTTATTTGATTGTACTTGAAACGGTAGGCATTGAAACTAAAACTCTTAAAATATATATTCTACACTTTAACATTACAATAATTTACAACTAAACAAAATGTATTAAAATTAACTTAACCTATTATAGAACAAAACCCCTAAAACATTATTTATGTCCATTAATGCTATTCACTCTTAAAAAAAAACGAAACAAAAAAAAACTAAATCAAGAAAAACTATAGATTTGTAATTTGATCGAAAGTAATACAAAAAAAAAAAAAAAACAATTTTTAAAATATTAACATTGTATTTTCATCTTTGTTTCCGTTAGTTATTACTAAAAATAATATCAAGCTCCAGGCTGTTTGTAAATTGACGTTTACACTCATCTCGCTTCGGGGCGCAACTGACGCTAAAACTTCGTCTCGACCCAGGCGTTAGATATCGCATTTGGTATATATGTGTGCACATATTACGTTTAAAATGTATCTGACATGTTTGGGCAGGGCAAACCCTAATCTAATTAATCACTAAACCACACACGAACTAAACATGAATTTACATAGAATAAAAGCGAATCCAATAATTGTGAGACTATGAAATGAAATAAATAACATGATTTTAGCAGCAACACTAAGAACTGGTTAAAAAAAAACGAATTTCTTAAATGTTTTAGCGAAAGTTAAACCTTTTAATTCGTATGTTTTTAAAATTTTTCTAATTTTCGTTTTATCAATTGACAAAAGAATGAAGAAAGTTTTCGAATGGCTTTTACTCTACTTATAATCATTTTGACCAGCGTGAGTGGACCGAGATATGGTCAAATTATCTAAACGATCAATCTATATAGGTGAGTACAGTAATATCGTCAAAATTATCTTTGCGCCTCATATTTTCTAATGCTCGGGAAATAAAATTATTTTGTTCTGAGTTCACATTATAATGAAATTTGAAATATGATGACATTAAAATGCTTAAGCCCCCGAGAAAAACTCTATACTTTCGTAAGCTGAGTTTATTTCTTATTAAATATGAAACTTTAAGCGTGTAAGCTTGAAAATCTATTTGAATAACGAAGAAACCTATTGGATAACATCAAATATAGATATTCATCGCTATGTATTTAGCATACTGATAGATTTATGCATATGTATATACTTGCAAACACTTTATAATCTAGTTAGCTTTAAAAACATCTCGCAATACAATTATTAATATGTATGTATTAAGCACACTAAACACAATATAAGACGCACACGAATCCCCAACATATCGCAAAGAGAACCACAATGCCATTTTGGCGCTCGCAGAGTAGAAAGGATGATGACTTTACGCGCGGAACAGACTGGGATGATGAGCGGACACGGCGTCATTTTATCAGCAAAGTCCTCGCAATCATTGCCGTAAGATCACTTTCGCAAAATGTTTAACTTCTGAATAAATTTGCATGCTTTTGTTTCTCAGTTTCAACTGGCGTTTACAGCAGGATTTACTGTCGGAGTCCTCTTTTGGGGAGACGCAAAGAAATTTTTTAAGACCTATTATTATATAACATATATAGGGTGTGGCGGAATGGCGGTAACATGTTTCATAATATTCTGTTTTAAGCGTGTTGCACGAAAAGTGCCCATCAATTACATATTTCTATTCCTGTATACTATGTTTTCTTCTCTAACGGTTGCTGGTACTACCGTTAACTATGAAACGAAAATGGTGAGCAATTGTTCATTGTCTAATAAATATCCGTTCATGAATGGTGAGGAAATTGTTGCGTATATTGCTTCGTTATAATACATGATATCTGATGTGTTCTGTCTGTTGTTCTTCTGTTCGGTGGTCCGTCGCTTTATATAAACCCCAAATTAAAAAAATCAAAACCAACCAAATAAATAAAAAAAAAATATATATATATTTATATTTGTATTTATATTTATATATACTTATATCTTGCTTACCACCGCCAGCCTACACTAAGCTATTTAGTCATCGTGAAAAAGTATCATGAGGTTGGTTGCCACCAACTGCGGCATTCTTAGTTCGTCTCTTCTCACCATCTTTCTCTCTGCAGATTTTGTACGCTTTGGGAGTGACGGTACTACTTTGTGTTAGCCTCGCTATCTTCGCACTGTTTTTCCCGTGCGATTTTACTGGATATGGACCATACTTGTGTGTCTTAGGAATAATAGTATTTGGTCTTGGAATACTTGCTATCTTTATCCAGAATCCAATATTCCATTGGATATATTTGACTGTCGGCCTTTTATTATTTTGTATGTACTTGGTGTATGATATACAACTTACGGTCGGTCGTTTTAGTCATCAGTATAGCGAAGAGGACTATATTATAGCCGCACTCAGCATTTACATTGATATTGTACGAATATTTTTAATAATCTTAGAAATGTTTGGAAAAAGATGTTAATCAAAATATATTGTGAAATTAATATTATGATTTCAATTGATTCTTACCAAAGATATATACTAATATTTATATGACGCTCAACAGAAAAAGTTTGATATTTTCGAAAGTTTGAAAATTTGTATATCTTCACTGAGAACTCCGATATGAATGAAGTATATTTTGTTATGTACAAAAATGAATTAGTTATAGAGAAGGAAAGTTTTAGAGATTTGTAAATTTTCATTTAATATGAGTATGGTTCATTTTTATAATAACGCCAGAAAATGTGAAATTTTTTTTGGCTCATCGGAATTGATTTGAGAACCCTAACTTTATTTTGTGATCGATTGCAGAGATTGCATTGTAATGAGCTGATTTTTGGGTACTCTGTGGTTACAATTGTTATTTATTTCCTCTGAAGGATCTGTAACTGACGAAGAAGGTTTACTTTTAAAGTGTTAAAGTGGCGTAATGGTGTTGGGTGTCCATAACGTATTAGCGCACTTTGTTTAGATTGAAGTTAAAGCTGTATAAGACAGTTAACCAAGGGTTCTTCAAAATTTTTCGGAGTCGTTCTTTTCAGCATGCTGCCAGTATTTTAATCAGCCGCCGTTCTTAGCGGGTAAACATACTTTTCCGCGAACTCTTTTTTAAAAAAGGTTACGATGATGGAAGACAAATCATTGAAAATGATAATTCACAGAGCTGTAAATTTACTTAACCATAAATGAAGAGATATTACTTTTCGAAATTGGAAACCTTTTCAGTTGAGCGGCACTGTACATCACATATATGTATATATGTATCCACACACACACACATATTAGCTTTTTTTTAGCTGTAATTTTCAAAATGTGTCAAATGCCATTATCGATATTTATCGAAATAGCAGAATTGACTATAGTTATCGATCATCTAAGAGATCTCTCTACTACTTTTGGTATACTACAAAGTTGATACTTAACATTGAGTCTCTTGTTTCTGTAATTTACTAAGTTTGCGGACAGACGGATACGGGTCTGGATGAATGGGCTCTGAAGCCCGTGCCCTCCTCCATAAATTTCAACAAAACGCTGTAATTGGCCTCTTTCATTTGGCTTGGACAACACAATATATTATTATATCATTATTAACACGTCTAGCAACTTTTTTCGTGCTTATAACACTCTAGATGAAATTGGGTGTCACGCAGTTGGTGTGTGGCAATCTAGCTTCATTAAAGCTATCAAGGGGCTGGCCGGCACAGCAGGTGTTGCAACGGGCACCCTCACACCGGCACTCGAGTGGCTTTAAAGCTTGATGCCCCCAGATTGAGCCGCCATATGTGGCAGGCCATTGAATGGGTCTAAACTGAGCTGGACTGCACATGTTGGAGGCTGGCGATACTTCGCTTTGTTGCTGTTCAGTTCATTGTTGACCCAAAGCCAAGGCGAGTGCCATTGATACATTTCCAGCCATTGGGGTTCAATTAAATTGTATCAATATTGGACTAAGCCACGGCCCGAACACGTAATTGGTGGAGGGTTAGTCCATAAAAAAGGTAGGAATACGGAAATCGGCGTTGGACCACAATTGCATATGGGTTATCAAAGGAAGGAGAGAAAAGTTGAGGATAGGAGATAAAGAGAATAAGGAAGAACTAAGTGTGAAGAAAGAAGAAAGATGGGGGAAGAAGGAAAAGGGAAGAGGAAAGGGAAGAGGAAAAAAGAAAGAATGAAAAAGAATGAATAATTAATAATTAGAAAAAAAGAAGGTAAATAAACGAATCAAAAACAAAATGAAAAAAAAAAATAAATAAATAAGAAGAAAGAAGGTAGATGGACAACAGAAGATGGAAGAAAAAGGAATGAAAATAGAATATTGAATAAGGAATAGGTAGAAAAAAGAAGGTAGATGGATGAAAAGACGAAAGAATGAAAAATGAATAATGAATTCCTTATTCAATAGAAAAAGGAAGATAAAAGAACGATAACAAGTGAGGAACAGGGAAAAGGATAAACAAAAGAGCAAGGTGAAAAATTAAAGATCACGTATATCGAGTTAGTTCATAGTTAGTTATAAGTGTGATAGAAGCCAACTAGAATGACGCTAAGGCAGCAAAGCTGTTCTCATAGTCGACCACTGCCGACCGCAGCTACTCTCAGCTAGTGTTAGACTTGAAAGACTGGCAGCCAGAGCGATCCGTTGTTCAGTTGCCCAAATGACAGGGCCACTCAAGGAGCTCAACTAGCGCGAACTCTCCAGTTGGATGCAGCCTCAAATGCAACATGCACAAAAGGCATTCAGAGTCCTGTATTCAGATATTTGTATGGAAAAGTTATGCCATCACCATCACCTGAGTCCTGGACCATCGAGCCGAGCAGCTCGGCTTGCGGCTGGGTGAGTGCTCGCACGAATATGCTTAACATACATGCAAGTGTAGTTGAATGGCTGAGAGACTCGAGGCAGTTGTTCCATTTCCCACACTGAGCCGAACTGACTAGATAGATAGAAGCTGTGGCAATGCTCAACGATGATCTCTTGTTGTTGTTGATGATGATGATGCTCGGTGGGCAACACATTCAAATGCATTCAACTTGATGTAACGCGGCTCAATTAGTTCGGTTCAGCAGCTTCCAATGCAGATTTCGCAGCGATCCGTCTGCCATCCTGCCCTGTTGCCCATTGTCGCCATTCGCCAGTCGTCAGTCGTCGTCATCGTCGGCTTTATGTCAACTCCTTACACGCTTTTTCACACCACGACACAAAAACGCCTTGCTGCCCATTTGTGCTGCCTGACAGGCCATGAATATGCTCTGCGCACACATCCATATATTGTATATAGACTGAGTATAATATGCGCTGGGCTGGGCTGGCTTTTATACATTTAGCTTTATGATTTTGCTTGACAACCGCATCCATCGTGAGCATCTCCCCTGCCCCACCAATTACGAGTCAAAAGCAAGCGATATACATATATTAATTAGTAGATAGTAGCAGTAAAAACTCTGCATTCGTCGGTAGAGGCAAACTGAGATTCGAATAGTTTGCGCATAGTTTGTGTATTATGTGGCCACGCCTACTTGGTGAATTGCATGGGGCGTGGCTGTCGGTATTACTTTTAAGTCTGTTAGCAATATCAATTGATGACAATTTTATCGAGTATATAAATACTTTTATTATTATGAACACTATGATTTCTATGATTTCCACTATTATTATTGGTTATTTTGGAGAAATGGAGAAAAGGAGCGAGTCCAGCTGAAATTACTGCAAAGAAGCAATGGAAGACGTCGAGCGTGCCTTCTGGATAGAATTAGGAGGAGCAAAAGGAGAATGAGAAGAAGAAGGAAAATGAGTAGAAAAAGGAAAAGGAGAAGGAAAAGAAGAAGGAAAAGGAGAAGGGAAAGGAAAAGGATTGAGTACACAATAATGTTCGTTCTGATTCATCTGGACTGAGTATTCCTTGTCCATATTTAATAGTTGCTAAGCATTAATACCAACCAGGGCTCGTGTCGAAGGTGAGTAGCGGGACCGAGGAGGGCGGGAGTTGGGGCGTCACCTCGACAATTAACGGCACAATTAGAAACAATACCAACAACATGCTGTTGACAACGCTCCACGCTTGTGTAGCGCTAAGTGTTTCGCTGTTGTTTTTTACGCCCACATACTTACGGAATGCCCATAATCGCAGCGCAAGACACGAGACACAAGGGCTAAGAGCACCGAGCAGCGCGCACCGAGCAGCACTTGGGCCCAAGACAAAACAGCCCTTATGCGTTAGCAAGATGGGAAAATGCAGCTTTAGCTTTTTACGATGAAAATTGTAATCACAACATATTGCACTCGCGCTGATAGAGATACAAAGCTGATAGGTCACAGCATTTAGCCAAGGATGACAATGTGACCTCGCTCCACACCGCCCTCGCCCTCGCCCTCGCCTTCACGCGCTGTGAGCCTCGTCCAGCTGCCTCGCCTGGGATCACTTAAGACCGTAATCATATCCGGAAGAGATTATGCTGCAATTTACGCCCGAATGCGGCGAACACTTGAGCATTTCATTCTCATCTCATCCCATTGTCCCAGTCGGTTCCCCCTTCCCCCCTCTCGCTGTTGCTTGTAGGTGATGAATTTCTCATCTCTCTCTTTTTCTCCCTCTCTCTCTCTTTCATTTTGTTAAACAATGGAATTGGATTATAATTTCTTGTTGCCGTTGATGGCAAAGTGCTTAAGCGCGCTTGAGTGAGACACGTTGTTTGGCTCGTTGTTTCGTGCTCGAGTTGTATTGACACAATTTGTGCACAATTTCTCTTAGCCTTGCGGGGCGTGTCACAGATGCCTGTCCCGATATGAGTTATTAATATATATGCAATAATAATGCAAGACTTTTGGAGCCAATTGAAGCACCAATGGCGCCTGCCAAATTGTTTACGAGCCGTAAACAATTTCCCAGACTTAATAAACAAGCAATAAACATGGAGAATATGAAGTGGGATGAACAACAATCATATTCATTGTGATGAGTATCTTATCGCGCAGAAGGAGAAATCTAGTCGGGAGTTACCCTGGAGATGGCAGTTTGTTAAATCTTTCAAGATTTGTCGTAGAAGTTGATATTGATATATGTAAATTTCTTAGGATCTGCAATCGTATTCCAGAGTCTTATTTATCATATTAGTCGGGAGGTACACTGAAGATGGCAAGAGCTATTCCAATAGAAACCCTAGACATTTTATATTCAGTTTGTTGAATCTTTCAAGATATTGTAGTATAAGTTGATATTAATATCATCAAGTAAATATTTCATTTCATATGATCTCTAATATTTCAAGGCCTCATTTATCACATAATCTTGTGCATATACTTAGAGTTATGTGCGGACATATTCATTTGAACGCACTTCATTAATTTAATTAATATATTCTTGAAATCGAAGACCGATTTCAGTTAGTTTGATGTGCCTCAATGCTCTCCAGATCCTTCTTAATAAAGATCTTGTGATCTTTATAAGATCTTGTGTTCATTTTGACATTAATTAACTCAAGGAATAAATTAATTAACAATCTATATGTTTTTTATGTAGTACGCAAATCTCTCATCTTATCTTGCCAAAGGTATTGTATTTTCGAATATATTTCCATTGATATATGATCATATACTACATTGATCCTACATATAGATGGTGAGTAAAGGCTATTTATTTACTGCAGATCTCATTATATAACTAAAGAAAATAAGAATTTTCCGTTTATCAAATACTTTTTTTTGTTTTGACTTTACTCTAAATATCAGTGAAAAATAAAAAAAAAATATCTTCAAATAAAAATCTTTCAAAAATAAAAAAAGGAAACCTTTTTCTTAAGCTGCCCATTTAATAAAATAAAATAAACTAAAAATTCAAAAACCTATTTGAAAAAAAATAATTTAATACGCTTACAAACTTTCAACTTAAACAACAACAATAAGATTCGTATTTTGAAATAATTTAAAAAATATAATTTAAACTACATAGAAGATTACCACATTCTATATCTGCAAACACATCTAAAAAGTTATGCAAAAAAATAAAAAAAATCGAGCCATAACTTTATATAATTATAATAATTTTTCATATAATTTGATAAACCATCAAACAGTCCAAAAGATCTCCGAGCAGTCAGATGAAACTAGCTAAAAATAGACTGAATATTATTCACCTGAAAACTAATCCAACTCCTAGCCACTTTATTCACTTATTCACAGTTGCGGCAGTTATTTGGCTAACTAAGCGGATATCGTTTAATTAGCTTAATTAATGACGCCGTCAGTTCGTGGCAAAGAAGTGTCAAGGACCCATGATTCAGAGATTATCGGAGTAAGATCTACAGAACTGTGGGCTCTCGGGTAGCAATAGCCAAGGACTTCAATTAGCCAAATAAGGCGGTTGTCTCTGTGTGTGTCTGATTGCGGGCGAGTGATGATGGCTAGCGGATGTTGAGATGAAACAGATGGAAGCATGGAAGGATGGTAGGAGAGTTAGATGGTTGATGCCTGGATGGCTGGATGGTTGGACCTGTGGCGAAATGCCACTCGAATGGTCGTTTGGGCGTGCATAAAGCAAACATCAAAAGGAATCAAATCAGCGCGCGGACAACATGACAAAATGTTAAGGGCCATCGATGTCAGCATTGGGGGTTGGCCTTTGACATCGACAAGGCGGAGGCGCAGATACAAATCGTCGTCGTTGTCGTCAGCCAACTGGCGTTCAAAAGAATGCCGCGAGGCGGTGTCAAAAGTCATTCTCAAATTCTTTTTGGCACAGGGCTAAGTGCAGAGAGTGAGAGAGAGAGAGAGAGAGAGAGAGAGAGAGAGAGAGATGGAGAGAGATATGTGTGAGTGGGTGGGTGGTTTGGGACTTATGTTAGCCAAAGAGAAGTGGACTGCTGACAGTGGGCGGTCTGCTTAGGCATATGGTCGCAGATAGAGAGCATTCGCAGGCGTCTTTTGCTTTCGCATTTGCATTTGCATAAAATAATGCTTTTTTCGCTACCATTTGATTTGATTTCGCTTAAATTATTCATATCCAGCCAGAAATTGCAATGAGGGTCGACACACAGAGGATTGCAATAACAACAACAATGTCGACAACTGCGTATGATATGTCAACTGAAGTGGCAACAGCACATGCAGCAACTTCTTCTACATTTATACCCTGTAAATAGAGTGTGAGCAAGCAGAGATCAGTAGATTGAAATGAATAAATTAGAATTCACACATACAAATAACGTTAATTGCTCCGTTTTTTGTTGACTCTCTTATGATGACATTTATTGCGGACAATGGGACTTTTGATATAGATTATAGAGAATTATTGAGAATTTAGAAAGACTTTGAGAAGGACATAGATATCACAAACAGCAGAAGAAATCTGCTACAATTGAAGCATAAGATACTCTCATGCCTAGCTATTCAATCATTTATGTCGTATTTGAGATATTAATTAATTTATTCATTCATGTATTTTTTATACCCTGACCCCATTCAAAATGGGAAATCAGGGTAAAATGGTTTTGTTAAATGTATGTAACAGGAAGAAGGAGGTGGCAGACCCCACAAAGTATATATATTCTTGATCAGGGCGACGAACTGAGTCGATTTAGCCCTGTTTGTCTGTCTGTTCCCCCATCCGTCCATCCGTTCGTCTGTCCGTATGTTTGAACGCATCCATTGAAGCATCTAGACAAGCTAGAGACTTACATTTTTTTAGGGTCCGTGTATAGCACGCGCTTGTTAAGTTTGTTAATAAAAACGATAACTATTTTTGTTGTAATGTTATCGATTTTTTAACCTTATCGGAAATATTGTATCTTCCACTTCTTTAGAGCTGGAGCCTCTAATTTTTGCACATAAATTTATGTGAATTTTATGCAATTTTAATTTTTATTACATTTTGGATACTGGCTCCAAAATTCACAAAAAAAACGTGCAAGCGCTTCTGCTATGCATGTTCACAAATATAGTGAATTTAATCAATAGACCAGAAAGAAGAAGAGCTGAAAAACAGTTAATATTCTGAAGAGAAGATGTTAGTTTGTATATGTATGCAGCAGAGGCAGCAGAAAATACTCTGATTGGTCGCTAACTGATAGAGAGTTTAGCTTACGCTAACTGAGAGCGAGGCTTTTGCAGTTGAGCTCGCCTTCGAGTGAAAGTCTCGCTGTCCTATATGAAGGCAGCTAAAGATCAGAAGAGCTGCTTCTTGCAGCAGCAGCAGCAGAAAGTGCTCTGAGTGGTCGCCTAATGATCGAGTGTGAAGACTGACTCAGAAAGAGGCTCAAGAGTGGAGCTTGAATTAAGTGGACCTGTCGCTGCCCTATATAAAGGCAAGCCTGGTGCAGCGCAGCTTCAGTCGCATTCTTCATCTTCTGGTAGTCGGTCCTTAAGTGCAGCGCGGTGCTTCTCCTCTTCTTCTGTCTGTTGGTAAGTATTCAAATTGTTAAGTATGTTAAGTATGTTAAGCGAAAATGTAAAAGTTATAATTATAATATTTATTTGATGTAAATGTAATATATTTTTAATTTAAATATTATTATTATTAATAAATAATATAATATTAATTAATATTAATTATTATAACGATCATTTAGCAAATGCAAAGCAAGTTTTCATATGTGTAAATATCAATAACTTTAGCAATTCGTATCGGTGTTAACGCAATTTTTTAGTCAGACAAGCCCTACTAGCACTTCGACTTCCCCACTAACTCTGAGTTGTTTAAATGTTTTTGTATGTTTTTAGTAATTTATAGTTAGGTATAAAATTTGTATACATTAACTAGAAAACGTAATAAAAAGCTATTTACATAGCTAAGTTTCGTGTAATGCACACGGAAACTACGTAATCTTTAGATTTCGGATGCCACGCCCCATTCGCTTCACAGGGCTCAGGGTATCCCCTAGTCGAGCAGAGCACTTTTGTTTTGTAATAATGTAAATTTATATATTTTATTCATTCATTTATAAAAGAATATTTATATATTTCATTTATTCATTTTTAATATAATTTATTTATATATTTCATTTTTTTTATTCATTTATAATATTTATTTTTTCACTTCATCTACTATCTACTAGCACTTCTTGTAATCATTTATACAAACATTTGTAAATATTTTTTACTGATGGCAATTCTTGTGCACAAGAAGAGAACATTTCTAAACTCTAAGACAAATTATTATAAGCTAAACTAACTCAAGCCATTTGTTGCCTGCTCCACATGAGCATCTCAGTTGCACTTCCATGAGCAACCGAGTCAAGAGCTAGTATCATAGTACGGCTTGAGGTCCCAGACAGTTCTCGAGATCAAAGCGAAATGCAAATATGCCGGAGCGTCAGGCTGGAGTGGCCAACCAACTCACCTTTAATTAAATTGCGAGAACTCAACGTGTGCCGCACTGATTTGACGGCAGCCATTAAGACGGCTCTTCAGCAAATGCAGCATTAATTGTTTTCATTAAAAAGGGGCACGAATTCATTTGCATTTCTTAAATGCACACGCGAACGTCGAGTCTGAGACTGAGTTGAGTGTAGACGGATCTTTAGCAAAATGGAGAGAATTCAATGTGTATTCGAATGTTGCCCCAAATACAACAATATACAAATTTGAGATTGTTTATAGAGCTTGTTTTGAAGTTGATTTAAAAGTTAGGAATAATCTGAATGAGAAATATAAATTATATATGTAAATTCATATATGACCAGCTCAGCTTGAGATTGAAAGAGTGTAGTAAAAGTTACAAAATATTTGGGATAAAATTGTGTCAGTTATTTTTATTCATCTAGGAATCTCAATTCAACTGGGAATCTCAATTCAACTGCTTTTTTGTTAAATAGATTTCACGCTATATGCAAAAGAATTAATTATTCTGATTCATATGAATTATATGATATCTGCATTGTAGCTAAATGTTTATTTGATCAGCTTTTAACTCTGTTATTATTTATAATCTTTGAATAGAATTGAAATAGAATTTAAAGAGAATGAAATCGAACACATTTATACATATAATAAGAAATAATAATATACCTAGATAATAAAAAAAATTTTTAAAAACTCAAAATAATTTCAAAAGACTCAAAAAATTTTGTTTGGAATTATTTGAATTTAAAGTGGCTCAAAAACTGTTTAAAACAATTTTAAAATACTCAAATCTCAATCAAATACATATATTCCCATCAGATTTACGCCACTTAACTCCCATTAAAAACTGGATATTCTTGGAATTATATTGAAGAATTGATTTATTGCTTAAACATTATCAATAATTTCGCTTAGTCGCTAAACAATTTCAATGATTTCGATAAAATTTGATTCCATTTCAACCAATTCATAAATACGTAAATATATACTCATACATATACTTAGCAATGACGATGAAGTTCTTGTTGTGACATTCAGATTTAGTAGGCTAGATTACATTTCGAACTAACTAGGCTTAGTACACGCACACTTAAGAGAGACATATGCAGATACCCGATCGAGTATCCCCAAAGTTCAATTAACTATTTACAGTTTGTTGTATAAATAAAATCGACATTAATTTGCTCTTCGAATCACACATACTATATATAGATACACAGAGATATATAACTGTTGATTTTCGTTAGCCTAAGGTGCTCTAGAAGAATAGGTTCTCGATTGGAAAGATTATTGCACAGGTTATTGTTGAAACCGTTGGGTGGGAGGCCAAGCGCTCAGAGCAGACCATGGAGAGCGCGCACCGCATTGCCCAGGGTCGTGCCGCTGCCCTCATCATCATCATCAGTGGCTGCTGCTGCTGCTGACGTTACGAACTGCAGTCAGTCGATGAGCAGGTCGTTGCCGGACTTGCCTTTCGCCGTCGAGGTCGCCGTGCAGCTGGCCAGGTTCTCGGCGTAGTATCTCTGTCAAAACACCTTCGCTATGAACGGGACGTTCTCCAAGGCAGCTGCCGTGAGGCGCTGCTGCTGTTGCTGTTGCTGCTGCTGCTGGGCGGGATGGGTGAGCTGCATGAAGGGCGAGCCGGTGGAGTAGTCGCCGTGCAGCCCGACAGAGGGCGCCTGCAGATGATGGAAGTGGCTGGCCGTGGCTGGCTCCTGGTAGGGCGTACGGGTCCAGGCCGAGTTGCTGGCCTCGCCGCTGGACAGGGGGGGCGTGGTGACGTTGATGGGCGGCGAGAGGCTGCCCGAGGAGGAGTCGGGCGTCAGCTGGCTGGCCTGGCTGTAGTTCGAGAGGGGCTCGCGCCGCGTGTACTCCCGCCGGCGCTCGTACGACGGCGGCAGATCGTCGTCCAGGCAGTCGCCGCCCAGCTCGTGCAGCTTGCGCATGTGCTTCTTGAGATCGAAGTTGCGGCAGAAGCCCTTGGCGCACACCCGACACGTATACGGCTTTTTGTCGTTGTGCGTGTGCATGTGGAAGGTGAGGTTGTAGATCTGGTGGAAGGCCTTGTTGCAGATGTTGCACTTGTAGGCCTTCTCGCCGCTGTGGGTGAGCTTGTGGTTCTTGTAGTTGCCCTTCTGGTGGAAGCCCTTGCCGCAGTACTCGCACACGAAGGGCTTGTAGCCGGCGTGGATGCGGGCGTGGGTGTTCAGCGTGGAGCTGCGGTTGAAGGCCTTGCCACAGGTCTGGCACTTGTGCGGCTTCTCGGAGGTGTGGATGATCTTGTGCCGGCACAGCGTGGACGCCTGCCGGAATCCCTTGCCGCACACCTTGCACACGAACGGGCGCGCGCCCGTGTGCACCGGCATATGCCTGGTCAGATTGTAGTGCGCGTTGAAGACCTTGCCGCACTCCAGGCACGAGAACGTCTTCGGCTTGCCCCCATTGGCCGAGCCCGGGCTGCTGTCCTCCAGCGAGCCGTGCGGCGATGGCGACCGCGAGCGCGCAGCCCCGCCCACGACGGGCGCTAAGGGCAGCGGCACTGCCAATGGCGGCGTGGTCACCTCACCTGGAGGCGAGCGCTTGCGCTTGAGGCTCGCGTGCTGCGTGGAGTGGGGCGTGCGCATCGGACTTTTCTCCAGGCTCTGCTGCGTGGCCAGCGGCTGCTGCTGGGCAGACTGAGCGACGGCAGCAGCAGCAGCGGCGGCCGCCAGCGGATGGCCCAGGTTGCGGCGCAGCGTCTGCGAGTGATGCAGCGTGGCATTCAGCGAGGCCGTGAAGCTGCTGATGTGGGCGGCACTGGCCAGGGTCTGCTGCTGGGCGGTCAGCGCGGCGTATTGGGCGGCGGCTGCGGCGCACATCAGCTGGTTGGGCGCGTAGTAGAGTAGCGGATACTGCGAGAGCAGCTCCTGGTGGCGCGTGCTCACGAACTGTTGCACGGCGCTGGCCGAGACCGAAGCGGAGGCGGATGCGGAGATCGAGGTGGAGACCGAGGAGGAGCTCAAGCTAGAACCGGCGGGCACATACTTCTTGAAGGCCGAGTCGTAGTTGATGGATGTCATTGTAGCGGGCTCCTCGTCGTCGCCAGTCACCTCGATGGGGCTGCAGGAGCGCTCCGAGTCGGCGTACGAATCGCGCTGCTCCTCCTCATGCGCCAGCGCTTGCTCCTCCAACTGTTGCTGCTGCTGCTGCTGCTGCTGCAGATGTTGCTGTTGATGTTGGGATGGCTGTTTGTGGTCCGGCTCCATGATCTTGGCAATGGAGAACTTGAGGGGACACACGCGCTTGGCATCGCTGCCCGCTGCGGTCTGGTTGCCATCGCTGGCTGCGGTTTCCATGATGGGACTCTTCGATGGCGGCATCATAGCGACAACACCCGATGGACTACACGGTTGCATGCCACGCGGACTCTGCAAAGATGGAAGACAAAGACAAAGGAACCGGGTTAGCGACGTGTATGCAAATAAGCAGCGGGTCATCAATTACGGCATCGAGCATACGCCCCATTGCTGCTCGGCCGAGCGTGAATTATTTGTGGCAATACAAACAAACGCAGCGGAGACGCAGAGGCGTGTCCTTCGCTAACCCCATCACTTACTCTACTCCGATTCTCTCTACATTCTCTGCGAGTTTCTCCAAAAAGCTCACAGCGAGTCATTGTGGCTGCTTAGTCAGCGGGTCGCAATTAAAACAAAACCGCAGCCAAATACCAACAATTATGCAAAACATATTCTAAAGCAGCTCCGAGCGGGCATTGATTGCGCGCCTGATCCTTAACCCGTGCAGCCTTTAGCCACGCTCGACTGGCCACGAACAATCGGGATGCACGGCAAGGCAAGTCGCTGCAGCTAAATTTTATGTATAGCTTAATTCATATATCAATCACAACACACTCGATGCCCGACGCGAATTTTTTGGCGCGGGTCTTGCGCCGCTTTATTTGCACCTCATTAAATTGTTTACACTTGGCTGCAAGTGTAAAGTCTACCAATCGCCGTCTCCACGGCTGCTTCCTCAAGTGTTCATAATGCGCGACATCCGTTATGGAAACGGGTCTCGCCTCTGCTCTCAGCTCAGCCTCTTCTCTACTCTCTACTCTCCCCTCTCTATCCCTCTCTCTTGCTCAACTTCTCTGTCGTCTTTGGGTTTGTGCCCGCTCCTTGCCAGGCGTCGATGCATGGACTACATTTTTAATTAACTTTATTTGACGCTTCAGTAAGTAGCTCGCATATGCCCGGCCCTCTCCTGGAGCTGCGTATATATACGGACATACAGCTATAGTGTGCTCGTATCAAGTACCATTAATTCTATTAGGCCTGACCATATGGGGGCGTACGAAACTTTAGCCCTCAATTGCTTCTTGACACTTGCTCAATCTGTGTGGATGTAGTGCGAAAATTTGTGGAATATTTGAACAACTCGAGTACCCCAATAACTACGAGCTGAGATATTTCCTAAATATATACGGGTTGGGTGTCAGTGTTGAAGATCTTGCTATTTACTTTATAATGTTTATTATATAAATATTAACTATAGATTTCATATGAAAACTTTGAATTATGCATAATAATTTCGTAAAATTTGTTTACTTTTGCGTTTTTAGTCATTGGTAGGTAAAGTTGGTATTCTTTTCAACATATGTCAAAAATGATATATTAATTATAAAAAATAAATATATGAAAAGATTACTATATACTGCAATATATATACTATATACAAATATATATATTTTAAAATATTTTAAATTTTAAAAAATGAATATCAATAAGACAGTTCTTAATATTTATTTAAATTATTTTAAAAACTATAAAAATTTTTTTTAGACATCATTTTAAATATCATTTAAAATATCACGTTAATCCCAAATCATATTAACAGCAAAAGTATCTCAAGATAGAAAATATAAATGTCGCTAAAATATTTTATGAATAGGATCCTATATCAATTTCAATTTTCACAATTTTCCACTTAAAAATTGGATTTATCTTTATCCTAAATCAGGTATAATCCACACATTTTTAAAAATATGAATAAAATGTTATATATGATGTTTTATTCATATTAATTTCAATTCATATTTCGATCATGTAATATTTTAAGTTTATATATCTTCCACATTTCATATTAATTATAAAAATATCTGAAGTACCCAAAATATTCTTAAAATATTCTTCATATATTTCTAAGAAAATTTATATCAATTTAAATTTCATGTTCATTTGAAACTCAAATTTGTTCGCTGAATTCAAATTATGTTGAGTTCAATAGCTCAAAAACATTTGTTATAAATATTATAGAACATTATTGAAAGATAAAATATAAATAAAATAATAATAATAAAATATTATTAAATTATTATACTTCTAGATATATCATATTGATTAAAAATATTATATTTATTTATAAATAAATATTAAAATGAATACAAATATATTAACAAACATTTATAAAATCAATTTAAATTTTTGGAAATATCTTAAGAATTTCTATTCAAATATTTTTGCAAATTTAAGAGCACCTGAACACTTTCACACTTGAACCTTCACTTCCACATTAATTAATTAAAATATATTATATATGCATATATACTATCAGGATACGTACAAAGTAAACCATATTTAGGCGCTGCCCAATCGTATCCAATTTGCGTGCGCTGCCTCGGATGTCACAAGGTAAACGTAAATCAATCAATTTGGAACACGCGCACAATTATCAGATATCGCATAGACTTTTCAGTTATTATCTCTGCACACTTGTCAATTAGTTAATATATTCGTTCCGTTTGCTGTTTTTTTTTCTTTTTATTTATTTCTTTTTTTTTCACTAACGCGATGATGAACGTTGCTGTTCCGCACAGACCCAGCGACCGAAGCGGAATGAAAGCAAACACAGCGTCGTGTGGCCTTAAGAATAATGAAAAGGACTGCCAGGACGACAAGGACTCACTGACTCACTGAGCCTGAGCCTGAGCCCGAGCCCGAGCCTGTTAACTGAGCAAACGCACAGCCAGCGAGGGGTGCGGAAAAAACTACCCTTAAACGCGCTGCACTGTCTTTGGCTGATGTGTGCCGAGCGAGCGAGACGGCACGATGGGACTGCCTGCCTACGGCTGGCCAGGAGGAGGGCAGGACGTAGTGCGACGAGAGGACAGCCAAAAGGACGTTCGCCAACATCATAATGACGTTCAGATTGGATGGGACAACAACAACAGCAGCAGCAGCATTGACGTTACTGTTGCGCTGTTAACGTCGACGCCAGCCGCGACAGCGACGTCAACCGCTTTATGAATTTCGCACAAAATGTCGAATTGGAATAATTTACCGAGAGCAAGCGCAGAGACCGCCCCTAAAAATATTTTATATATACAAGAGCGAGCGAGATGGTGCGTGCGAGAGCGAGAGCGAGAGCGACTCTGTCTTCTTAACGTCGAGTGTTGCCTTAGGTTACATCCACCCCAACTCTCGCACCACTCCCACGCCTCTCTCCCTCTCCCTCTTTCTCTCTCTCTCTCGCTCACTGTTGAGCTGGCCACGCAAAGTGGCAGCCAAAACTTGGCCGTATTCTGTTCACACTTGATTTAGGCTCCGCTGCCCCTCCCCCTGCCCATGCTTCTGCCCCTGCCCCTTCCCCTGTCCCTCCCTTAGGGCGGACTCTGCAAGCATCTGCAAGAAGCGCAGCCAGACGACGAAATGGCAGCGCCTCTGGTCGCCCACTCGAAAGAGTTGACGTTGCCCTCTGCCACTTGTCCACCCAGCTCCATCTCCCTCTCTCTCACTCTCATTCTGTCTGTCTCTTTCTATCTGCGATCCTCCAGTGTGCATGCCTTTGTTATGCATTTCAATTGCCGTTTGGCATTTCGTTTTATCAGCGTCTTTGTTTGCACATCTTTCACCTTTACTCTGACGCTGTATAATGGCAACGTCTACTGCTCCAGCTCCGCCTGCATTCGAAATGGGTGGGGTGGGGCGGGGGCGGTGTCGGACTGAAGTCCACGGCCTCACCTCGCTCTGGCTCGGTAAATATAATCTTATATTCATTTTGATGATATCTCACAGCACGACGCGACATTCTCGGGTTCTGTTTGCTCTTAGAGTTTTCTTCTCGCTGGCAGCGAAGGAGCAGGACTGCGGCTACTGAGACTCTCGCTATTTCTGCCTGCCGCTGCAGTTGAGCAACTTGTACATCCAAAAGCACAACTCTTCAGGGATACCAGAAAGGCCAAACACACACAGAGAGAAAGAGAGAG
Source organism: Drosophila meridionalis (assembly GCA_035045145.1). Classification (NCBI taxonomy): domain Eukaryota; kingdom Metazoa; phylum Arthropoda; class Insecta; order Diptera; family Drosophilidae; genus Drosophila; species Drosophila meridionalis. The sequence goes on from JAWNPG010000031.1 coordinate 525,814, forward strand.
TGAGAGAGAAAAGGAGAGATAGAGAGGGACTCTACTGTGTCAAGCAGCATAACGACAATGAATCCGAACACACTCTGTTGCTTTATCATTTTAAACGACGGCAAATAGATGCAGATAGTTGCAGCAGACATCGATTTTGATTGCTAAGCAGAAGGGATCTAATAATATAGTAGGTTTACAGTGTGTGTACAAGAAAGGGTTCAGGAGCAAGGTTTGATAAATGGATATGGTTATACACATATTCCAACTAGTTCAATTATTTTCCTCTGTGGACTATCAACTCTTTAAGATATAAACAAAATATCGCATTGAAAGGGGTCTACGATCCTATATAGAATTCACAGTGGGCGGCATCACATCAGCGCAGACTTAGCCTGCTGCCTTAATGCTGAATATTATCTATGTCATTCGAGCTATAGTTCAAACATTGTTTCTATTATCTACAATATATCTATAACTAAATTTTGTTCGTCTTAAAATGCAAATGTATAATAAATAATGTATATTTAAATATAATAAATTTGACTAAAGAATATGTTTGTATTGGATTCTGTGACTTCTAATCTAAATACATTCATATATATGTGTATATCTATATACATATAAATTTCCCAATATGTCTAAACAAAATAAGAGGCAGGAATTATGTCTGTGAACCTTAAAACATTACTGAATATATATCCAGCCCAACTGAGTTATATTATTCCTAAGACACTTATTCGAACTTTATCATTTATATGTGTAAATTAATCAGAATATTCTTTCTAATTGCATCTAATTTAACGGAATTCCCTTTCTAATTAAAGTTACAAAAGCCAAAAGTCACCTAACTCTTCCATATCCATTCTTAAGTCTCACACGTATCGCTGAGTATATTTTAGTCAACCACCGAAGACTAACTTGTTTATTTTTTTTTTACAGGCTCTGCATTTGTGTTTGCAATTTACTTAGTGCTCTACCAACCCTCGCCCCGCCACACTCTGCCATCTCTCTTCTCCCATCTCGCAGCTGTGGCTCATCCTTGATGTCCTGCTGCACTCTGTCCTGTTACGTTTCGCATTCAAAGTTAGCATTATCTGACTCTACACGCCCATTTATTTCTCGTTCCTCTCTCCATGTATGTGTGTGTGTCCATGTGTGTGTGTGTGTGTGTGTATACGCCATGTTTGCACGGCCTTTGTGACCAGACGTAGGCCATTGCTGAAGAGAGTCGAGCTGCACCATCAAAGCAGACTTAGGGCAATGGCTGTGCAGCAGCTGGAGGAGCAGCAGCAGGAGCAGGAGGAGCAGCAGCAGGCAATAAGCCCCATCATCTAGTCTTCTATGTGGCATTTTGTTGTTGTCGCATGTGAATATTCAGTTTGTTTGTTTTATGTTTTTGTTTGTTGAAATTCGACTCGTCATTTTTTAGTGCAGCATTAAATGTGCAACTTTTTTTATTACCCTCTAACATGAGCATATAACATGCATAAGGGTATGCAGGATTAGGGCAAATGCATCTGAGCATTAACAATCTAATCATGTACGTCTATCTACTGTGTGAATGGGCGAACAGGAAGAGCTATGGGAATCTGTAATTTTGAATAGAAGTTCTTTTGCATATTCATTTTTGAGACAGCAAAATAGTGGGAAAATTTGAATATCTCAATTTGATTTCATTTAACAAAGTTGATATTCGGCAACTGATACATAACATTTAGTCGTAGATTTTTGCGAGCTGAGTTCAGTTCTATTGAATGAACAAGAGAATAAGTTGAAACAGTTTAACATCCATTGAAAAATAAAATATAAAATTAATTTTTTTTAAATTGATTATTGCATTCAATATTTTATAATATAACTATTCAATCCTATCATATTTAACTCAATTTCTGTTTTCTTTTGATTGTGACTAGAATTTTCAATATGAACAATATGGAATGCAAAGTGAAAGATACGAAAAATAATTGTTAAGCCTTAGCGCTTATCAAAATCATTCTCTTCTGCCTACTGCAGCTCTAATGATTCAAGTGTGATTGTGTATGATTGATAACTGTGGCCAGCAAAAGTTGATGAATTTCAATAAACAAAAATCTAAAGAGACTCTAACTCAATGCCAGTTGCCAAAAGAGAGGCATTTCAGTAGTGGAGAGGTCTTTAAGGAGGAGAGCGCAAGGAAAAGATGGATGTAGGACACCTCTTCAGTATTGCAGCAGACCAAAAGTCCATCACCAACACCAGGACCTGAGGACCTCAATGACCAAGAGTCAATTATTAAGAAATGAAAAAAAGGACTTGGAAGGCAAGCCATGATACTTTGAGATACTTCCTCTGCATTTTAGTAAAACAAAAATATCTTTATGAAAGAAGAGAAGAGCTTTATTGGAATTAACCTATTAAATATTTAAATAAAAAAGTGCAGATATGCAATCGCAATATATGCAAGAAAATCTAGGCATCAGACTTAGGACATATATAAGCTAGTGTCTATTGGCTAGACCAGCTTTACTAAACTTTCCTCTCAATGCGGATTAAACATAATATACTGGCGATTAGCTTCATTGACACTTAAACTGCAGTTTTATGTTAAGTGTGACCCAGAAAATAAATTATGGATTAATTATTAAATTAATGAGAGAATATTAATAAATTCTCAAAGATTTCTCAAAAGAAAGTATCAAATTATTTAAACTTTTAATATTATTTAACTATTTCCATTTCGATACAAACTAAATACTGTTACTAAAATATGCAGAATTTCAAGCCAAAATCATGCAAATTCTTCAGACTCAAATTATTAGTTCAACCATTTCAAAGTAGATAGAAGAGATAGATAGACATAGAAGAGTTCCAGACAATTGCACATGAGATTGCAAACTCAAAATGTATTTGAAACTGGTTAAGACTATCAACAAAACGAGCTAAACGATTCGAGTCTTTTATGTTTATCGCTAATTATCTCGAAATAAGCAGACTACCTACCTACACAAATGCACATATATAACTATATTCATGTATTGGCAAATAGAAGAAACACATTTGGAGAATCTTCTGCACACTGCACTCCTATTCAGTTGGCATATAATTTGTGGGTGTTGTGAGGAATTAACCTCTTAATGAACTAATTTACTAAAGATTAAGACAGCAAACAAAAGGCGACCACAGCTAATTGTGTGTCAGGCTGAGATAGGAGAAGGAGCAGGAGAACGAGGAATAAGGAAATGAGAAAAGAAACGAAACAGAAGTTGGCAGGCAGACAGTTGAGATAGAGAGAGAGCAGGCAGGGCTGAGTCAAATGGACGACTCGTAGCTGCGATCTCAGATGCGGGACAAGCAAATTGCAAGGCGGTTAATCTATTTAAACGCGCCAAATACACGCGACACAATGGGAGAATCGGACTAGAGGACCATGAGGATGCGTCGTTCGAGTGCACAGATTTAGGGATAGAGCGGATCACAGGCCCAAATAGCCAAGTTCTAGTCCACAGGCAGCGGGACAAAACAAAGGCAGCAGAAACTCGTCTAATTGCGCTCCTATGAGGCGGCCGAAGGAACCAAAGGACGATGCGAACCTGCCGCGCATGCGCAAAAGCCGATTGTTCCTAGCAGAGCAGCAGCCGAGGCAGCAGCAGAAGCAGAGGCAGCGGCAGCACAATCATCCCTTAATCTGTGTCGGTAATCGCCAAATCGCCTACAAAGAGCGGGCGAAATCTTTTTGAACTTTTACAACCGAAAAGAAGGTTAGCAAAATATTATTATAAACCTACGTGTTTCGCTTTACTCTTGAATGAACTCAAAACATTTCAATCGTCGTAATGTCCCGTGTTCCCGTTCCCATTCTCATTCCCATTCCGGTTCCCATTGCCCATTGCCCGTTCCCACTCCTCGCTTCTGTTGCCTATTGCTAATATAGCGATTTGCGGGATTACATCAATTGTGAAATTGGTCAAACACCGCAATTGTTTCCATTTTGCAAATACGGACGGATATTTGTTGCCCGGACACACAGACGCCCACGCCACTTGTGAGCACCCAACGGACAGTCCGACTGTCCGAGCAGCTGTTGAGTTTCCCTCGAGTATGGTCGCCTGGCCAATGGATCCTGTGGGTCAGTAGCCTGTGTTCTCCTGCTTCCATTCATGTCGTCCGCTCTTGCACAATGCCGTGTAATCGCCCTAGCTTACTGCAGATTATGCAAGTAACTTGGGCGATAGAGAATGTTTCATTGTCTGCGCATCTCCTTTGATTTCGAGTAATTTTCATTGGAATTACACATGCATGCCACATAGACTCTATATATGCATATGCGACAATCTGCGCTTCAAGGTGTAAATCTTCAATTTTAAGGTTAATTTCTGGCAGACCCGGGATCACAGCCGAGGTGCGAGCTGCAAATCGTTTTACGAGCTTAGTAGACCAGCAGCAAATTAGATCTGATACTAGTCGGCTTCGGTTAATGATCTAATTATAGATGGTATATATAGTTATAAAATCTATATATAATGTTATATATTTCTATATTTTACCTAGCATTTTTAAGGATGTTTCTTATATCTTTGGTTTCTTTTTATATAAATTTTGTGTTCGATTTTTGTATTGTTTTCTTTTTTTAGAATCTCAATTTAAATATGTTTAACTAACATATAAGTTATATTTATTTTTATTTTCAGTTTTTGGCTGTAGTCTTACAACTGATATATATTTTTGACAAATTCTATATAGCCGAGTCTATTTGCCTTATCCAGCACAATCTCGTTTCACTTAAATCTGGAACATTGAATTTTGGTGTCTTTATAATTCTTAGCTTTAAACGGATTTAAGGTATTTTTAGTTTATGTTAAATTTAGTTAATATATAACATTATTTGGGAGTCATTTAAGCGCGTTTAAAGTCTTCCAGCTTTATTATACAAATTCAAAATCATTTGAGGAAATTCTTTCAGAATGATGAAGCATTTGATATGATACTCAAAAGATTTTGTATGGACTAAACTCATTGAAAATGGGTAAGCAGAGATGAATGTCTGAAAATGCTTGTAAGTGAGAAAAGGAGGCGTGGCAGATCTACAAAGTATATATAAATAGTAATAAAAAATAATAGTTTGACGATACCAGCTAGTAAAAAACAAATATAGATACCATTTACTGTACTCAGACATCTCTTTCAACTATATTTCCCATCTTATAACTTCACAGAGTGTGTGAAAACTCTATAAATCTGTTAACAGTCCATCAAAAATGCATTTGGCAACCTGTTGACCGCACTAATCGCATTAATTGATGCAAATCTTGTGCATTTGACATTTGCTGGGCGCAGCTTCTGTTGGTGAGTGGGAGCGCACGGCCCACGGAGCGGGCAGATAAAAAATGGAAAGCCATTGGAATACTATTTAATTGACAGTAATAGGCTTAGGGCGCATTAGCATAATTTGGGGACTGGGACAATGAAGTCGCGTGACCAGAAACTTATGGAAGAACTCAGTTTAAAGGTAGAGAAACTTATTGAACTCCAGCTTAAAGGGTTGCTATACAATGCTGATAACAATTTGTCAACCCTCGGATGTTTCTTAGAGAGGGAGAGTGGGAGTGGGTGGGGGCTGTATATGTATGTATGTGTGTGTGTGTTTTTTTTAGTGTTTTGTTTGAAAAGTACTTGTTTAATCGGTTTGTTTGTGACATTTCTATTGCTAACCCTGCGCTGTGGTCTTTGTTTACTTAGTGGTAGACTTGACACGCGTTCGGCGCACCACCCAACCACCCAACCACCCAACCGCACAGCCACACAGCCACCCAACGGAAAGGTTCTGCCAGCAGCTCACAATGCTCATCCACCCAGTCAACAGTCGAACTCGAACTCGAAAGAGTTCTCGGTTAGTAGGTGTGTCTGTTTGTGGGTTTCCACTGCTCATCGCCATCGCCATCGCCATCGCCGTCATCAAACTGGCACACGCAGAGGAAAAGTTTGCTCTGCTCGCTGTTGGGTGTGGGCGGCGGGGGCGTTACTTAAGTGCTGCCAAACAAAAAGAACACATTTGCCGGGGTTTATTCACTTCCCTCAGTGGCGAATATGCTGCGAGTGTGAATTGTAATTACAGTGAAATCAGCTTTTGGCACTTGTTCGGATTCTTCTTCCGTCTGCCGAGGCTGAGGGGTTGACTCACACAAAGCAGTCAGGGAGGGGTCGTGGGGGGGTGGGGGAGATGGGAGGATGGCTCTAGCTCTGCTTTGTTTGACTCTGAGTCCTTTTGGGCGGAGGCGTGGCTGTTAAGAAATCGCACACATGACGCGTGATTTATTTTTTCCTAATTGGCTTTCCAGCGTATTTCGGCATTTATTCGCCCACCTCCCTGCACCTCCCCCTGTCATATTTCCATCCTGCATTCATTCATGACAGCAACTCTTGATTTGATGTGCCAACTCTCAACATCCTGCGGTCACACAAGGGGGCGTGCGTGTTCGCCTTCTGGTAGGCGTTGCCGGAAATTGTGGCTTAGCGATCCAAATTAATCGCTTGACATCGCTCAATGGAAATATTTTTACAAACAATTTATTGGCGAAATTGAAATTGAGTGGGAGAAGTGCAGCAGGCAGCGATTCCTGCGAATCCCTAATAGGATTTCTGTATGAAGCAGCCAGTTGTGGGTCTATTAAAGACAATCTTAGATGTGCCCTGACTACGATATTAGTAAATCCATATATCAATTATGCCAGTTGAGTAAATTACAAGTATTTCAGCGCATATCAAAGGCTGCTTGAAACCCCTTCAGTTGTAGATTGGCAAATTCTCATTAAGTTAAGTAAATATTTATATTGCACGGCTTATATAAGACAATGTACGTGAATTCCCTTGACAGATCAAAATATTCATTTCAGCTTGATTGCTTCCTGCTTCCTTTTTCACAACTCCTCAAACAATTTAGAGGTTTAACTGCAGAGCAGGTTAAACAATCTAAATAAAACTGTGGAAGATTATGTCTATTTTTTTTTTATCTGCCATGCATTAAGTAGGCGAATATAATATATAGTATATATAACATATAATATATAATATATAATATATAATATATAATATATAATATATAATATATAATATATAATATATAATATATAATATATAATATATAATATATAATATATAATATATAATATATAATATATAATATATAATATATAATATAATATAATTTTAATCTAAAAATATATTAATAAAGCTAAAGGCTCCTTATGGATAAAAATATTGTCACTCTGGCTATAAAGTTTCAGCAGATGCTTGCCCTATGAGGGCATAAAAATAATATATCAGCGCCCTATTTGCATGATAGTCTATGTGAATAAATAATTTAAAATTTTTTTCTTTATCTTCAACAAAATGAGGAAATATTATTATGTCCCACAATCCATGGCCACGTTTGCAGGGGTCATGAATATATGATCTGTAGATCTTGAAGATAAATGTTGCATTCCAATCAACATTTCAGAATATATCATATTTACTCATGGATACATGTGACTTTATAATGCAAACATCAAGTCTCTAGTTTCAATAGCAACAAAATGCATACAGCGCATGTGGAACAGACAGAAAGACAACCAGACGAACCTTGCACAATGGCATTGTTCACTTCATGAACGAGCGTAAAAGTTAAATTGAATTAGGCACAATAAAAAGAATGAAATCAGAATCAAGTGACAATAAATTGCTCATATGCCGAATGCAGCAGGCAAATGAAACAAAGCAAAGCAAAAGCTTGAAAGCTGAGATTATAGATGTACATAGATATATGTATGATTTTATATACAATATATGTAGATATATTAGAGTCTTCATATTCCCTTATGTGTATAAAGATATAATTATATAATATGAGATTATATACAGAGATAAAATGAGAATATGTCAGAGATGGCAGAGCCAGTTTGTGTACAGTGTAAAACTCATATCTAGTATATCTTTCTCTCTTATATTTTATACAACCCTTTTATCTGCGGGTATCATTTCTTGAGATGATATTCAACTGTGAATGGATCTCATTTTGCCTTTCTTCTTCTTGAATACTCGAGTCAGAGCATTGTCTATGTGTCAGCCAGCATTATCCTTTCTGGCCGGAGGTAAAACAAGTATTTACCCTTTCATAATTTAACCAAAATATTTAAGGCAAATATTTAATAAGCTGTGCATGCAGTTTGACTCAATTAAGCAACTAATCACGGCAGCCTCTGGATCTAATCCTTTTGTCGGAGCAGGCCCAATCCCCTCATTAACCTGCCAGGCAGTCACAATAGGCGACTCAGTAGCCTAAGAGCATCAGTCTGAGCCTAATGTTTCCCCTGCCCTTCAGGTAGCGCATCGAGTGTCGGTGCGGATCAAAAAGATTTCAACAATCGGACACAAGTGCAGTCGCAGCAAATGCGCTGACGGAGTATTTTGACAGGTCTCAGCACTGTATATAATATAATGAGAGGCTGCTGCATAGTCGGGATCTCTGGCAACTATTTCGGCTGATCTTGATTGCAGCCTCGGCTGCTGCAATTCGCAAATCTTCTTCACATTGTGCAACTTCTGACAATGCAATTTGCTCCGTTATCTGCGGCTGACCAGCAGCTGCGGTTTATGCCACAACAGATCGAACAATGACTGAACATCTCATTATGCTGCGTCCAGGTGAACTCCGGTAATTAAAAAGATAAGTATTATAATCTTACGATATATGATGTTATATGCATGTATATTTTGTCTGAATTTTATGGAATACTATTTAGTCATGTCTAATTTTCTTCGTCTTTCAGCTGGAATATCTCGGAGTTGACCATGGATTGTATATGGTATATATATAAAATGATAAATATATGGCAAATTCAGAGTTTCGTAAAAATGTATGTAACAGGCAGAAGAAGGCGTGGAAAACCCAATGATGTTTGAATATTCTTGATCAGTATGACAAGCTGAGTCGATCAAAATGTAGACTGAAGCAGTTTTCCTTGATATAGAATCATATATATTTATTATTATGGCGAAATACAGTTCTTAGTTTGACAAAATAATAACATAAAAAAAAAATTTAAATTCTATATTTTTAAATTCTATATTTAAGTTTACTTTAATATTTTGAATGATTTATTCCTAGATGCTCATATTGTGACTGACAATATTTGGACTTATGACTGGACATTTGAGTATTGGAGATCTATCTCTCCTGCTAGAGCTATATAAAGGTATAAAAAATACCAAACTATCAATGAAACTACTTCCTATTAATAGTCGCAAACAAGACCTTCAGTAAAGACTAGATTAAAAATCAACCCTGCAGCCAATCGCCACATTCAACTTGTTTACATTGTAATATCTCTCTGTTTAACCACTGTTAACTTCAATTCAAGTCAATGTCCAAGTGCCGCCAGAACGTGTCATCAACAGGCCAATAATAACTACTTAAACTTCATTGCCGCCAAATTCTTTTTCCGGCCAACAATGCTCGAGGAGACGTGACCGGAAATAAGTAAAAGCCAATAAATCACCCACAGCACAAATACTGCAAATACTTGAGTCCTGTAAGAAGGGACAAGAACGAGTGCGCTAGTGTGGGGTGTACACGACTAGCAGTTACCCTGGAATGCCGAGACGAGAAACTAAATATGGGATTATTGAAATCTTTATAAATATCTGAATATGGAAAAATTGAAATCTCTATAATTATCTATAAAAATATATGCAATGTTATAAATTTGTTAACTCTGCTGTTAAACGAGATATATATTAAAAAATTTTAATGAATTTCATGGAAATGAACAAATTTATCGTTCATTCTAATTATTTTCTATCATGCCCTTATAAATCCAACTATTAACAGAAAGACAGTTCTACGAGGCATAGACCTCCATCAACTCGATTGCTGCTGCTTTTAAAGTATATATAGATTATGGACTCCTATGGATTGCGGATCAGTAAGCAAACCTTTAATGTATAATCTATAATGTACTAAATACTATATAAATAAAATACATATACATATATATAGTATATAATATAATAAGAGATATATACTTCTAGAAATATCATATCAACATCATCACTTGATATATGATCTATTCCTCTCCCACTCTAGCCGTATCAATACAGGTACTGGGTATCTCTTAAGCACACATTGAATACCATTCGAAAAGAAACACTTTTAAACACAACACTAAAACAATCAACATTCAAACATATTGAACACAGAAGCTATAGACAATAACCAACCCAGTTTTTTAGAGGCTGGTGGCAGATAGACTGGTTGACTGCTTGGTTGGTTGTCTGGTTGTCTGACTACCGGAAGATGAGCTAATAGGACGCGTGCCGGGAGCGTCGTTCAGTTTGTTGCAATTATAATTGTATTGGCTGTCTGGTTGGCGTTTGGGTCGCGTGTCGCACATTTATTGGGTAGGTGAATGTCATAATGTTGCGTAATACGCTTAACCGCAGTTCCTTTACGAGGGTTGAGCTAGGACTGGGCTGGGCTTGGCGTCATTTTGGTCTGAGAACTGAGCACTAAATGGGATCAAATTGTAGTCCTCGGGCTCCCGACACGCGTTTTTTTTTCTATATTTTTAGACCGTTTGACTTGTCCTGTTTGCAGGTTGTTAAGCACCCTCAACCCTTGCGTGAGCCATTTGTCACCCGGAAGTGTTAGCATTGCTACTGCTGCTGTTGCGTTTTATAACCGGAAATAGAGCGACAAGCGGCACAGTTTTCCACCAACACATCACATCGAGCTGAGTGTTTCTGACATGCGCTGCTCGCCCACCCGCCCCTCCGCGCGTCCGTCCGCCTATCTCTTTATTAGCCCTGTGCTAAGCAGCTTGAAAGTGTTTCTGAAACGCATTGGCCTTGATAGCCAGGCGAGAGGTGAGGGCAGAGGCCAAACAAGCGTGTGAACAGTCAATTTGCATTTATTAATTCGTGGTATATTATTAACAAGAGTGGGAGGAGGAAAGAAGAGATAAGAAATCTGAAAACATTTATTAAATATTAACAAGGTTATATCTAGATGTTATAAATAGATGTTGAATGATTTTAAAATTCTTTATCCATTTTCTTGTTTCTTTTCTTCATTTTCTCTCTTCTATCTCTCGCCTAGTCATTTCTACTAAGATCATTAATAGCCTCTCTCTTACACTCAGTCTCTCTGTCTTTATCTCTCACTCTCTCACCCTCTCTGTCACTCTTTCTGTCTTTATCTCAGTTTTTTGTCCCTCATTCTCTATCCCTCTCTCTCACACACTCTCTTTCTCTTTCTCTCTCTCTCTATGTCTTTATCTCAATGTTTCTCTCTCACTCTCTCCTACTCTCTCTCTCTCTCTCTTTCTGTCTTTGTCTCAGTTGTTCTCCCCCACCCCCCACTCTGTCTCTCTCTCTCTCTCTCTCTCTCTCTCTCTCTCATTCTCGCTCTCTCTCTCTATATATCTCACTATCTTTTCTCTTTCACTCTCTCTCGCTCACTCTCGTTCTATCTATCTCTCTTACCTCGTTTTTTCCCACTTACATTCTATAAGTCAATAAAAGCACGCAACACTCAAACCCCAATCTTTATCCACATATGTTTTCAGTTCTTCGAATTACAGCGAAACTAAAGCCGGAGCAAGGCAAAGCAAAAGCTGGCACGAGTCAAAGGTGTAATGCGAGGTGGGGGAAACGGGATTGACAAACAATTAATGAGCAGTTGTTTAGCTGTTTTTTCCTTCTTTTTCAATTGAAGAGAGAGAGAGAGAGAGAGAGAGAGCGAGGGAGGGAGCAGACTAGAGACAAAGAGCAACTGACAGCTGAGGCACAAAAGAGTGAGGCGAACTGATGTGAAGCCAGTGGCAGGACATCAAGATGCGAGCACAAAGGCAGAGCAAGCTAAGGCATATGCATTTCATTGAATGTGGAACAAACGAAAGCATAAAATTTCGCTTTCAATTACTTAGGAAGGAGCGAATGATTATGTGTTTAGCTGCTCGCTTGTGGAACATAATTAACCGGAAGCCGAAACACGCGCCAGACGTACCAGAAACCGCCAAAAGAATCCAGAGACCGAGTATCTCCGCCCAAGGATCGCGTGTCAACAACCGTGCAGCTATGCGAGCCTTGGCCTCTGGGCGGACGGAAAAAAGCACTTCCGCTGCCGAAAGCGAAATTGAAAGCGGCGCAGAGTGAAATCAAATGTCAGGCAGCGAGACCAAGGACCGAGGACCAACGCCCAAAGAGCCAACCGGTTTGATCATCATGATCATCGTGATCGGCATTGAGCAAGCCGTAAACAAGTACAACATTTGATCATTCTGCTTGCCCACTCAAGGAGCTGCCCCAGCGGCAGCTGCGCCTCTGCCAAAATCACAAATCTCAGCCAACAATTGTTCCTTCGCGCACATTGCTTCCTGTCTTAGCGCTCAGCCGGCGCATTGTGCGATCCGCCACCGGAAGGATCAACAGCAGTCGCAGCAGCAGCAGCGTAAGCAACGTCTACTAGGCACGAGGGTAACGTGTCCTTGCCGCGCCTTGCCTTGCCTTGCCTTGCCTCCTTTTCTCTTGGAGGCGTTTGTGAGGTGAGCTGAGTGTCGCATATGTAGCAATTAAATTGCCTGATGCTGGAACATGTGCAAAGAGAATGTCGCTCGAGCGCGTGCCGAGATCGAGTCTCCGAGGGAGTTTCTTGAGGAGGCGTTACGACTGCTGCATAACATTTCCATAAGGCATTTCCGATCATCAACTGATTGGAGTGGAGTGCAGAACGAAGCAGCTGCGGCTGAATACGTTTTGGCATTTGCCTTTCTGATTAAGCATTTGGGTTTAGATGGGGTTTAAGTGAGAGGAACAGTTAGCTGAAATACCTGGGCATGAAACTGTACTGGCATATGTAACTGAGAAGAACAGTTAGCTGAAATACCTCAGCATGGAACTGTACTGAGATTTTCATATAACTTCATATAAATGCAAGATGTAGTTGAATTCATATCGAATACAGCTTAAGGTTGAGAGAAACAGGAAGGTAATATATAATGTATAATATATAACAAATAATATAATATAATAAATATAAATAATATTTACATATATTGTACTATATAAAACTACAACTTATAAATCGATCGTTTTAACTTAGCAGCTGCAAACAACCAAACTATAATAAATGTAATTCTGTCAATGAAAAACGAGAGATAAATTTAAGTCACTTTAGATGCCAGCCAATTCATGTTCTAACTACTGATTCGTCAATGGATTTCCTAGCTTTCTAAGCTATGCTCACTTAAAAATGTTATGCTTAAAGCAAAGAGTATATATATAATAAGAGTATATACATACGTACTTACATACATAATTGAAGAGATACTTAGATAGATACTCACATAAATACTTACATACATACTTACATACATTCTTACATACATACTTACATACATACTTACATACATATGTACTTGACTTACTGCCTAATGCCTGACATTTGAGTGAATCATCAGTAAGATCTGTAATAGCAACATTTGTATTTGAGTGAATGAGGATTTTCCAAGAGTGGACATGCCAGCGCACTCCACACTCTCATCAAGCCCGCCATGTGAGTCACAAAGTAGAATCAATCAATTTACAACTGACATCAGTGGCGATCGGACTTGATTTTCTTGTGCTCCCGCAAGTTGGGAATTCAACCACAAACAATAGGTTAGCTTAAACACTTACTTACTTATAGTATCATATGTCATATACAAACATACTATATACAATATTTGTGCACACCTTCTACATACATATACATATGTATATTATTATATATAGTACATTTTAAACTCAAGAACGAGTCTGTGCCTTTAAAATCAAACTTGGTATGTGATTTTAAATATGTTCTTATTTTTCAAGATATTTTATACAAAACTATTTTACATATTTATATATTTTTATATAATATTCATATTTTTATATTATTTAAAATATTAAATTGAAAATATTGTAGGCGTGAATAATTTATAATAATTTTTATTTGTAATAATTTGAAATTTGAATATATTTATTTTTTATTTAAAATTTAGCAAACTCTCTTATTAAAACGAAATGTGCAACAACTATGCCTTGTCTCCGTATGCTTGAAAATATATTTTTTAATACATGCTCAAATTACATATGTATATAATATTTATGGCACTCGAATCTAACTCGTTGCCTCACTCCAGCTGAAGGAGCTGCCATTAGCAGATGCCAAATGCACATACTTAGCATTCCAACTAGAGGAAGAGAAGAGAGCGAAAGGGGATGGGAGGGGGAGACGAGGCTAATTGACCGGGCGACTACTTGAGTGCTCAATGAACACAAGCAACAATGGAACTGGCGAAGCTCGAAAAGGAACTCAAACTGCCAAGTCACAGTCATGGCAACAGGAGCAATAAAATTTAATATCCGCTTCGAGTGTGCGATTCGCCCGATTCGAAGGAGCAGCAAAAAAAGCGAATAGAAATGTTTGCATAATCAGCCCGGACACCGGCTGTTGGCGTAGGTATAGATACGACAAGGACTTCCAGCAATAAAAAAACGTCGGAAGGAATAGATAAATCACGCGTCGCCCAAGTGAGAAAACTCCCCGTAAGCGGAAAGTGAATGTGGGGGAGGAGCAGGAGGTGGCACCGCTATAAAAAGCCAGCAGAGCCGGATAACGATAAGAACTTTACCTGCGGGCAGTCTCGCCTCTCGACGAAAACTCTATTAGACAAGAACTTGACCAGAAGTTTGGAGTTTCCAGTTTCGAGTCGAGCTCCGATTTGATTAATTCGTTAACAAACTGAAAGTAGCAACAGCCACAACACAACAACACGCGTTGAGTAATTGCTGCGAGTCACGTAACCCACATAGCTCTGTAACATCTATATATATTACGTCGTAGAACAACCCTGATTCTCACTAGCTCTGACTACCCATTCGAGTGCCAAAAAGCGCATGAAGATCTCAGCTCCGATAAGGGCAAGCGCAAAATGCAAATGTTAATGAAAATGAGAATCGGGCAAATTGAGCACTTGAATGCCCCGTCGGATACGGGGCCGCATTCCACAGTGTCAGGGGTGTGATACATACACTGTGAGAAAAACTCGAGCCATAAGTTACTGCATAAAGTTGGACTAAGCTAAAATTTTTATGAGAATAGAAAAGATAGTGTGCATATTTAAAGTTAATTTAAGAGGTTGTTATACACTGAGCGAAAAAATTTTATACAATTTTTTTTTTTATAATACTGCCATTATCACATGCAAATAATGTTCTATATACACTGAGAGAAAAGCCGCATTGATATATGTATATCTAACAAATTTTCTATTTGACTAAGAATTTCTTAATTAAAATATATTTCGTAACTGATGATTGCAGATTATTTACCAAACAATTTTTAATAATTAAGTATATATTAATTTTAAATCATATTACCTATATCTATTGCAAATTTGGCAAAACTTTACTTATATACTTGATTATATAAGATGTATGTAAATATAGGTTTTGCATAAAGTTCAACTCTTCTCTTCTCTCTAAGCTATTAATTAAATCCATTAAAAACTAAATTCTATACTATTTAAGTATATTATTTCTTCATTCGAAAATTCAAATAAATAAGTTTTGAAACAAATTAAATAAAAAAATATGATTCAAAACTTATTTATTTGAATGTTCCCATAATCAAAAACTCAAATTTCAAACTAGATTCAAGTAATAAATTCTATGCCAAAGTTCTACCAAAATTTGTTCGCAGTGTAGCTAGTAATCCTTTGGTGACATCACTCGCAAACAAATCCCAAAAGTTTTTATCGATTTGGCCAATGCAAATGCAGCGCATATTTATGCTTTCGAAACACACACACACATATCCATATGTATATGAGAATATATAGTATTTTTATCTGTAGAGAACATTGAGCGGGTAAACCGCCGAATTTTCGGTTCTATTAATAAAATACGAGTATTTAAATAGCTGTTTTCTCGGCCGCATCGAAAAGTGTGTTTGTTTTCCAAATGTATTGTTTACGAAAGAATTGAAAGAATTGAGTCAAGAGAAGTTTTTTAGGCCTCTCTTATATTCTGTTCGTGTGTTTGTCTTACGGGTGTCTTGTGGTTCTGTTTAAACTATTTGGTGTGGCACAATTATGTGGCTGATGTAGCATATTGATGGGTGTTGGGAGCATTCAGAATAGTCCGACCCTTTAGCGCAGTGGATAGCGCGTTGGACTTCTAATCCAAAGGTCGCGGGTTCGATTCCCGCAAGGGTTGTAAAAGTCATATTTTTTTAATTTTTTTCAAAAATTTACTCAGAACTATTGATGATTTGGAGTAGAAGTCAGTAATTTTTCATGGAAATAAAATTTTTCGAAATTATTGAGAAATTTTCGAGGTTGTTAAGTGTGAAAATATTTAAATCCATGACTAAAGGATTACAAATAACATTCTGATTAAGTAAAGTTACTTCAGAGTATTGAAAATAAGTTCACCTGAAGTAGCCATAAAATTGAATTCGAAAAAGTTTTCAGTGCACTTCGATTATCTGCAATATATGAAGTTACATGAATCAGAATAAACCGTAATTGTAACATAACATAATTAAGAAATACATAAACGAAGTTGTTCATATATTAATAGAAATATTCAAAAAAAAATTATAAATAAATCATTAAAGCACTCAAGAATAACCCTTTAAGCTACCTTAACCCCAAATACCCCCAGGTAATGCAATGAACTCAGTTTATAATACAAATGAATACAGATATCTTTATGCGTGAGCCCCATACATATCGTGTATCAAATATTTATAATGCATGCAGCACAAAAGTGTAAAGCTCATTAAATTAAACAAATACCCAACCAATCAAAAAAGCTCAAGATGTTAATTGGAAATGCGAAGGCCCCAAACAGGGTAAAAAGTATGGGTAATAGATGCCGGCTGCTGCTGCTTAGAAAACGCTAAGCAAACTATTTGTTCAGCGCAAATAACATGAATTAAGTATCTGTGCCGAATACAGAATCTCAGCACACAAATCCCCGGAGGACCGACCTGGACCAACAAGCCTCGCTCAGATCAAGCGTAAATTGCAACAGCTGTCAAGTGGTCGCCGCGCGGCGGTTTTTCCATATCTGTTAAATACACAGCCAAACTAACAGCCTATTAAATTGTTTACATGCCCGGCGCAAATATTGACAGAAGATGCGCTTCATAACGCGGGGTTGTTTTCTCTCTCACTCTCTCTGCTACTTACACTAAATGCTTGCACACATCTGCATGTACTCCACTCTCACACACACACACTCTTGCACAATGTGCAATTACTGGCCGATAAACCTAACGGTAGCAATTTGTTGTCGCTCGCCAAATGATCAGCGGCGCACGCGAATTGCGCATATCCCAACACGCCACACAAATCAAATGAGCCGCTGAGCCGGTGTTACTGCCTCTGTCGCTGCCTCTGCCTCTGCTTCTGCCTCTGTCACTGTGGCTGCCGACGCCATTTTGTTTGCCTTCAAAAGTGCAACACTGCATGAAGAAGCCCTACATAGTAGTTGATGAATAACAAGTAGAAGCAGCAGCAGCAGAGACAGAAGCAGTTGAAATAGAAGTAAAAGAAGAAAAGGTAGAGGAAGAGGAAGAAGAGCAGACCAGTAATTTACAATTTGCAACCTGTTTTGTTTTGCTCGCATTTACTTTACCGCAATTTGCCAACAGTCATTCGCAGTCCGACCCGCCCAGCCCCACTCTCCACATTAATCTCTACACTCGTCCCATCTCGCTCTTGCTACTAGGTAGACTTTAATTTATAGGCTGAACGTGTTGTTTGTTTACCCAGACTTTGCATGTTGCTAAATGCTCTTGAAATAAATACTTTCACAGCTAAAATTAATCACTTACACATGCATTTAAATAGATATACATATATACATTGTTATAGCTAGATATAATACTATATAAATATTCTATATCTGTATTCAATCTTCCGATCAGACTTAATTCTATGTCCCTTAGGGCCATAAAGGAAGTAATCTTATATACAAAACTTCATATCATAGCTAGTCCAACTTAGATTAGTTTCTAAATTATCTTAAATTCGCTTTTTGATATCTATCGAAACTATAGAAATGTTTTTGACCATTTAAAAAATTAACTACCAAAATAGTCATAGATTTCCATAGTTTCTTAAATGGAACCCTATATAAAATATTTACTTTTATATATATTTTTATATCTATCGATTGTATAGAAATGTCTTTAACCACTTAAAAAATTGACAACCAAAATAGTCATATATTTTCATAGTTCCTTGAATGGAACCCTATATAAAATATTAACTTTTATATATATTCCGATATCTATCGAAACTATAGAAATGTTTCTAACCATTTAAAACATTGACTACCAAAATAGTCATAGATTTCCAGAGTTTCTCGAATGGAGCCCTATATAAAATATTTACATTTGTATATATTTCGATATCTATCGAAACTATAGAAATGTTTTAAAAATTTAAGACATTGACTACCAAAATAGTCATAGTTTTCAAGAGTTCCTCGAATGGAACCCTATATAAAATATTTACATTTATTATATAATATATCAAACATGTATTATATATGTATACTACTTATACTCAAGTTGTTCTTAAAAAAGATTTCTTTATGCTTGCACCTCTTAGAAAATTGTAATAAAAATCAATTGAATGGGCGGAACACGAGTGCGGAAGAGAAGTAAAAACTATATTAAGCATTCGCCGTGTGGCATATCAATGGAAAAGAGCAGACAGAGCCTTTTTTAGTCGAAATGAAAGCAGCTGCAAGAGGAGCGCACAAAAGGCAAACAAAAATGGAGTGAGAGTAACTGCAATTATCCGAAATAAACAAAAGTTACACGGATCGACAACAACGTGCAGCAGGCACGCTAAATAGGGAGAGTACAACAACAACAACTACTACTACTACTACTACTACAACAGCCAGAGCAGCAACAACAAAAAACGCATACTTAATTGCGGGTTTTTCAAACGAACGAACCCCGCTGCAAGTTCCCACTAACAGTTCGAAACCTTTTGGACACTTGAATCGCCTGCCAACGGGGCCCGAGGGTAACTGACTGTTCAACGAGATCACCAGCCGAGCACAGTTGCTTCCAAAAATGGCTACACACAGCGATATAGCTCGTATATTGTATAGTGTATATTGTATATTGAGAAATTGCTACAAATCGTCTAGGGCTCTCCAGCCAGACGCGTCCGGGCGCATCAACCCCTTTGCCGCACCCAGAGAAAAAATCAAAAATCAGAAATAAAAAATAAAAAAGCTAGAGCAACTAGCCAAAAATGGTTGACATCTCGCTTTTTTCGGCTAATCCAACTGCAGAGTGTAGAGAAGTGGAGAGTTGAGCAGCATTTAAGCGCCTGCATCTAATAAGTTTCGCATGTAACAGCTGTCAGCATAAAAGCAACGAGCGAGAGGAGTGGAGTGAGAGTAGAGTGGAGAGAGCAGCAATGCAAATTGTGGAGATTTGCCTGCCTGGTCTCTTAGTAGGCAAATTGAGTGCTAGCTTTTTTTCGGCATTAATTATAGAGCAGCCAACTAGAGCAGGGATATGTTAAAGGGAGAGGGGAAATGAGAGCTGAGTTGACAATAGAGGAGAGCTAATCAGCATTGAAGTGTCTGCATCTAATAAAGTATGGAAGTGGAGAATTTGACAAACTTTAAATGTATTTATTGCAACTGCAAAGAGAGAGGGAGTAGAATTTAGCCTTAGTCTAAGTAAGACAGTTGACAGCCGCCATTTGTAATGAGACATCTCACTTTGCTTAACATTAAAGCGCGAGCAGCCAACGACAGAGTGTTGACAGAAAAGAGCAAAGCTTGTAAAAGTGGAGACTAGCGCAGGTAATAAACTTGCCTATGTGCTGTTGCTCGCACCCAACGCTCTCATGCAATGACCAACTAGAGGCGTGGAGAGTAGAGGGTAGGGGGCAAAACAAACTTGCTGAGCTGGAGAGTTGGAAGCCATATAACTGTCTTCAACTTAGCGCAGTCTCTAGCAGCCATTGTTGATGAGCGGCATTTAAAGCGGATCAGCAAGTGATAGAACAGGAGACTAGTGGAGAGTATTCAACTGCCTCGCAGCTGAGAAGTTAACCTACAGAAGTTGTATCTAATAAAGTTGCATATGTATCGCTGTTGCTCTCGCCGCCAGCCGCCGCTTATTAGGCATAAATGTTTGATTGGGTACTTAGCGCGGATGAGGGTGTTCGGGCTAAAAGCTGGTTAAGCGAATGCTGCGGTGGTTGTTTTCCATTGTGTTTCAAAATGTAGCGAAATTTTGTAGAGGATTTTTTATGTTCTTTTTATGAACCCCAATCAGGCAACGGAGATGGATTAAATGGGTCGTTTATTAAAGATTATTTGATAAGTTTGTTTGAATAACTAAATTATGGCTGGTATAAGGTTGAAGATATATGATACCTAATTTTAGTATATGAAACATTTCAATTTTTCATTTAAATAAATAAAAATGTTCTCTTAGTGTTTCGCTTTGACATATGTGAATAATATTTATAATAAACTGTGCTAAGGACGCACTTCAAATGGCAATAAAAACAAATATTTGCACTAAACAACAGAGAGGGAGGGAGACGGAGAGAGAGAGAGACTGAGGCCGAGTGCTTCAGCGCTATAAAAATGAAAAAGTGGAAGCATGCATCACAAAAGGTAAAACTCCTCACCCGCAAATCCTTTGTCCAAATATACGCATATACAAACATATATATGTATGTATATAGTGGCAGTTGTGGAACAATTACCTAACAGGCAACAAGCACTTAAATCAACAGAAATGGAAGTGGAACTGGAACCGGAGCTGGAGCTGGCGTAGTTTATGGCTGGATTGTCGCTGTGACTCCGACTCCGACTCCGACTCTCCGGACACTCGTGGCTGAGCAAATAAACAATTAAAATGTCACAATGACGTCGTTGTCGTCGTCGTCGAACCCGTGTCAGAAAACCACGAAAAATCGTGTAAACATTTCGAACCCCAAAGGGAAAAGAACGCGCTCAGCCAGTCAAAGACTTCTTTCGGGGTTTCTGCGTTTTGTGTTTGCTGAAAAGCGCATTTCGCATCCGCATCTCGCATTCGCATTCGGATTCGGCCTCCACGTGACAAGGACTAGGCCCAAGACATGCCATGAGTCAACAAAGGCAACCGAGGCGAGCGATGCGTGGGGCAGCCACAGCACATCAGAAATCCCAATTAAAAATTGAAAAGCGCGCGAATTGACTTCAAGTTGCGGCCACCATGCTGAGCAGTCCTCCGACTCCTGCCCACCGCCTCCAGCTCCAGCTCCAGCTGCATGCGGCGTCTGTCTGTGACATTAACAATTGATGCACGACGCGCGCTCAGCTGACGGCCAAGACACTTTCCCTCTCACTTAGCACACCTGCACACACCTGAACGCCCGCGAGCCACCTCTCCAAGCATGGCCCGCAGCAGGCCTCTGAGCCGTTTGGATGGAAGATATTCCGTTAGCGCAACCGTAAAAGTTCTTTGTGTCTAATCAACTATGTTTGGCTGTTAAATAAACTAGGCTCTAGAAAGAAGTCGTATCTATCTGGGAAAGCAGAAGAAGAAGTAGAGTATATGATTGCCCTTTTCATATCACAATATTAAATATTATAAGCTGACATGTGATTTTCTATAACATTCAACAGTTAAAGATACAACTGAATAATCTAAATAAGTCAAAGTGAAACAGTTTTAGATAATTGGATATGGGTATGGGTGTATCTAAAAATGCGAAAGAAGCTTAATATTCAGTGAGCACTTTGTAGACTCCACTGCATCGTAAAATAGGTCAAGTAAAATTGCACTGTTGCTGGATGTGAATATCATCATCATCATCATCAATTTGAGTGTACAATTTATTTTTCATCAGTGTTCACGCAGCGCTCTACGAATTTCTAGTAACAATGGCTAACGAAATAAGTAGACTGATGTACAGAAATTATTAAAAAAAACCCTTCAATTAACTTAAAAAGTCTTTAAAAAAATTAAAAAAATAAATAAATATTGTAAATAAAAAAGTATTTTCAGAAGTGTTCGACATATTTAATGCTTCCATCGTTTGTAATATTTAAGTTAGCTTAAAGCATTTCAAATTGTCATTTGTTAGTGACAATAAGAAAATGGAATAATTTATAATATTATAAATTAAGTGATAAACTTTTAATAAGGTGTACTACATGCAGGAAATGGAATGAATTATCCATAAATGTTATGATAAATTTAATGTAGGGTATACTACATATAGTAAATGGAATAAGTTTCGCATAAATAAATATGGATAAATAATTGTGGATAAATAAATATGGATAGTAAAGTTGTAGTAAAGATACAAGAATATCTATTCCAAATCTTGGGTCTATCTATCTTCTGTGGTTTTCGAGATTACTGTCTTCATATGGATAGACAAACATTTAGACGGACAAACGATATTGATTGAATTGACTCGGTTCGTCGTCATTAGCAAGAATTTTTAATTTCTTTCAGGATACAAATGAAATTGCAATTATTATTTGCAATTTTCACTACAGTGTTTTTAATCACGATATTGGCCGGGACATCTATAGATATCCGTATATCTATTTAGAGCCCAGCAACGCATTCAAGCCAACTTGTAGCTGTTCCAGACATTAGAGGCTTCCATACATATGATTCAGGTATTAAGGTAAGTATAGAGATCAATTGTATTCTAGAGAATTTCTAGCTGGCCGCTAATCAAGCAGCTCTGCAATTATTTATCTATCTATTTTAGGTTGAAGCAGTCCCTATTCCCCCATATCAAAACATTTGTAGATAAAGAAAGGCTGATTGACAAACTAACCGAATTCCACAAAATGATTTATTTTGAAATTAACTTTAAGGCAATATTTTAATCTGAAATATGAAACATAGACTGTCTCAAATATAAAACAAGACTAAGTATTTACTCAATAGAAATTAAATTTCATCAAAACAATCAAAGCCCGTTCATCAATATAATTTGGAAATATTCAGAAATAAACTCATAACATTTCATTAGCCACATCTAACCATAAGAATATTTGTGCTTATAGACTATTTACTTGTGATTATTTGCTAACTCAGAAATCCATTAGCATTAAGATAAACAAAATGTTGAGACTCACGCAGCCAAGATGTTGAGATGTTCCTAGGATGATGTTTGTTCCGTTAATTAAAATCCGATTCTGTTTTGATGTCTTTGCCGAGTTGAGTTTGGCAAGTATTCAAGATTTAATAACCGAAGCGACTTCAAAGCGTTTTTCTGGGTCGCCCCTAAAATATTTGGTCCCAAACTAATCAATCCACTCACTGCTGGAGGTCATTTTGTATTTTCTTATGCGAATCTCTACAGAGTGGAGAGAAGGAGGGAGAGAAGCACACGCACACATACACGCACACACACACGCGCGAGGTGAAACTGGAGGAGCCCGCAGAAAAAGAAACCATGCAAATGCGACCGAGCGCCGAAGACGTCAATTTCGTAATGTAAATATTTTATTTATGAGCCAAAGTAAGTTAAGGCAAACAGCGAGAAGTGAGCTCGCATGTCAACATGGCGGTTGGCTGGCTAGCTGGCTACCTGGTTGGCTGTGCCCCAAACGGCACTGTCCATTTACCGTTGCTGGCGTCTTGGCATTGCCTCGCCTACGCTCTCGCGCAGCCTTATTATGCTTCAATTTGCCGACGGGCTTTAATCGTCGTCGATTTCCCACTCAAATGGATGGCATGCGCGCGCTCATGCTCTCTCGCTCTTGCGTTACGGGCAACTACCGTTATGGCTGGCAGAGGCGAAGTCGCAAAAATGAAACAAATACGAGAGTAGCGAGCGCAGACAAACGTCATTATCATTATTAATCAACATCATTAAACGACGCCTCTCTCTTGCTCGTGCTCTCTCTCTCGCTCTCGCCAGCACCAATTGGACAGCGGCAGCCGCGTTCCCTGCTCACACAATTTGAGGGCTGTTCCGCAGCAATATGTCTCTTGTATATTGAGTGAGTGTGTGTGTGCGTGTGTGTGTGTGTGTGTGTGCAATGCCAACGCCATAGCTGTCTGTAGCTTTGTATGTTTGTGCATGTTTGACAGCTGCTGCAGTATCTGCGGACTGTCCTTTTTCTAAGCTGCGTGGCCCCTACGTCGGCCCACACCCTGGACGAGTACATATTTGTACTGCAATTTGGCGGCGCACGTTCCTCTTATGATTTGCCTCTTTTTGCGTTCTCATTTATGTTTGAGTTTTTTCCTTTTCTCTTTTACTATTTTTTTTTCTTTTTTGGGTGCCCCCTGTTAGGTTAACCTACTCGGCCCCGCTGCGCTATTATCCAGAGAGAGAGAGAGAGAGTGAGAGAGAGAGAGTGAGTGAGTGAGACGGAGATAGCGAGTGACGAAGGAATGTGCAAAACTGTAAAAAACATAATGTGTGTGTGTAAATATGTGCTCGATACGCATGCATGTGTGTGTGGAGAGTTTGTCATAGTTGGCCTTTGCATGCGTATACTTGCATACATACAGACATAATTACGCATGTACGAATGTATGTATGTATGCATGTGTATATGAAAGGGATACGCACCCTGGGAGACTTTGTAATCGAGTAATTACTGTAATTAGGATGGATGGCGAATGTCTGATACGCAGTCGAAAAATTCCCATGGAAATCGGAGTTATGTGTCTGTATATATAATATATAAAGTCTAGTGTATATTTACATATCAAATATCATATGAAATATGCTCCAGTTAAGAATATAAAATGTTCAGCTCCTCTTTCTCTCTCTCTCTTGCAGACATACATATGTACTTGAGATATTTCATATTATTTACATACATATATGTATGTATGTGCGTCTGTATACATGTATGTATGTGTGTGCACATTACAACGAAATGAGCGAGCAAAACGGCAACGCCGACAACAAAATGACAGCGGGCCAGGTGAGTGGAAGGCGCTGCAAAAGCTCAACGCGTAAATAAATAAAGCCCCGCACATACATACATGTACATACGCCTCTGTGCGTGTGTGTGTGTGTGTGTGTGTGTGTTTGTCAACAGCTACTAAAACAGCAAAGAACTTCATAATGAGCATTGGCGCATGTGGGCGTGTTGTCGCTGGCAGCGCATGCGTGTGTTGTTGTAGCATCCATTTTGCATTTAAATGGTGGGTGTGGTCTCGCACACACACACACATACACTCATACACTCAACAGCAAGCAGTCACCCACACACACAGCCACACATTGAACCATTCAAAAAAAAAACACTTGATTAGCTCGTTCTTTTCATTTCAACGTTCGCCCTCGTATCCTATGTCACTATCCGTCTCGCTCTCGCGCATGCTGCGGTGTGTCTGTCGCCACATTATGCACAAAGTATTAAAATTCAACAGGCAACAAAAAATCACACACATGTGTGTGTGTGTATATGTATGTACGTGTGTTGCGTCTTGCGCCTGCTGCTGCTAAGTATAGATACATTCTGTCTTTTGCATAGAAATGTATCTTTTTAATTGCTTTTACACACTTTGCAGGCCAAAAAAACTTTTACTTTCAATTTAATAAATTGTGTTGGCAAAAATAAGAAATTAGATTAGTGGAAGGAAATCAAATTAGATATCTGCTGAGGCGTTGAAAATGTTTAATTAAGGTTTGCTTTGAGAAACGACAGATTTTCACACCTGCAAAAGATACATTCCTAATTATATCCGTATCAATATAAATTGTATTATATATGTTATAATATATATTAGAATTATATATACCTATATTATATGATATAATAAATTGACTTGTCATCTAAAAATTAAAAAATAATATGTAATGAACTTTTTAAAATCAGTTCTAATATTTATTTCTAACTTAATTATCTACAGTGAAGTCTCTCTATAACTGTAGGTGTTATGTATAGGCCTTGTGGCCTAAAACATAGAATCAAATCTAATATACAAAAATATTAAAATTGATATAGCTTTCATAATTATATGTATTTCAGGGGGCACGAAAGATTGTATAAAAACCCTGAAAAGCTTCAATATGAGTTTTAAAACTGAACCTTAACTATCCTCAGATATAGGTATATATATATATATATGTATGTACCCCATATATAGATCTATAAATTCTATGTGCGTGGCTAGCGTCTATTTTAAATAAATTTAGGCGAGTATTATGCAGTTGGTTGCACTCAAAACAATATTTTCATTTGTTTTCCACGTGGTTTAGCTACGTGAATTGCTTTTCCACAAATTAACTACTTACCGTTAGCAATGACAATGATTTGACAGCTATCAATTTGTTCGCTTTCGTTTCCTTTTTCTGGTATTCGCCGCATTTCCACTTAAAAAATTGTCAAATTCGCATTAGTTTCGCATCAGTGGTTCGCCTTTGTTCAGGTCTGACAGAATAAACTTGTCAATATTTTGATTATATTATTGCATTCCCTTCTCATTGGACAAATGAAACCATACAAAACAAATTTGAAAGTTTAAAAATCTATACAAAACGCATGAAAACATTAATTTCCTTTATATTTGAAAATAAATAAATTTGGCGCGTGCCGTTTACAAACTTATCGATTAACACAGCTGGAATTACACTGAACTGTAATTTGCCATAGGCATTTATGTCATTTCTTAAAATATCATTCAAGTACCTTTTATACAAAATACTTTAAAGTCAATAAAATGTATATTAAATTTTTATTTTTATATTTTTTATACCCTGCTGTTACGTGTTTAATACATGCATTAGTGGCAATTGTAAATATCGTAATAGCTTGGTATTGAATCTAGTATTTTTGGTATTCTCGTGGTTATTTTGTGCAGTCACACTGTCAAGTAAAGACACGTAAATCAACAATTGGAAGATTGGAAAGACTGTTTTGCAATTTCAAAGACATCGTATATTTATATTAGGGAACATGGACGCTGGGACATGGTACAAATCGTTGCCCCGCTTCACTCGGTACTGGCTGACGGCCACCATTGGCCTGAGCCTGCTCTGCCGGTTCGGCCTGCTGCCCATGGAATACATGTACCTATCCCGTGAGCTGGTGCTGACCCGGTTACAGCTGTGGCGCTGCATCACCTCCCTGTTCGTGTTTCCGCTGAGCGGAGCGACAGGCTTCCATTTCCTGATCAACTGCTACTTCATCACGCAGTACAGCAAGAACCTGGAGAAGGATCAATATGCGCGCAGCCCCTCCGACTACCTATACCTCCTGATAATCACGGCAGTTCTGGCCAACCTCGGCGGCATGGTCTTCAACGTATACTTCCTGATGGACATGCTCGTCGTGGCAATCACCTACATTTGGTGCCAGCTCAACAAGGAGGTCATCGTTAGCTTCTGGTTCGGCAGCCGCTTCAAGGCCATGTACCTGCCCTGGGTGCTGGCGGGCATTGAGCTCATTTTCCACGGCTCCTTGGCCTCGCTGGTAGGCATATTCAACGGACACGTCTACTACTTCCTCAAATTCCAGTATCCGCAGGAGCTGGGCGGCAATGCATTCCTCGAGACACCCGAATTTCTGTGAGTATACATAAATAAATACTGTTAATAGCCACACAGCATATGGAATCGGTTAACGGGAAAAAAATTACAAAGGAATTGTTCCACATATCCCGAGCAGCTTCGTATTTGCTCGGCTCGCACGACAAAGTCTCTCAAATAAGCTAGCGAAGCTGTCGGCCGTTTGGCGCAGTGTGATCGAGCGAGAGGTCAGATGCACTCAGCAGCATTTTTGCCGACTCATTGCTCTCTTACGCACTCATTATATTGCCGCTGCTTAGAGAGGAGTCTTGCAAAATTAAGCTTAAGCTTTGTCGCGCTCTTACGATACTTTCTTCATTATTTGATTAAGGAGTATTAAAGAGTAGCACACACGCACACACACACTTAGAACTTGTACATGTGTGAGCATTAATGAGCGTGTGTGTGTTTGTTGGGGTTGTGCCGGCTTAAATTCCAATTAGAAGTAAACAAAAATCAAAGCATTCTAAGAGCTGATTGGAAACATTTCGATTACATCGATAACAGCCATTGCTTAGACTGGACTCCAACTGGAATTTGGCAATTTTATTGTAGTTATTATCATTATTCCATTTCATATATATTTTGGTTTGTGGTTTTAAGACCACTGTATGATACATTGATTTTAATATAAACACTCTTTTCTTCTTTGCTGCAGAAAACGCATTGCTCCGGACGTATCTGGCGGCATTAGTGGTTTCGGTGTTCCACCGGAGAGCAGAGCCCCTCCGCCACGCCAAGCGGCCAACTCAGCCTGGGGTCACGGCACGGCCTTGGGACGCAATTGAAACCCTTACTCATAAGTTTAGTTAACGTACTACCTTTCTATCTATGTATCTACAACAAAAAAGGTTACACTGAGAAGGCCAACAATTCAACAGCAACCAGCTCGATCGACCCTGTCAAGACTCATCCTCTACTTTGCCTTGAGTTTAGCACCTTCTAATTGATTGTACAGCATCATGTTAAGCCGCGGAATGGCATACAAAAATATACACAAAGCTAACGAAATTTTGAATATGGATTTTGGAGTATCTCTTTTGTTCAGAGTTAAGATAACTTCACTTTTGTGTTATCTCTCAACCATAGGGTACAAATTTAATTACTTTTGGAGTCATTTATTTTTGATACACCTCAAGTTTTCGATCATTTATACACAGATAAATTCTTTCCTCATCAGGAACTGAACACTGAATGCATATAGAAACTAATCTTATTTTGTTATTGTAAATAAATGGATGCTAGCATTATTAAAGGAACGAATTATCCACCCACTCCAAAACGAGCTTTGATGAAACTTGAATAAAACATAGGTTCTGAATAGTATTTGTAAATGTCTGAACAATCCAGCAAGTTGATTGTAAAGTAAAAATATGATCGTGGTTTGCCAAATGCATGGAATATTATTAATTCAATGATATTTAATACTGGAAAATTGGAGGAAACTAGAAATACTGGAAATTATATAGTGGACTTAGGACAGATTAAATCATATAACTTTTAATCGGAGCGATAAGCTATACAAAGAGATAAGGAACCCAAACCCGTTCCTGAGTATTATAAGTTAATGAAATTATATATAAACATATATACAGGATTTGAATGTCCTCGCATAAGCAGATTGATCGACTTACAATTTGCCTGGCCATAAACGGAGTCTATAATAGAATACTAAAAATAATGTTTTATATCATACTTAACATTTTTTTTTTTTTTTTTTTTTTTTTTTTTTTTACAAAAACTTTAATAGAGAATGTCAAAAATGATCTAGGAAATAACAGAAGCTATCAATTTGTTTGTTTGAATGCCCTATTTTATATTTTTATAGACTTGAACGATACTTTTAAAGAGCATCTGCTGTATTTGCTGGAAAGCATTCTAATCTACAATATTGTACATGTTCTATAGAGTATATATACTCTGGAGTATATATACATACATGATAAAATATTATAAATTCCAAATCTCGTTCGTATAACTTACAAAACCAAAGCAAACATACTTATAAAGACGATTCAAACCCGTTAAGAGCCCCCTCGTAGCTATCATTGCCTGTAATTCAATGAAAGATTTGTTTTACGCTTACATTTATATTTATTTCATTTAAAATTTCTATGTTAAAAATTTTACAGCTGCACGCATTGTTCAACAATATTTGTAAATTACATTTTGTTTTACCTTTTGTGGTGGTTTCGCTTCGATTGCGTTTGTTTGTTTTTGTTTTTTGTTTTTCTCTCTTTTTGTTTTATCTAAAAGCTAAAATTATTTTTGTTTTTAGATTTACAAAATCGATGCATAAAATACTTAAGAGCTAATCTGTTCGTACGTAGTTATAAATGTCTATGTATATGTATAATTATGCGTGTGTGTGTGTAGGATTTACTTGTTTCTTCTTCTATGCATTTTTTCTTAAACTTTTGTCCTTTTTTGTAGCTTATCCCTAATCCACTCTTTACACGATACATATACAAGAAGTTATATGGCTTGCAGCATTTTGAAAATTCTTCAATTTAGTTTCCTTGCGTTTACTTAAATATTTACATTTGCATTTAGATCGGCCATATATGAACTAAAACTATAATCTCATTGAAACACACATTTTACTTATGACGAGTTGATGCTTCTGTTCTCCGTGTTTGAGTTATGCGTGGGGCTAAAAACTAAGTGAGAGAAATGTTATTTACAATGTATACAAATATTCTGATAATGATGATATTTCGACGGTGGCAGCTTGGAGAGGTTTAAATAATTAAAAACAAGATTCGCAAATTCGACTTTGTTTAAAATTATATAATCGATATTCAAGCTTTCCCTTTCCTTCTTTCCTTGTTTTTTACAAATATTTTTCAAATACATTTACAAATAATCATAATGTTGCACTGTGCTTAAAGAACTTGGTACTACTAAACTAATAACTGAATCCTAATTAAACCGGGCTGTAAGTGTGTGTGTGTGTGTGTGTGTGTGTGAGTTTGTATAGATGTCTGTTTGTGCGTACTCGAACCAACTATGACAAAGTAAACAGTTAGAACACCTCGGACTGCCTATGGCAGCGTCGATGTCTTCGCCAGGATCGTCGTTGTCGTCACAGCTGCTGGCGCCATTGGCTCTCCTGCTGGCTGCTGCTCCAGCTTCTTCTGCTCGTCCGCCAGTGCTGGCATTAAGGTTGCTTTCAGAGACGTGGTCGTCGTCATTGTCTCTGGCGATATGTTGCTGGTGCACTCGATCTCAATGGGCTGCTCTAGTTCCATGTCCACATACTCAATGGCACTGTCCACATCGTCGTGCATTTCTATGACTGAGCAGAAGATATTGAAGAATTAAAATGGCCAGATCTGAATATATAGTTCACTTACTGCGATCCTTGAGCTGCGTGCTTGAATCTTCCGTGTCCTCTCCTGTGTCCTCTACAATAACATCCTCCAGCTGCTGTTTGCTGCTCTTTGTGTCATTCGCACTTGTTGCTGCTGTGACTGCTGTGACTGCTGCTCCTGTCGCAGTCGTGGCAGCTGCCGCTTTGGAGGCCTGATCCAGCTCCATCTCCCAGTCGGTGGCATTGAGCACTACCATCGGCGCCGACTTGGCCGAGGCCTTTGCCTCTGTCGTGCCATTATCTGCTACAATGATGGGCATATTGATGATATCTATGGGAGTGTCTTCCGTGATCAGCTGATGCGCCTTCGCCTTTGCCAGAGCAGATGATGTCGTGGCTGTCGCAGTTCCTGTTCCCGTTCCCGTTGCTGTTCCCGTTGCCGTTCCCGTTGCCTGTGAATTGCCAGCCGCATTGACGGAAGTTGATGGACCTATGACGAGTACATTGGGCTTGGCTGAGAGTAGCTCGCCGCTGGGCTTGGGTTTGCTGGAGGCCAGTGTAACGGCACGCATGCCGCTCGTCGGCAGGAACACCAAATTGTTCTTGCCCACGCCCGCCGGACCCAGCGTCAATGTGGTGGGCTTCACCTTGGTGCCACTGCTGGACGTGGAGACGACGCTAACGCTGCTCGTGCCGCCCGCGGCACTCGAGATCACTTGAGTGGGCGTCAGCAGCTGCATCTTCTGTATCGTTATTCGCTGCTGCGAGGACTGCGGCGAGGAGGGCGTGCCGACACTAGTGGGCGATCCGCCAGCACTGCTCCCAGCACCGCCCGCAGCGCCAGCTCCCACATTCGATGTGTTCAGCTTGTGGATGATGCTGCCCGAGTGCAGCTTGGCCGGTTGCAGGAACAGTTTGCCGTTGGGCGAGCAGATCTTGATGTTGCGCAGGGCGCTGCTGGGCACGTGCTTGATGCCGCTGGCGCTGGTCAGCTTGATGTTGCCCAGTATCTGTGACGTTGAGGCCGCTGCTCCACAGCTGCCTGCAGCCGCCGTCGTTGCTGCTCCTCCTGCCGCCGCCGCCGCCGACGCTGAGCTTGTGGTTGTCGCCGTCGCCTTGCGGAACAGCGGCGCCACGCCGGACGTGCCCGGCGAGCTGCTCAAGGGCGTGATGAGCGTGTTGTTCAGGCTGCTAGCCGGTATATTTTTTATGATATTTACAGCGGAGGCGCTGCTCAGCGGCGTGGCGGCCACACCAGCCACACTCTGGCTGGGCACCCGCTCCTCGACGATGTACTTCTGCACCGCGGCCGTGGCCGGCGCCTTAGACGTCGCTGGACTGCCAACCGAGGGCTGGTCGTAGGGCAAGAGACGCACCGCCGTGTTGGGCACGGAGGACAGCTGCTGCTTGTCGATGAGGTTGATCTTCTTGGGCGTCAGCTTGGTGCCGGCCGGCAAGATGGTGCCGCTGGCCGTTGTCCGTACCTTCGGTGGGGCTGCTATTTGCTGGACGCTTATGATCTGTGGCGCCAGCGGCAAGTTGGCCGTTGAGATATTGGCGGACGCTGGCTGCGCGCACCCAGCAATCGGCTGGCGCTCCTCTACAATGTATTTCTTGACGGGCGTGCTCAGTTGCGGCTGCTGAATCGTCTGCGCCGTCGGCGACAGCTTTTCCTTGAAAACAATGGGCGAGTTGACAAACGTACGCGGCGTCGTCGGCGAAAGCATCTCCGGCGGACCGTAGACGACGCGGGCGGCAGGTATCGTTTTTAATTTTGTAGCCGCCACCGACTTGAGCGCCTCGTCCAAGATGTATTCCACGTGCGGCTGCACCAAGTGATTGGCATTGGGATGCGCTGTCAGCTCTGACGTTGTTAGAGGCGTGGATAATAATACTTTTTCTTTTTGTTGGTGCTGCTGGTGTTGGTGCTGCTGTTCCTGTTCCTGTCGTTCCTGCTGTTGCTGCTGCTGTTGCTGTTGTTGCTTCTGCTGTTGCATTTGTTGCTGGAGTTGTTTTTGTGCTCGCCGCCGGCCGCTCTTGGCCGGCTTCGTACTGACGCCGGCACCCGAAACGTTGCTATTGTTGGCCAACGTGTTCCCGCTGCCCTTTTTGCTTGCCAATCGCTGCTTATGCTTCTGCTGCTGCTGATAGAAGTACCGTTGCTGCAGCGTGCGCGCATTGGGCCGCTGCTCCAGAGGCACCATCTGGCCATCCTCATCCTTCCCTCCGCTCAGCTGTGAGGGCATCTGCTGCAGCTGCACCATCTGCCTGTCCTGCTGTGTATTGCGCTTCTTATTGGGTTTCGTGTCGCTGCTCTCATTCTCCTTGCGCTTCAGTGTGGCCTTCTTTATTTCGTTGGGCAAATCGGGCACCTTAAACTAGAATGATAAAGTTCATTTAGACTTGAAGATTAGAAATGATGTGTTTTTAGAAGAGCGAAACAATTGGGCGTGTTTCGGTAGAGTTTCAAAGATGTAAGAGATTGTTGAAAGGAGTGAAAAGTAATGGATATACGACGATACTGTCCTGTACGATATAGTCCTGACAACATTAAGATTAAAGATCTTATACGAAGAAGAACTGTAAATAGTCCGCATATTGTTATACATGTAAATTTTATATTTATAAATTAGTTAAACAGTTACTGTGGTATTAATTTGAATTGAATTTGAGATACATATTGGTTGGCCCTAAAAGGGCAATTGACAAATGACAATTTTATAACTATAACGCACTTTACTTTTAGCAAAAGTATTCAACTAAAATTTTTAAAAATTATTAGTTCATTTGAAAAAATTTGTTTAATGAAAAGTAAAATTTGTTATAAAAAAATGTAAAATCCCTAAATATATTTAAAGAAAACTTTGAAAACTTTAAAAAATTATAAACCAAATTTTTAAATTTTGTTAAATATATATAAATCCATTATTTTTTCCTTAAATAATCACATCCACTTATGTACATTTTTAAAATTTAATTTTCGTGTCAAGCTTTAAATAAATCGATCAATATTGATTTCCTATCGATTGTAACAGCCCCTAGCAATCAGCTGCATGTTAAAATGTAAGTTAACAGTTCACTAACGCTGTTAACTGCCAGCGGCTGTTAACTGGCGATGCAGAGTTGAATTAAATAAAAATTAAATACACAGCCGTGCGACAAACAGCAATTGGCACTAGGAATTGGCGCAACAAACAGTCGAATAAACTAATGCCCTTTTACAGTTAGGACTGGCGGAACGAATCAGTTATGCATTAACCGTGCTAAGCGGCCACATTCGAATTGGAACTTTTGGATTGTTAAAGTAAATAAGTTTAAAGTAAATTAAAACCCGTGTAGGTAGATCTCCAAGACTGCAGTCCAGCAGTGCGCACCAGCCTTGGAGTTGCCTCAGCCTTACCTTGCCCTGCGGCCCACTAGTAGACCAAGTGGGTCCCAGGCGCAGACTGTACTTTCTCTGCTCATACATATTCGCACATACATACGTACGAGGCAGCAGCCGCACTAGTGAACACTTATGCATATAGCCCCCCGATCAAGTTATATAATGCTGGCGCACTCACCGGCTCATCCATGATCACGAGTGGCTCCTGATGTTTTGCCATGCCATGCTTGAGCGTCTGATAGGTTGCCTGTTCTCGAAGCGCTTCGCTCAGATTTGCCCCAGTTTCATTTGGCGGCGCCAGTTTGCTGTTTTCCGCATAGGCCTTGGCGGCCAGATCGTTGGCCACGATGCTCAGTGCGGTTTGCGGACTAATTCGTGGCAGCAGTGGATACGGGCGGCGACCTTCACGTGACCATTCCTGCCATGTGTTCGGGCCGCAGACACTAAAAAAAATTTTGGTTGATACAGTTAAATATATGTACGCAAAATAAGCACGCTTATTTAACAACATTTTACAATTGCTTACTTCTCGGCAATTGTGCATAACTGTTCATCGTTGGCAGCGCGTCGCACCTCCGCCCGATGACGCTCCTGGGTTATGTGAAACAGTTGGCGTAACTCCTCGAGCAGCTTGGCTTTCGGTTCGCTTAGCGCGCCTTGGGCGCGAAAAACGCTTATAACATGCGAATACGATTCTAACTCTGCATTAACGATACAAACAAAACGGGCACCGATTAGCAAAAAAAAAATCGTGATCCACCGAGGCTGAGCTGCTGCCGCTGCGGCTGCTGTATAACATAAAGTGCTTCCTCCTGGCGGTGGCGGCAGCAGCAGCAGAATATCACCTACCAAGTCGACGCAGCATGCCCCGACATTCGTCGCGGGACATTTCCAGCGTTTGCGGCCACATGCTGCGCATTGTTTAGAACGCACTGCGTTTGAAGTGCTCCAATCCGTTAATTTGCAACTTAATTTAGCAATTTTCCCAAAAGGTTTTCGCGAATCTTGTAACTAAAACAAACTAGAATTCAGCGTTTGCTGGTGCTGATTTTTAGTGTTGCAAAGCAATCGATTCCACTATCGATATAATGTGTAACACCATTATCATAACTATCGTTAGACTGATGCGCCAACTATCGATACCCGTTGCCATGGCACACCGTTGCCAAGAAATTTACGTTTTCCCTTTTTGACAGGTGCCACGACATTAGAATTTAAGATTACGTTTTGATTTTCATACATGTTCAATGAAAATGCAGGATATACTCTTAGATAATTCACTTACATAAAATTAAATGAGCGTTGCTCCTACGAGATCCTTTTAGATGCTGATATGAAACTTGTGTTTTATTTTGTGTTACAAAAGATTTTTTATTATTAACCACCCATATTATCCACCACCCCACAATTATTTAAAAATTATTATATATACAGTTACACCTACCTAACTTAATTGAATGTTTTCAAGTGTTTAATAAATTTGAACAACGAACAAGGATAGTATGCTGCTCATAATTTGACGTAAGATAACTATAGCTCCAAGTGTTTTAAGGATTCAAGTGTGTCTTGATTCTCATGACTATAGGTCCACGTGTTTTAAAGATTCAACTGCATCGTTGGCCTAAATATAAAGTCGTTTGTTTATTCAACAATATAAAATATTTGTTCAACTCACAGACTTGAACCAAAACGATGGCATGAAGAAGCTTATGCGATCGGATAAGTCCATTTCAGAGGTGGGAGAAATTCCATGTAGATGCAAATGCTTTTGCGATATAAATGGCGGAATGTGAAAGCCAATCACTGCATTTTCTAAACTCACATTTTTTGACTCAAGAAACTGTGTCATGCCATTCCGCATGCGCTCAACTGCACAAGAAACAATCAGGTGTTTTATAAAATATAAACATTTAAATTATGCTAATTAGCTTACCTAAACTTACCTAAGCCCACATGGGAGTTATTAAGCACTTTAAGGCTGTCAAAGTGTTGCTTGGGTATTGCCAAATAATGGTAAGTGGCAGCTGGTCTTTTATCCTTGAAAATAACATATTCGTCGTTTTCAAATTCTAGTTTTGGAGGCGTTCTTCTGCCGTGCGCTATGTCACAAAATAAACATTCAGTTGGCGACTGATCATTCAGCTCATGTCCAGTGTCTATTGAATATTTTATAAATATAAACAACAGCAGACATGCCAATGGAATTAAAAGATGCCTTTTTTTAAAGTATGTTTTAAAACAAGAGTTGGATAAATCTTGCTTGTTAGACATTTCCTGGCACGATAAATAACAATATAAAGATGAGAGATATAAAGAGATATTCAAATATCGATACTTTTATTTATGCCTACTCGATCGATAAATCTCAAAGAAAACAATATTTATCGAATTTTTCAAATTAATACAACTGATTTATTTGAATTTAATGCATTTTTTGCTGTGTAGATAATGAAATATGTTATCCATTCATAGTGTCTTATTTGCACATTATTGATTTTTGGCTTTGTAAATTTACAAATTCAAATCTTGGTTCTGGTTAAATCTTGTTATTACAAATGATCTAATTGGAATTATTTGAAGTCAGTGTATGCAGTGGTGGAAAAATAATTAGTATCCATTAGAAAAGACATCAGCAATGCTCAAAGAAGCTTATTACTTTAATATCGAAGAGACAAAAATAAAAAATAAACACTGTATTGTAAAATAACGTCGTGTAATAAATATGTTTGTAAGCACGAATTTGAAAGTCGTGATAGCTTCGGAGTGTCACTACTTCTAACACATTGACGATATTTTATATATCGATCTATCGATTTAATATTAGAACAAAGATAAATTTGTGAGTTTGGCCACAACTTGTGGCCAATCAGTAGCATTTTGAAAATAGTTTTCCAATGCGAAATAAATGCTTATAACGCAGTCAATATGTTTATACGATCAGCCAAAAACAAATTCGAGACCGTGGATATTGTGCGGAGACTGAAGCGTCTAGTCGAAGGCACTCTGTCATCGTACCGGCGTTTGTTTTTGCTTTTATTGTGCGTGTGCATAGTTTTTTATATGCTGCCACCAATATTTCGTTATCTATTTTTAAGCCCAACAGAGCAAAAAGGTAACGTATTTATCGCGCTACG
Source organism: Drosophila meridionalis (assembly GCA_035045145.1). Lineage (NCBI taxonomy): Eukaryota > Metazoa > Arthropoda > Insecta > Diptera > Drosophilidae > Drosophila > Drosophila meridionalis. Next base: position 563,209 of record JAWNPG010000031.1, read on the forward strand.
CTCCATCATCAGTTAATATGTCATTGTTTACCGTACGTGTAGATCCACACAGTATGTGCATGGACGACCGCCTAACGCCCTACATCTTGCAGAACTACGAATACGATGCGAACATACGTCACGTGGCTCCATTGATGCCGGGCGAACGGGACTACACGCCCTACGTGGGCAACGGCTACATTGGCTTGGAGGTGTCGCACGGAGCGTCATTGAATATTAAACATGGACGGGCCATGCAGCTGCCCATACGCTTCCACCCAATCCTATCTGTCACGCAGAACGGTGGAAATGCGGGCGAGAAAGAGGCGACCGTTGTTGAGTACTTGACCGGGATGGTGCACAGATTTCAGTGCTTCTCTGGCTACTTTGCCTCCTATACACTCTACGCACACCGCACACAGCCCAACGTTCTTATGCAAGAGCTGCAAATCACCAATACACGTAATACAGTTGAGAGCATTGATCTAATAATGCCCCGCAACCGTTTGCCGAAGTCATCTACGCGCAGCATTCCGCTGAGGTGAGTCAGCAGCTAATATAATATATATATATATATATATATATATATATATATGTCTTTAACGACATTCTCTCCATTATAGCGATCTAGCACAAATTGGAATGCTCACATATACCGCCATGGAAGTCATTTCTGGCACCGTGCAGCCTTCGCCAGATGATCCGAGCAAGTTGATTGTCATTAGCATTACAAAGCCGCAACTGGAAACAAAACTACAGCTGCGTAAACGTGGCACAGTACAAATAATCTATCCAATGATCATTGAGTACTCTAAACCGGTGACAGAGACTCAGTTGAAAGCGACCATCGAAAACATCGAACAGCATTCGATTCAGGCCATGACAAAGCTGCTGCAGAGGCTGACCGCTAAGGCATCTGGTTCCGGTTCGGTTAACAGCATCAACACGTATCGCCAAGAACATATTAACGTCTGGACAGACCTCTGGGCAACGGGCTTCACGATAAGCACTTCGAAGGCTGAGAATAGCTTGAATGGCGATCGCATCAATGCCACCATGTACGCCGTGCTATCCCAGGTGCGCAGCTTTGAGTTTGAGGACATGTCCTCCGGCTTGTTCGGGAGCTCGTCCTCTGCGGGAATACGAGAGGAAATCGCCAAGGCGCTGACATACGCCGAGGGCTGCTATGACAGTTATCACACGCTCCAGGCGGAGAATCTGTGGCGTGATATGTCCACACTGAGTCAACTCAACTCCCTGGTGTCCTCTTGGATGCTTACGCTGGAGAAGCAAGGCTGCCACAACTTGATACGTGCCGGGGCGTCGGGCGTCATTCAGGCCATGACCCTGAGCTTCGGTAGCTTTCGCTTTAGCAATCAACACTTGGAGTGCAATATGCATCCGAAGTTCTTACACCGAGACTTCCACTTCAGGCGCCTCAACTATGGCAATAAAACGCACGTCAATGTGACAATCATTGTGAAGGAAGACAACAAGGCGGTGATCAACGTGGCCCTGGATCGTTCCGATCGCAGTTACTATGCCTGCGATGGCGGCTGTCTGGATGAGCCGATCCTGCTAACGTAAGTAAAGAATAGAATAGAATAGAATAGTTGAATCAAACACAATTAATATTCATATTCCTTCAACAGACAAAATCGTCGAGAATTTCCTGTCAAATTGACTGAACCATTAACTGCAATTTTATACATAACCGAGGACAAGCAACACATGGAGGAGATTCATCATGCTATACACGTTAAGGAAGTCGTGGAGGGTAGGCCTAACTCTATACTCTATGGATATCATTGTTTATATCTGTTTAATGAAAACTCTTCTCTTCAGCTCCGGCGCACGAACAGCATCTCATAGCGCTGCATAAACACGGCCATCAATTGGGTGGGCTGCCCGCGCTCTTCTGGGTCTCAGTCTGTGCAATAATCGTAGTATTTCATATATTCCTATGTAAGCTAATTATCAAGGAGTACTGTGAGCCAAGCGATAAGTTAAGATATCGTTATAACAAACCGTGATTCTAGTTTTATATATATACTTACATCTATATATATATACATATACAACAGAAAATAAATAGAAAACGAAACCATGTAATCAAATTGGTCAGAGAGAAGCTGCTACTAGAAACAACTTTGAAACCAAATATCAACGAAACTAATTAGAATTCGATCTAGCTATTTGGGTGGTAAGTAAATCTTGTATGTATAATATTAGTTAAATTAAATATAAATCGGTTTGAATCAAAATGTATAGTATTATTTGCAAGCTAATGTAAGTTTTGTATGTACAATTAAACAATTGGATATAAATTAGCTCTTTTTGTAATTACCCCTAGCGGTTCTATAAACAAACTAATTGTTACGCTCATTAAACTAACAAAATGACAACTGTGCCAACTGTGTTTGAATAACTCTGCTTGAGGAATATGATAATGCAATTGGTTTGTGTTTTTAATGTGAATTGTTATGGATAAAGAGTTTAGTCTATCATATATTTGCAATGAAGTGGAGTGGTTTCATCATAGTTAATTCGATCTATTATCTATCAATAGATGGAAGTCATTAATGGAGGAGGATTTTAAAATATACATAAATATGTTCAAATATAATCTTTGAACGAATTGAGAGATATCAAATTCTCAAATGTAAATGATATATTTGATATAAGTTAACTATTATCCAATTCTGTTCTTTCTTAGTTTTCTACTCAAACATTCTTTTTATACGATATATAAACATTTTCTCAGTAAAGGTAGAAAATTTTGAGTTATTATTAGAACTACTATTACAAAGTTTCAACCTAACTATCTATATATAGATCTATCTATCAGGTGCAACACATCAGGCACACGTTACTGTCAGATTGACCCTTTCGGTTGCTACACAGCTTATCTATGAAACTATATATATATAGGAATAACATCTATTATACATAGGAATAACAGCTGTTGTTAAATATAAAATGTTAGAATGCTTTATTTAAACGGCAGACGATTTAGCTTATGTACAGGGTCGGATTGGTAAAGGCAATAATCTGTTTAACTTAATCTTAGCTGCATACAATTACTGTAAATGCGTAGAGGCGCAGATAAGTGTGAGTCTCCAGCCGATGATCGAATCTACTTGGTCACCCTGTGGATGCTGTCGGCCAGGTACTCCACATTCTTGCTGGTCACGCCGGCCATGGAAATGCGACCGTCTCTGGTCAGGTACACGCTGTAGTTCTGCATCAGGCTGTCCACCTGCTCGGGCGTCAGGCCGCTGAAGCAGAACATGCCGATCTGATCGACAATGTGTTGCCAATTGCGCGAGGAGCCGAGCTTCTCGAGGTTGGTCTTGAGCTGGGTGCGCACATTGATGATGCGGTCGGCCATGGTCTTGACGTCCTTCAGCCACTGGCTGCGCAGGTCGCCATTGTTGAGGATCTCGGCGGCGATGCGTGCACCATGAATGGGGGGATTGGAGTAGAGAGCGCGAATCAGAATCTTGATCTGGGACAAACAGCGCGCTGCCTCCTCCTCGTCGGCACAGATCACGGAATAGGCACCGGCTCGCTCGCCGTACAGGCCCATGTTCTTGGCGAAGCTCTGCGCCAGGCAGAAGTCATGGCCGTCGGCCTCGAAGATGCGTACGGCCTGGGCGTCGCCGTCGACGTTGCCGGTGGCAAAGCCCTGGTAGGCCATGTCGAAGAATGGGTAGAGCTTGCGCTGCTTGAACAGCTGCGACAGCTCCCGCCACTGCTCGGTGTTGGGATCGACGCCCGTCGGATTGTGAGCGCAGGCGTGCAGCAGCACGATTGACGTCTCTGGAATTTTCTGCCAGGAGAAGGGGAATCGTTAACACCTTTAAAAGTCTTTTGCTTTCAAATCCCTACCTTCAGATCCTCAATCATGCCGCCAAAGTCCAGATTGCAGTTCTGCGGGTTATAGTAGCGATAGCGCTTGACCGGCAGCCCGGAGTGCTCGAAAATGGGCACGTGATTGCCCCAGGACGGGGTTGGCAAGTAGATCTCACGGTTGCCCTTCCAGAACTTGCTCAAGAAGGCGGCGCCCACCCGCAGCGCTCCGGTGCCGCTGATCGTCTGGGTCGTCGCATTGTGCTTGGCCTTTAGCCGGCTCGACTGCTCGCCGAGCGCCAGCTCGATGGCCTTGTTGTAAAACTCGGGCAGGCCGATGATTGTGGCATATTCCTTGTCCAGCGACCGGCTGATTAGACGCTTCTCGGCCTGGCGGGGGATAGAGCATGGATGTGAAATCAATTCATTTGGGATCACGTCGCACCTTCACTTACCTCACGCACGCTGGGCAGCACGAAGGGCTTCGTATTGTCGTCACGATAGGCGCCGGCGCCGAGGTTGATCTTCTTTGGATTCGTGTCCTTCTTGAAAGCCTCCGTCACGCCCAAAATGGCGTCGGGTGGACCCATTTGCACATCGGAAAACCATGTGGATCTAAAAGTTTTGAGTAAGCAAATTTTCAAGTAAAAACGCATGTAAAAAAAATCTCAATCCAAAATCCTATCGAATTAAAGCAAACTAGCAATTTTAAAGTCTTCAAACATTTTAATGACATTTAAGATCGTGTCTTGTAAAATTGATCAATAATACGAGTTTCGTCTGGTATTTGTCTGGTCGACTCATTAATCTTTAACCCTCGTGCAGATAATTGTTTGTGATTATATTTATTTTTCGTTTCAGTCGATTGTTCATTGCCCTCGGGTTACTTTTTTGTACTCTTCACTTTCATAGGACGGACATTTACCCAACTTATCAAAGAATTAAAACAGTTATCTTCGCTTTGATTAGCTGAACAGTAAAAGAGCTAAAAGATATTTTTAAAGTGGTGGCGTTTCAAAGTCAAATATAGTTCAATACGTGTGACCTTTCGAAGCTCGGATGCCTACTGGGGTTATATGTAGTATATGTCCTCGCGTTGGATTCCCTCACACGCTTATCGCGTATAGCTGTAAACAAGCGTTATGACGTCCAACCCACCCAGATTAATGAGAGCTGGAGATAAGCGATTGCCTGAGCGTGCCTTTTAAACAAATTTTCCATAATTTCTTCTGCTTCTATCTATTGGATATATAGGTAGAAAGGTGCATATTGATTTTATCTATTTGAAATTTTAATTAAATTGCAGGTGGAATTGACAGTTTCTGAGAATGGAATCAGAATTACTGATGTGATATTGGGTATTCGCAGAATGGAGAGTAGGATCATATTGAGTTTCTGAGAATGGAATCAGAATTACTGATATGAGTTTAGGTATTCGCAGAATGGAGAGTAGGATAGTAGAGATATATAACTTTTAACTCATAATATGTGCATTATAATATGGCTCAATTATTGATTTCTAAATATTTATAGCTACTCCAATAGATATATTAAGCCTTTCGCTGAACAACAATACGATTATTACGTCAATAGAATAATTTATACGCATATAACAAATCTAATAACAGTATGCGATCGGAAGTAACTAATTATCGTCTTCGAAACTTGCCATAAATTTTATAGTATAAATATGACAGCAAACGTCGGCACGCGCAAATGTACCTAAAACACTATTCAGTACCAAATGTCCCAAATATCATTCAAGAGCAAAAAACGTACAAACAAAGGGTAGATTGTACATGTGGCAGCTACAGCTACAATTACGGGACAGAAGTTATATTATAAACATAACTATTATAGTTCACATATGCATGTAATTTAAGTAATACAGTAATAATATATATATGTTGAGAAATTAACACTTGACATGCATATGCATTTTCATAGATGTACATATGTTACACACAGATAACAAATATGTCATACATACACAATCATATTTAGATGTTATATATATAAACATGCGTATGTATGCGTATATAAACACGCAAACTGTGGAATGCCTCGTTGTTCTAATCAACCAACTGGATAGAGATACATACATACACTCATACATATGTATGGGTGTCTATATATCGTGCATAATACATCTGCTCACATAATAAAAAATCTCAAGCACAACAAACACTAAATCATCCAGCGAGGCGCACACAAGCACATGGACACACACACACATACACACAAAGCACAAGCTTATTCACACGCATGCATGGAGCACAAATAGACCGGCATTTAGAATGACCTTGACAAATGACACTGCAGTGCAGTGCAACGTGTTACATAGTGCAGTTAGGAAAAAAAACTTCCTACAACAGAGATCGGGACTTACTTGCAACGTAAAACTGCTGGTGCATTGATGGCGATGCGGTTCGCAGTCAACAGGCTTCGTTTGCAAATTTGCGACATGATGTTAAATGTTACTAATGGTATTTAAATAATAACTTAAATGCGGCCCAAATGCTGCGTCCACCGCGGCTAAAGTGAATCTAACCAACTTCGGCGAACTGGAATCACTAGCAAAAGCTTTCCGCTAGTGATGTGCAACGGTAAAACAGCCATCGCACAGACAAACATATGTTTCGGGACATTGTAAAGTAAAATAATAATACGAATTTGAGTAATGAAAATGTTCGAGGGAATGCGTTTTTGGGCTACATTTTCAAAGCAACATAGACAATTCCGATTAGCATATAATAGTTCAAATTAGAATTATGTTAAGTTAACAGTAGCGCGATTCTCCAATTGATTCCACTACGCACAAGAATGCCTATCGATAACAAAAGCTCCAATTGCATGAGGCGCGCAGCTGATTTTGGCTTTTGCTTGAGTCGCTTTTTGAACTTTTTTTAGTTGTAGCTAAGACATTGTCGCGAAGAAGCATTCTTATCGCCTGAGCTGTTAATTTAATTAATAAAAATATACGTCATGCTTAAGTTGTGCGTGCTTATCTCGTCGCTGCTCTTGGCGCTGCAGCTGGGCGCAGCTCTAGAATTTCAAGATTGTGGCTCAAAGACGGGCAAATTCACTCAAGTCACCATCGAAGGCTGTGATATGACGAAGGCAGAGTGCATTCTCCATCGAAACACCAATGTCTCAATATCAATCGACTTTACATTGGCCGAGACAGCTACGGCCGTTATAACCGTTGTCCACGGCAAAGTGCTGGGCGTTGAAATCCCATTTCCACTGAGCAATCCCAATGCCTGTGTGAACAGTGGCCTCACGTGTCCGTTAGAGAAAAATGAATCCTATCGCTATACGGCTACACTGTCCGTGCTAAGCAGCTATCCGAGGGTTTCAGTGCTCGTCAAATGGGAGCTGAAGGATCAGAACAATCTGGATATTCTCTGCATTGAAATCCCCGCCAAAATACAGTAAATTGTGAATATTGAAATGCAAAAATGTCAAAATCTCATTGTAATCTAATTTAAAATAAATAAAAAGATTAGAAATTGAATTATTTCGTTTGTGTCGCAGCCAGCCTTGATTCACTCTCATTGGCTTCACTTTCTTTGTTTGCATTTTATGATTCACGTGTGATAAGTAAGGTGAAGAAACTGAGAAATAATCGAAATTCGAAAGAGAATAGTTTTATATTTGACTATCCTACAATTTTCAAATATTTTTGGTACATATATTTGGTTGAGCGGCTATCAATAAGTTACAGCTCAAACTCAAGTTGGACTTTAAGTATACAAAAACATCGAACAGTTGACAGTCTTACTCATTTGTTTACGATATATGTATTTGATATAAATTTCTTATCAGCATTGAGCTGCTATGTGATCCGGATGCTAAAGGGTGATTCGGTCACAACAAAGATTTCATTTATAAATATGGTAGTTGACATAATAAAAATAAATAATATAGAATATATTTAAGTAAATCAATGTATATATTTATATATAAATATTTAATAAAATATGCATGGTTGAGGTTTTTTCAGTTCTTCAAATAATGCGTCAAATTAAAAATACAAAAATTAGAATATTGGTTATCGATTATTGCTTTTAACTTTTTCCCGATTAAATATCAAACTCATTGTGATTTTCTGTAATCTTACCACAATTTTAAATTGCCTTTATTGAATAAAATAAAATAGTAAAAAAACTACTAAAATAAAAACCAATAGCACAATAGAATATATAAATATAATTACATAAGAATTTATACTAAGAGCTAAAACAAATAATTAACTGACAATAATTACAATAATTGTTGTAATATTGATCAATTTTGCCGCGATAATTTTAAAAGTCTTATCTTCCTAATGTTGTAAGCGACCGATGCGAAAAATACTGCACTGTGTCAATTTCTGCGTAATTGTTCAACACTAAAATATCGATAAATTGGCGTAGCCCTAGATTGCGGCGTCGTTTGAAAGCAACTGTAAACTATTACCAACACAAGCGTAATGCCCAAACGAGAGGCATAAAAGAAAACTGAATAACTAAGAAATAAGCAACAATTAGCTGAAATTTGGCAAATATTGGTACATTGTGAACGCGAAGAGTTATCGTATTGTTTGCTGCTGTATCGACTAGTGGCGAGCGCACCTCGATTGTAAATTGTATTGTAAACAAAACTAGTTTCCCGTTTGGGCTGCACAGATCATGACGTTACCGCGCTCCGAGACGCCATTGCGTCGTTCCGCGGTGGGTAGCCATCGCGAGAGTATGCTGCAGGACCGGACGACCATGGTAAATGACGATGAGGCGGAACGCCGCGAGGCGCGACGCCGCACGCTGCTGCTGCAGCAGGCGCGACCCCGTGAGAGCACCATCCTAGAGTCCATCGAGGAGAACGAGACGATAAAAAAATGTCTGGAGATATACAATGGCAATAAGCTGAGCCGCGAGAATGCCTGGAGCTTGTCGTTGATCGATACGCTGTCCAATTTGCTGGACCATCATCACAAGACGCTCAGCAACTTTAAGGTAAACGTTGACAGCGACTCTGTTGCCTGCAATTCTAATTGTGGATTGTTGTTGATCTTCTCAGATAGCTGGCTCATCATTGGAGGCCTCGTCGAAGGTGTATGGATTGCGCGTAGACTCCATATATCTGGATGCCATGCGTATGTCAGCTGGCCTCAATGCACGCACGCTCACGCAGCAGCAACTGAATGCGGCTGCCGCGGACGACAATGACGATAATGAGAACGCCAGCCAGGCTGAAGGCGGGGGCGCAGCTGATGGCGCTGAGGCAGCAACTGGACCGGCGCCAAAGGCCAAGAAACGTCGCAAAGCAGGTTCCACGATTACCAAAAACAAGGAGACACTGAATGCTCGTTTGGACACAGCGCCTTTGCAGGATCCGGTGTTTGGCAAACTGAACTCCACTGTGGGCTCCATAAATGCCTCCAACCGACTAATGAACAACATACTGCCCACGAAGGACTCTGAACTGCGGTTACGCACCAATTACCGCTTCTGGCACGACCCAAATACGGCGCAGCAGATAGAGGATTACACGTTAGTCAACAATGATGATAAGAACTCGCAGACGATCATAGCCGCCGACTGGGTGAATAAAATGCGGCGGTACTATCAGCAGCATCTGGTTCTGCGACCGCTGCACACCGGCTACATTATAAGCGACGTGCCCAATCCGAGCAATGCCAACGATCCGATGCAGTTGAACGATGACGACGATGGGGTGGACAACGCAGATGATTTCTACGAGAATCCGCGTGAGCTCTCGATGGCCTTCGACATCAATGCGGAGTGCGAGCCGATGCCAGACCTCAATGCGCTGGCAGCGGCCACCGTATTGGAGATGGACTACAACGATATCGAGGAGCTGACGACCGAGGAGCGAACCACGCTGCAGCATTGCCGCGTCCTGCGCAAGCAGCCCGTGCTGATTGAGGACCTTCGACCGGTCGACGGCAGCTCAAAGCTGGAGTATTCGTATCGGCCCATGGATCAGATCTCTCAGTTCTGGGCGGGTCCATCTCATTGGAAATTCAAAAGGGCACGCACCACCAACACCTTTGGCCAAGTCAACTCTCAGGATACCATGGCATCCAAGAGCAGCAACGCAGCTGCGGCACGAATACGTCGTGCCGCCGCACAGGCGGCCAAGCGGCGCAGCAAGCAGATCAACTTCGGCCACTGCACAGAGAGTCTGTTCATAAAGCTGGACGAAAGCACGAAGCTGCGCAAAGCGAACTATCAGAAGCGCTGGGATCCACGCAAGCTGCGCCTGCCCACCAAATACGACTTCGATGCGAACTACTTCTACAAGTATGATTATGCGCCCAGCATAAAGGTGAGCCGTCGATTCGGCGTTCCGGATGACGATGTTGACAATGACGACGATGACATGGGCCGGGATATGAATGCGGTCGGTGACGACGCTGGCGATGATGTGGACGTCTTTGACAACGATGAGTTTCAACGGAGCTCGGATCGTTTGCCAAACGACATGAATGTGAGCAGCTTCCCGAATGCAGATCCTGCAATGGCCTCGTTCCGGCTCACTGGTGACCCGAACGCGTGTGATGACCGGACTGGAGCGAATGATACGGTTCTGGAGATATCCACTGAGTTCCAGGGAGCGCCCTCACAGGTGAGTGATCAAAAGACATCCCACATCGTATCGCAGCACTCAATTCTAATCTTCAACAGGTCACCAAGGTGATTGTGCCGTTCGCGAAACGTGCCAAGGTGATTGACATGAAGAATCTCAAGCGCAGCTGCAATTCGCTGATTCAAAAGCAATTGCTGAGCACTGCCGCAATCGAGGAGGAGGAGATGCCCGCCCATCCGAAGGGAAAGCAGGAGCACTACGCCAAAGGCATGGCCACCTTTAAGGAAATCTACGAGCAGCTGCCCGCCATGCTCACCACCAAAATGTCCGATTCCCTGTCGCCCTCGGTGGCTCTGTACGCGGTGCTGCACTTGGCCAACGATATGAGATTGCGGCTCATACCACAGGATGATTTTGAGAACTTTACAATTAGACAAATAACGGACTAACCCATAACCCAGTTGGCGACTATTCTATATATATATATATATTTATACGGAAAGCAGTATTTTAAAGAGAAAACTAATTTAGGCTTTTTATCAGTGTAAACTGCTTTTACTTCTCAATGTCTGTAGTGCAGCGTGTGCTAAAAGTCGTTCGATCATATTGAAGAATCGTCATTATTTAACTAAGTTTAAAGCAAGTCTTACTTTGAATGTGTGTACAATGTGCATGGAACATTTATGGCAATAAAAGTGGCAAGAAATTTAAGGGAAATTATGTACGATTAATAAAGAAATAAGAAAAGTTATATAGAAAAATATGTGAATATATGAATATACATATATGCATTAGTATATACTATGTAATTACACTTGTCTATGCAGATTCCAACTGAATGAAAAAATGAATTCTGAAATAATAACTAATGAAATAGTCTTTGTAATATATGTAAGTTACAGCTTTAGAATTATCTATCCTTATATCGTTAAAAGGACGGAAGCTCTATATTTTGAATTTGTATTCTATTGATATTTTGGAACGCATTTCATTTATTGAAATGTTAAATTTATGATCAAAATTTTTGGAAATCATAAATATTCGAATCAACTTGTGAGTGAATGAAATGAATTTTAGTATGCCCGAAATGTTTTAGTTGAAGCTCTCAGTTGTAAGAGATCTGTTTCCTTCAACAAGTTCTTATAACAGATTTATCAACAAAGTCAAATCTAGCAGAACTGTAAGCATGTGATTTACATATATTATTAAATATATAAATTTATGTGGACTATGCATATGTATTCATTTAATTTTTGTCATATTTTTAAGTTTAGCTCAAGTCTAACTTAATATGTTAAAGTTATAAATTTGTATAATTTATTGTTGTTCATTTAAGTTTTGCCTTAGTTTTCGAGACTAGCTTTGCGCTCTTTGCGTTTGTTCTTGTTTTTGTTTCATTTTCATTTTCATCTGTGACTGACAACATTTATAGCAGCTCAACTTGCTCGTTGTTGTTGTTGTTGTTGTTGTTGCTGTTGTTGTTTCAAAAACTTAAGTGAACAGACGCTGGAAGCTGCTGACAAAGCGGAAGCCAAGCATTGTTGCAAGTCGTTCTGTTGTGTTTTAGTTTGTGCTGTAATACCCTGTAAGTAGAGGTGGAAAGATGAGTTGCTGTAATCTTAGAGACAGCAGGTGATACCTGAAACTGTCATTTACTGATGTGCTCCATTATAGGGTATGTTTAAGTCAAGCATGAAGTGTCCTATTGTCAACTGTGTTGCGCCTGTTGCCATTTGCATACGCTGGGCTGGGCGCGATTTTAGTCGCGCCTTTCACACACTCTGCACGGTTGTTTGTTGTAGCTGTGTGTGAGTGTGTCTGTCTGTCTGTCTAAGTATGTGTTTCTGACACATTTGTGCTGCATGTGTGTTAAAAAGTTCGTTGTTTACTGAGCGCTTTTAGCAAGCGCCGCGAATATGTGTGTCTGCACTCATATGTGTGCGTGTGTGTGTGTGTGAGTAATTGCATATTATTTGCATAAATATTTGCTAAGTACAAAGTACAAAATAACAACAGCAACAATAGCATCTGTGTGTGTGTGAGAGAAAGAGAGAGAGCGTGTAGCATAACATTTAAATAGCTTCATCAAACTTTTGATATTAGCAGCAAAAAAGTTTTATTTAACATATTTCTGACCTCTCTCTCTCTCCCTCTCTTTTGCTCTTTGCACTGCTATTTACCTCTGAGGTTTCTGGGTGAGCACCTGTGCAAGATATTTTAATTGCATTTGTGATTTCTTTTAAATTATTCAGGTATTCTTTAGAGATTTAGAACTTGCGAAATCCAAACAATTGCGGTCAGGCAACAGGTAGGATTATCTACTAGGGCTTAACAGGCAAATGAGATAAAGTCATAATTGTCATAAAGAAATTACAGGGTATACAGTAATTTTGTGTTTACCTTAAAGTAAAAGATATTATATTATTCTTAGTAGCTTCTATTTTTATATACAATTACTTTTGTCTGCACAATTGAAAGATTTTTCATTTAAATAGACAATATGAGAGAAGTCTATTTAGTTCACTAAAAGTAGATTGTATAGATTCTATATATTTATGTATCTATGTACATAGAATTTCTTAGGCCTTAGACAACTTTTTTATATGAACTGCGTTCAGCTTTTAATCGAATAAATTTCTTAATAAAAAAGCCACCCTGCCACTAAAAATATAGGGTATATAGTATATCTGTAAAGATATACATGCTTTTAATTTAAAACTCAATTTTTTCAATTTTATTTAGTTTCATCTTTTAAGCCAAAATCTGTTCTTAACTATCATGCCCCACTTTACCATCTATGAAAAGTACAGGGTATCTCTGGTAATTTACTTGTTGATTATTTATTTGATCAGCCAATTATAGAATTCATATTTATTCAAAAAAAAAAAAAAAAACAATATACTGAGGGCTTTGTTAAGCCGTAATTGAGTGCATTTCCATGTTGTCGGTGTCAAATGCAATTATGCGACTCGAAACAAATGTGGTTAATGTTGAAGTTAATAAGGATATGTTGTGGAAATACTTGACATACTCGGCCACACACAGAGGCATTTACAGCTGAAAGGTTAATTATCAAGAGCAGACATAAAAGTCAGAGCCAGAGCCAGAGCCAGAGAGAGGGTCTAAGCCAACATATGTATGCATGTATGCGTGTGTGTGTGTGTGTGGCACCTGGTAGGTGGCTAACGATATTCCGCTCTGTGTTTGTCTTGTCATGGCCATAACAATTCCGGAATGTTGTTAGCCACGTTTTTAGCTCAGCCATTACAACTGCGCCTTGTTTGGGGCTGCTGCCTTTATTTTCATGGTTATGATCCTTTGCATTTGTTGCTTAATTGTCCAACGACTTCGAGGCTTTCAAACTTAATAATTGCTCGGCTGCATTTGCCATGCAGCTGAGCTCGCACTAAAACTTTGTCAGTTAGAAAGGATTTTCCGCTTTTAACCAACTTTGCGGGTGGCCCAGTAATCCAGCATGGCTATTAAAAATCAAAAGATATAGTATGAATTTAATATTTATTCTAATACTAAAATTTGCTTAGACTGCAACTAAAACTAAATCACAATTGTTAGGCTGTGATGTGCGTGTAGATTATCCTTATATTTCTCCATAATTTTCAGATTCCTTTTGCTTGAATATTTTCAGAACACATTTCGCTTAAAGAAATGACAGATTTCTAGCCGAAATATTTTGTGGATTTGTGGAGCACAGTGTAATGAAGGCATGAATATTCAAATCCAATTATGAGTGTATGAAATGAATTGTAGCAGCGCCGCTTGCTGCATGGTTGAGACGCTCTGAGTTGAGTTCTGGAACATGGACAAACTGATGACATTGGAGAAGAGCTTACGTTGCAGGTATTTTAAATTAGACTCTTAAGAGGAACGAAATCTTTAGTTGATATATACATTTCCTACATCATTTCTGGTATTTTTTGTTACCAAATTTTAAAGAATATTACAAAGTATTAGGGAGAGTCGGCCAGTCTGCTGTACTATATATACATATATGGTATGTATGTGGAGTAAAAGTAACTATTAAATCATTTACGAATGCTACAATAGATCACTGATCATCGATTATTCTCTATTTTAACAGATTCGAAACCATGCATAAGAAACCAAGCTCAGTTTTGTACTTCGCACTTGGTACAACGCTGTCGAAGTTAATAAGGAAGCAACACATGGATCACAGGCAGCAACATGGGTTTATACAGAAATCAACTCATCTGGCAACAAAATAATTATATATTTAAATACTATGAATTATTAATATTTTAAATTAATTTATATTTAAGCATTGATTTATATTATTAAAGAAAGACAATAAAAAAAGTTGAAAAATAAACACAAAAAATCATCTTATTTCTCTTTGAGCTTGGGTTGTCAATTTCTGCTTAAACTGCAACTCAAACTAAATCTCAACTACCAGGCGAACATAAATCAGCAGAAAGTAACTGATTTTTCAATTTTGATTTATAAAAAATTACGTTGCATACTTTCGGGGTTTGATGTATTTAAAGTATTGCATATCCACGGGGCTGCTGCTCCACCATGTGAGGAGCGCAAAACAGCGTAATGTGGAAAAAGTAACAGGCGCACAGAAACTAGCAGAAAGTAGCCAAACGAATTTTATTTTTCCACAATTTTTCTGTTGCATACTTTTAGGCGGGCGTTAAAAATAAATTTTAGCTCTGCTTACATAACGATATCTGGCAAAAGTACCAGGCGCACAGAAATCAATAGAAGGTAGATGAACGTATTTTATTTTTGCATACATTTTCTATGGCATACTTTTGGGCGGGCTTTTTAAATGAATTCGTTGCTCCTGATCATTTGAGCTTGAAATTTCTATTGCTTAGCCTCGGGCTGCAATTATAAAATAATTTCATAAATGACAACAGCTTATGAGGAAGCTACGTCATTTGGTAGAGCGATGCTCCAGATTTGCCATACTACGCAATAATACTTACCACCCTGAAAATTAAAAACCCGTGTTGGAATAAATACAACATTTTTGTTTTTTTTTTTTGTTCACTCCCTACAGAGTTTCATCATTTATTATACTGTATTTTGCAAGGTATATAGTATGTATTTGTTTATATCGGGTAAAATATGTTTTGCGTGTATTCAGCATTTTATTTACATTCATTTTAGTTTATTTTATTATATGGTTACATACATGCACACATATATATATGTCTGTGTATATGTGCCCGGTTCCTCCGCCTTCTGGCATTTGTCTTCCTAGTATCGCCTAATATATTATAATTTGTTTGATGTTATATTCAAATGTCGTCCTGTCTTCAAACGTAAATCAAATACAATTATTAACGTTTTCATATTTTCAATGATGGTGTAAATAAAATATACAAAAGATTTTGTTAGATTCGAAAAGTGTTTTCGGATGTCAACGGTCGTCGGTTTTCTTTAATTGAATTTGTATTTTTATTTTAGTAAATATTTTGTTTACATTTAGTTTTGCTTTTGTTTTTGCTTTGAAAAATACATCAATAAAAGTTCAATACATTTAGTAGACAAATATTTATTCATAATATATATTTATATTTATATTTTTTGTTTTCCGTTTTAGTGTTTATGTTTATACGTGTATGTAGTACATAATGCAGTATATATATAGTATTAGATAAATGTATATAATTCATTTTTAGCACACAGAATATAACAATTGTTGCAGTAATACACCTTTCGGGGGCCTTTAAATGTTTTTTAAACATTTTGCTTCATAACTGTAATAAAATTTGCTTAAAATTTAAATAAAATATAATACGATTTTACGTCATTTTTTTATAATGTATTTTTTTTTTTAAATAAGTATTTTTTTTTATAACAAATTTGCGCTACTTTTTAAAAAGTGTTTCCATATCCATTATATACATTTATTCTTTATTCTTTTGGTATTACGATTGACGTGTTAGAGAGGCAATTTAATTGAGCTTGTTAGGATAAGGACCATTGGAGAACATGATGTTGCTTAAAATAAATAAATGCATTGAAAACAATTAAATACGTTTAAAAATGTGCAGCAAAAACGAAGAACAGTCAAATTAATGTAAAAATAATAAAAAAATTTAAAAGAAAATTATTTAAAATTTTTCTTAAGCTTTTTAAAAAGTATTATTATAAAAAAATTTTTGTTAAACAACAAAATATGTAAATAAAATTAGATAGGTTCAGATTTTTTTTAATATTACATAAATTTTTAATGAAATAAATCTATATATTTTAATAAATTTGCATAATCTTTTTTAATATTAAAATATATTCATTCAACAAATTTATTCCATGACAAATTTGAATACATTTTAAAATTAGATAAAATTTATATAAATCATAACATAAATTTTGTCAGATTAATTTTTATACTATTAAAAAATTAATTTAATTAATTTTCTTTATTTATAAATATTCCAGCAATTTTATAGTGTTCATGGGCTAAAATCTCTAAATACTTAAATAGATGCACCAAATTATAATGTACACACGTAATCGGTTATATATATATACATATATATACTTGTGTATATATGTATATATTGTATATGGTTTATATGTATGTATTCTTTAGAACGTGTCCTTTAGCTCCCTGCGCTTACCGTAAATGCCTGCAAAAACTGTGTCTCAGCCGAGTGTTCGAATCGTTTGCCATTTGCGTTTGTATTGGTGTGTGTTTGTGTGTTGGTATATCTCTCTGTATGTGTGTGTGTGTCTTGTTATATTTTCCGCCTAGTTGTTGTTTAGAGTGTCCTTTGTTCATTTCCTTTTGTTTGTTCATTTAGTTCTGGGACTTGGGCGCCACGGACGCTGTCTCAGCAGAACCAGCAGCAGCAGCAGCCAGCGGCATTTGCTAGAGTTAGAGACAGATAGAAGGGAGATATCATAATGAAAATGTAACTTCCAATGCGGCTGAGCTCACCTTCTGCTCGGCTGGCGCCTTGCCAGTGCTGCGACCCCAGCGCAAACGCATGGGCTTGCGCGATTCGCGCTGAAACTGATACTCAGCATTGTCCTCGTCCTGCTCATCCTCCTGATCCTGATCCTCGCCCGACTCAACGCCACGCTCGTCAGCTGAGTTGTCGTACTGCTGCTGCAGGGCCAACAGCATGCGTGTCATCTCCTGCCACTGGCGCCACTGTCGTTCCAATTGAGCTCGAGCGCGCTGAGAAAGAAGATAAAAATGAAGATAGATTATTTTTTTATTATTAAAAAATTAGTATTATTACTTTTTATTTTATTTCATTAACTGTTGAATTTATGGTATTCAAGCTTAATATCTTAATAACACACTTGCTGCAGTATAATAAACCCAACCGATTACTTACATATTATGTGTTTTAGTCAAGAATAAGCAGCTGAGTACGTATTGCAAATATTTTCTTATATCTTTGTTCTCTTATTATTTTATTTTCTTATATTGTATCTTTGTTCACTTATTAATTTATTCTCTTATATCTTTGTAAAAAAAAGTCTTTAAATTGCTCTAATAAGAATCGTCCCCCCTCCTAAACTGCGCCTCTCTAATAGATTCTCATTTACTTACTGAGTTTAAATACTTAAATATATCACTTGATAGCGAGATATCAGATATCTTTGCCAACCAATCTCTCCTTCCTCATCCCTTACCTGTTCCTTCTCTACACGATTATTGCCCAGATCCAGAATACTGCTGATCACGCTGCGGCCCCAGCGCAAACGCTGAGGCTTGCGCACGGCACGCTCGAAGCCCGCATCGTAGTCCTCTGAGAGGTCGCCGTCGTAGCCAGCGGCTGGCTGGTTCAGCAGCTGCTGCTGGTTGTTGAGAGTCAGCTCACGCTCGAGCAGCTCATCGTAGGCCGTGCGTCGCATCTGGGGCAGATTAGGATCGCTGCGTCGGCCGAAGCGTAGGCGCATCGAGGGCGATCGAATGGGCTTCTGATTGACGTCGCCGAACCAACGCTTCTCCACGATATTGTTCAACATGTCCGGATCGCTGCGACCGAAGCGCAGGCGCAACGAGGGCGAGCGCTGCGCCTTGCGCTCCACCTGATGATTGGGAAAGACAACGGGTCCGGCATACTCACGCTGCAGCAGATTGTCATAGAGACTACTGATGGGAGCGCCTGCAAGAGATCAGAGAATATGAATTAGAAATGAGAATATGATAAAAAGACTCAACTTACCTTGAACTGTGGCCAGCTCGGCGCTGGACAGCACGACGAGATTGAGGCTGAAGAGCGCCAAGGCGCAGCCGTAGCTCAGCTGAGACTTCAAGTGCATCATTTTCTGCAATGAAATTGAAGATATAATAATCAGTATTTTCTATTTTCTTTAACGTAAACTCAAGGAATTTCTCTCTCAACTCAACTGCATCACATTTAAGTAGACTCTGATGCCTGCAATTAGCTCGAGCTCTTAAAACCCACCCATAAGCCTTTGCACACTCCATCCCATGCAGCTCCTAGCTGATCTGATTGCCCATTGCCCTGGCTGCCTCTGACTGCTTACAATTCAATTTCCGCTTGCTGCCGCCGTCACGTATACGCACGCTATCACGTATACGACACGTTGTATCGCTCGCAACCCTCAAAGAAAACACAATAAAACAAGGCGAAAAAAGAAATGGAAGGAAATAATTCGCATGCACTTAACACCCTTCGGTGCCGTCGCCGTCGCCGTCGATGCTTATGCATTTGGAATGCCTCCGCCTCGAGCAGGAGCTGGATTTCAGATTTTCAGCTGTTGCCTACAGGAAGTCAAAGTTTATGACAATTTTTTTTTTTTTTGTGTTTGCCAATTCTTTAATAGGGGTTGCTTCAGTGCAATGTGTGCCTATTGTTGTAGCACTTTTGCATACCCAGCCAATTGGCGATGGGACTTTAGGGTAGATTGATTTGGGGCAAATGTTTGTAATGGGCAGAAGAAGGCGTGGCATGAAGCGAGGTAATCACACAGCGGTTTTAAAGATTCTAAACGAAATGAAACCGTTTCTTAAAATTTAAATTGCATTATAAAAAAAATAAGCAAGAATTTATTAGAAAGAATGCAAGAGAGTATGCAATGCTTGTTTCTATCTGTTTATATATCTGTGATCTGTCTTTTATCTGTCTTTCTATCTGTCTTTCTTTTTTCTAAATAGAAAAAAAAGAAAACTAAATGAAATTAAAATTTTTTGGACATTTATTTTAATTTTTGGAACTGAAGTCCGCCGTCTTTTGAGTATTTAAAATATTGTTTAGATAAGTAAATATTTTCCAAGATTTTTATTAGTTTTAATCAAGCTCAGCTTCAATTCTACAAAATCTTTTAACTGTGCTTCCATAAATACACAACAATCGTCCTCTCCCAAAACTTGTTAAAATTGCAAAAAAAAAAAAAAAAAATATAAACAAAATGAATTATAGAAGTTACTTCTGCTTTGATACATATATGTATTTGAATATGCTATTAAAAGCCTGCTAGAATATCAATGCAATTACACGATAAATAAGTATAGTATAGTATAAATAGTAAGTATAGAAAAATAAGTGATAAAGTAGATAATTATCTATTGAGGTTTAAGAAGAAGAAACGTATGTATATGCATATAGAATGAATGGAGACAGTAGTTCTGCATGCTCTACACAAGGTATTTGTTAGTCAGGCATTGCCCACAAAAATGCCTTTCTCTGTTTTTTCCTTTGCATGTGCAGCTGCATGTGCATAGGAAGCACAGCTTATTTGTTATCATTATTCAGAGAGTCACACACACACACATATATATATGAAAGGAATACTTCACACCTACACACACACACACTTGCACACACACCTCCACTTCACACCTGCCTTTGTTACATTGTTGCTCCCTTTTTTTTTGCACTCTTATTTTAGCCCCTGGGTGGAAGTAGGCAAAGTCTGTCTGGCACTTGACTTGTCTACGCTCTGTAAGCTACTTTATAGTGCCCCCCCGCTGATCTGCCCAAACTAGCCAGGTTATCTTATAAATAATTCAATTGACTTGCATTGCTCTGCTTCTTCTTTTTAGTTTTTTTGCCCGCCTCTAAAATGAATTTATGACGTTTGCAATGAATTGCAAAACTTTCCTCGAGTTTATTTACACCACAAGTTTGCCTCTTTTTTTTCGCATATGCAGTTTAATATATATTCATATATGTGCCTCGAGTGCCACGCCCCTTTACGGTACTACGTCTTGGCGTTGGACAAACGCGTGCATTGAAATTGCATTTTTATTGATTCGTTTAGGCTTTAATTGTGGCCACAGTGCAATGTTGCTTAATAAATATTTATAAATATGTGTGTGTGTGTGTGTGTGTGTGTGTGTGTGTGTGTGTGTGTGTGTGTGTATGTGTGTGTGAGTGTGTGTGTGTGTGTGTGCTGTGCAGCCCCTAGTCCATGACATCATTTACCACGGCCTTCGCTCGCTTCTGCCTCAATATGCAATAAATTGAATAAAATAGTAACAAATGTGGATACATTGAACAGGTGCGCCGTTCACCTAACCTTTTGACTCGTTGACCTCTTGAAAAAACCCATTAGAGGCTAGTGGCATGTGAGTGTTTCGATTTATCTATGTAAATATTTAGTGCATATGCGATATTCCAATTTGGTTTCAATGCAAATATTTAAAATTTATATTCAGATTAAAAAGTTAGTTTAGACTAGAGTAAAACATAGATATTTTACCATATATACCATATATATATAGACATATACATACATATATTGTATATACATATATAGATCGAATGTATATATATATGTATTATATTATTATATGCATAAAAATATGTATCATTCACTCTGGTATTATGATATTGTGCTTACAATTTTACTCTGTTAGTTGGCGTCTTAATTTCCTTCTACTGCTGCGGAAGTGAGAGACTGAGGCTCATATAGATTTGTATTAATACTATCTGACAAGCTTACGTTTTACACATTCTCACTCTCTTAAGTGAGAGAGAGAGAAATATAGCTATTACAGAACGTAGACCCTGGTTTTGCTGAGTGAGACCGAGATGCTGCTTAGACATTGCACACCGGTTTGTTGTGATTAGAGACGATGAAGAGTGGGAAGGCATAAAACAGGTATAACATATATTATCTAAGCATTATTTTTATGAATTATATGATTAAATGACTAAATGAAATATGTTGATATTTTTATATTTTTAGAGATTAGTTAAATCATCTTTTTGATGTCTCAGGTTACTAAACATTTTTTTGTTGGCAGAATTCATGTAATTGTTTGTGGAATTATTCTAAACTTTTTTTGCCATCTCAATCTCAATTCTTTTTGTTCCATAATAAATGGGTAAAATTCTACATAGCTAATAAGCAGATATGGAAATATCAGAGAAGGCCGGAAAGATGTGGAGAGAGAGAGAGAGAGAGAGAGAGAGAGAGAGATAGAGCGAGAGAGATCGAGAGAGAGATCGAGAGAGAGAGAGAGAGAGATAGAGCGAGAGAGAGAGATAGAGCGAGAGAGATCGAGAGAGAGAGAGAGTGGGAGAGAGACCGAGAGAGAGAGAGGAGAGAGGAAAGAGAGAGAGAGAGAGAGAGGAAAGAGAGAGAGAGAAAGAGATAGAGAGAGAGAGAAAGAGAGAGAGAGAAAGAGAGAGAGAAAGAGAGAGAGAAAGAGAGAGAGAGAATAGAATTGATATGAAAGATGGACAAAATAGTTCAGTAATATATATTTTGAATACTTCAAGTGATTCTAATAAACTGACTGAATGCTTTAATCTAGCCGAAAAAGTTGCTAAATAAAGTCGTTTCTTAGCACTGAAAGTTTTAGTATTGGACATTGGACATTGTCTAGCCGCTGCTGCTGCTGCCGTTGCTGTTGCTGTTGCCTAATTGCTTGGCCAAAATGGAGGTAATAGCCACACAACTTGTATGCCCAAGAGACCTTAAGCACACTTTTCACCTGAATCCTAACTCAATTTGTTGACTCAAAGTTTTGCCCAAAAAGCTCTTAGCTGCTTCTTCGCCTCAGTCTGAATCCTTTGCCCTTTGCCCTTTGCAGAAATTGTCTCTGAATGTTGTCCTAGAAATCACAGCGAATGAATTCTCAATAAACTTCCAGGGAATCTGACTTTGTACAATCTGTTGGCCGGGCAACGGCAGCGGCAGAAAATGTCGCAATGTAGAGCGAAAGTAGAAAAAAAAATAGATTCAACATAACTTGGCGGCAGCTTGCATTGCCACGCCCACAATATAGAGAGTGGGCGTGCAAATATTTTTCACTACGTGTGAATGAAAATTCTCAATTTCTCTTCTTTTTTGTTGTTGTTGTTATCAATTCAGTATGAGCGAAAATCTGAGGGAATTTCAATTGGCGCAGCTGAACGCAGCAGCTGCCGCCAGTGCAGAATTTAATTACTGCACAGAAATGCAAGGAAAATACTCGGAATATTTATATCTAGGAAATGTCCTTAGTAGTTTGTGAATGAAAAGAAAAATATCACAGAACATTGTAAGCAAGCTAATTCCAAAGGAAGCTGCATTGGGGTGGCATGGACTGGATAATGCTCGTCCACGCTGCCAACTCAGTGAGACTCTTTTGAGAAATGTCTAGGGTGAGCATATGCAGTATACAAATTTGAGGCTTTCGTGGGAGTATACGAATAGTATACGATCTTTTGAGGATCTTTACAGCAACTTGCCTGGGAACTATTTTATGGTCTAGCTTTAAAACTGTTTATAATATAGCCTAAATTTAACTAAACTATGTATTATAAGAAGAAAAGTTTATTAATTAACCTATACTATAAATTTTGTAATTTTAATTCACATTTGTAAAACCAAAAGGATTAAAACCAATCAAAATAAAAATAAAAGATAAAATATAAAATTTTAATTGTTTAAAATACATATTTTTATTTGTAGTAAATAAAAATAAATAAAAAAATAAATCATCATCAGGTAAATGAAATCTAATAAAAAGTATTTTTTAAAATCATATAATATTAATTATTTAAAATACAATAAAAGTACACACACTTTTAACAGAAATTATTTTATTACAATTTCAATTAAATTTAAATATAACTAATTTTTCTAAAACTAGTATATATTAATTATTTAAATCATATTTATTCAGAAAATTTCGCTGGCATATTTATTTACAGTTAAGTTTCCCATTACCTATCAAATAAAATCATATGCAAATTTATAGCTCCTCAGAGACTCTTTCTGGGATTGAACTAAACTTTGTGCAGATAGTTTCGTAAATGTATTTTTTGGCAGTAAATATTTGTCGAGCTTTGTGCTTGAATAAACAGTTCGTGTCTCTTCGTCTCTTATGAATAAAAAACTACGCACATGTCTCGCTCAACGAAGGCCGACGAGCATCGACTGGCACAATGGGGCGTATGATTAACGCCTCAAGCCACAAAGTAGGCAAAGCCGCAACAGCAACAAAGTTTAATCAAATACGTTGATAAAACACAAAAGATTACGTTGGTGTTGCCCTTTCCAGCAGGAATCTAATAAGGCTCTTGCGGCCCGCAGAAAGGTTCGGCTAGAGGTCTAGAGGTCGGCGCTTGCTGGTTCGGGTCGGGTGCTCGGCTCAGCCAAAAGGCTACCGAAACTGGCCATCTAATGTGTTTGTCAAAACGCTTTAATGCCAACGGCCGGGGTGCTATAAAGCAGACACCAACAACAACAACAACAACAACAACAGCAATGTGTTTTTCGGCCAACCAACCACAAATGACCTTTCGGGCACCACGAGAATAAAAATTGTTAAATAAAAGGCAAATAAAATGTGTGACACAAAAGAGCGAGACAAAAAATGTCGATGAAGAAGAAGAAGAGGAGGAGCTGAAGCCTTGTCAATGTCGTGCCCGAAAACAACCTGTTGTGTGCGTGTGTGCGTGTAGGTGGGAGTGTGGGTGAGTGAGTGTGTGTGCGTGAGTGTACTAAATGTATTAGTTTAGCTTGACCAAAGGCTATTTAAACGTGGTCAATGTGTTTTTACGCCTGACTGGCAAATGCGAAAATATTACACTAAACAACAAAATGCTAAATGAAAACAGAAATAAATAATACAAAAAAAACTATAATACAAAACAAAATAAATAACTAAATAACAAATGAAAAAAAAAAAAATTATTTGATATATAAAATATTAAATAATAATAAAGAGCTAAATATTAATTATGGAACTTTAACTTTAAAACTTTAAAAAAATTTCATGTCTAATGATAATAAAATGTATGAACAAATTTAGTATATAAAAATTATTAAAAAATAATCAAAATATTTTTGTGGTAATTATTTACCTTAAAAAATATTTTTATATAAATTGTTTTGCCTAATTTACATTAAAATTTTTTTATCATTTATTATTTTTTTTCTACATTAATAATTTATTTAATATTTAATTAAAATAAAATAAAATGTATAGGCTGCAAATGTTAAAGAAAAAAATATATACAAAAACAAATAGATTAAAAATTTAAATCAATATTTTTAAAGATTCATATAACTCGTTTTGCACAGTGTACAGTAAACCGAATAAAAGCTTTGTGGCTCTTTTCTTTTTTTTTTTTTTTTTTTTTGGCTGTCCGATGAGGCGTGATTTAAGGCTACTCAACGTTGAACAATGTGTTAATAGCTTGTTTATTATATATGTATGTATGTATGTTTATATGTATGTGCGTATATTTTGATCAGATATACCCTTCGATTTGCTTGTTTCCTCATCATGTTCAATTTGGTGCGCAATTGGCAGCCTGACAGTTTTGTTTTTAAAGCCTTGAGGAGTAGAGCCCAGCATAGATAGCTGCCTGGATAAATACGTGCATTATCTCGAAAAATAGCACAACTCATTCGTCATTTATGCGTTGGCCCAACAGAATGATGAAACGCTGGCGGTGCCAGGAGCAATGGCTGGCCAACGATGATAAATCACTTTCAATTTTGACAAACGTCACAAATGTCGCGCTGACGGCCGGCACATTTCATCACACACCCACATACGCCCACACACACACACGATTTACATACTTGCCTAGCCAGGCCAGAGCCAATTGGCCAGAGTCGCCATTCAACTGGCTGCAGTGGCCACAAATCATTTCTAGCCAACATTTGCTGAGTTATCTTCGACAGCCTGAGCAGAGCTCAGAGCCGCAATTGTGCAGAGTTTCGATTAAGTTCTGAGCGGGGGCTGCGGCCTAATGATCAGTATATGTTTGCACAGACAGACAGAAAAAACACCCGTTTTGCTAGATTAAACTTCGCAGTGACGAGGTCAGAAAATCAGAAACCAATCACGAAATTTCATCTTTTGATAGGCAAAGGAAATATAATAGAGAACAAATCAAACTAGTTTAATTGCCAATAATATTTCTTTATATTCAGCAGCCAAGCGCTCGATGATGAGCAGCAATAAGTCCAAACACACTTTCGATTTATGCTTAGACAACTTAAAGCTTAAGGGCACTAAAATCAGGAGGGTCTGAAAAAAAAGCCTATTGAAAGGCTTTAAACTCAATTATCATAAATTGCGTACAAAACTGAGTTCGAGCAGTTCAAAATTTTTTATCTAAAAATGAATAAATGACAATAATTTTTAAATAATCTTGTTTACCATATTTTAAACCCATTAAAAAATTTTAAGTTAAAATCTATTTCTCTTTTAATTATTCTTTAAGGTTTAACTGAATCTTTTTCCATTGAGCCGTTTCTAAGAAATTAGAATATTAAATATTTTAAAATGATTTCTAAAATATAAATGAATTAAAAAAAAAACACGAAATCTAATTAAAAAATAATATATTTTTAAATTAGATAATTATTATTCGATTTGGATGTAATTTATTTATTTTTTTGTATTTTTGTTTATATATTTATTTTTTTTTTATATATTTTTATTTTTTATATATTTAAATTATTTGAAAAAGAAATGATTTTTCGGTCTTGTTCAGAAAACTCTTTTTTTTTCATGAGCGCTAAATATTGTTCTTTAAATATTTGTAAAATTATTTAAATAAATATTTTAAATTAAGTTAATTTCAAAAATAAATTTTTCCCAAATATATTTAAAATGTATTCTTCTATAATTAATTTAATCAAGCCACAATTTACTACTTATTTTTCTCTATTTTTCGCCAAGAGCCAAACAACAAAACATTTTTGCATTAAGTTCTCTTTGCTCACGGCATGCGAGAAGTGAGAAGCGCATTAATAAAAGTCAAATTTACCCTTTTCCAATTTAACGAAACAAAATCCTACCCCTCACCCCACTCCAGACAAATAATTATTAACAGACCAACGCGAAAAAAAGAGAAAAGAGAAGAAAAACGAAACTGGACTATTTGTAAATGCCGGACGTTAGGAATTTGGTGCAGAGTTTCAGTGGACTACGCTGCGGCTACGTGATGCCGGAAGTAGGAAATGAATGTAATTCTCACTTGTTGTTGTTGTTGTTTGTGGTGTTGTTGTTTGTGATGTTGTTGTTGTTGCTTAGCATGAAAATTGCTTCAGCCTCAATTGTTATGGCATTGTCTGTGTTGTGCGCAGCCAGCGGGTGCGACAAAGTTCCAACTTCTGTTTTTATTTAAATATTTCTAACATTTTGTATGCCTGTCCTCGTAATCGTTTCCTCCCCAGCGGCAAATCTGCTCGAAGTTTATTTTAAGTTTGTTTAAAGCTAATTTTTGTCGCTTGTCAACTTTAATTCTGGGCGCCTGGCAGTCAAAAATGCAAAGCCTTTGCCAGCCCATTGATTGATCGGCGAGCCCAAAAGAAAATATTCAATTGAAAGTGTCCTTTGGGAACAAGGACAACAATCAGTTGTCCCCAGCAGGCAAACGCCTGGGCCTCTGGGCACTGGATTAGCTACAATCTGTTTGTCCCATTTTATGAAAAGACCAACAGCAAGAGGGTAAGAAATGGAAAAAAATAACATAAATATGTGTGTGAATAAGTATGCAAAATTGATAAAGTAAAGGCTCAAGTTTGGAAGGAGATAAAATATGTAAATAAATATATATTAATAAATATGTATAATATAATATATATATATATATATTGTATGCTTAACACTTGAATATAGAATTTATTCAAGATTTAATTTAACACATAAAAAATAAAAATTATAAGCAAAAATAAAATATATATAATGTATAAATCTATAATAAAAAATATAAATCTATATATACAGATGTGTTCACAAAAATAGCAGTGCCCTTGATCTTTTACTTCAAAGTTGATAAGTTCTATTAAAAAACACATAATGGCACCAATATTTTATAAGTTTAGAATTTATATGTATTTATAACAACATTAATAACATTTTGGGTTGAAAACAAAGACCTCCATTTTCAGAATGTTCATAAAACTATATTATTTTTGGAATTTATAAATTTTTAATATTCATATATATATATTTATATAAATTATATAATAAATATAAATATATTTATTCAAATTTATTATTTTAAAATATACAAAAAGTCTCACGTCACATGAATATTATTGAATAATTTTAAATTTTATAAAATTGTCAGAGAATATACATCCATATATGTTGCTTGGCCCATCAGCCAGCGCCTAACAGATGATTAGCTTTGCATCACAAGAGATTATAGCTTTAAGAGATTTTAGCCATTCCTTTTATCCATTTTCTTTCCATTCCTTACATGTGTGATCGTGCTATGCCAGCGCTTGTCTATCGAGCATAAGGAGAAACTAATCTTTCTTCCATGAGCGCAGATGCTCATACATCGACAGCTCTGTAAATTGTCTGGCTTCTGATAGACATACATATACATATAGCTGCTTACAGCATGGTATTTAAACACAGGATCTGTGTGAGTATTTTACTTCTTAAAAATAAAATATAAAAATAATATATAAAATAAATAAAAATAAAAAAAAATTGTAAATATATTTTAATGTTAACACTTTTACTTAAAAACCCGAAAAGAAAAGTAAATTTGTTTATATTATTTTCTAAGGCCTGACGAATTTAATTAGAATAAAATAAAATTGTTATATAATATCAAATGTGAAAAGGTAAAGGTCCCGTCACTTCTGTAGTAATTATAATAAAAAAGGTCCCATTAAATTCAAATTGTTAATTTAATTAAATTTTATTTATTTTATTTTAACTTAACTATTAAATTAAAATTAAATAAAAATTGTTATTTTAATAAATAATATTTTTTAAATTTAACTTCTTAAGCTACTACTAAGACAAATATTTATCCATCACATTTAGCTGATGCTTAAATATTTTGTATTGTATATATTCCACATTATTTATGCCATGTTTCCTCTTCTATTATTAAATACAATTTTTAACCTTTAACCTTTCTAACTCAATTAATTGCACATGAAAAACTGTCGAAAAAAATGGGCAAAAATTGTTGTTTATTCATGTGATTTTTGGCTTGAGGCATTCGGAATCTTAGGTAAACCAAGTAAAAGAATAAAGAGCATAATTTATGTTTCTGTTTTCATAAAAATCTGTTGCATCTCAATGTTCCCTTAGACATTTTAAAGATCTTTAAGAAGCGCTCTCTTTATCGTGTTATAGAAGCAAATATATTTAAAGGGCAAGCCCAGGCTCGACCTAAATATTTCACAAACATATTTTGAGCCTTTTACTTGGGCGCAGGAGCACTTAAAATCATTTACATAAGCAGCTTTAGGCGGCTGAAGTGCGTCAACTCGGTTCTTTTTTTTGGTTTATTTTTTGGGCGCAGATTAAGATGGTTGGGCTTTGATTTTGTTTAAATTTTGGTGAGATGCCCGGACACGTGTCAGCTCAATGCAGTCGGACTGCGAGCTGTGATGGACGGCGGACGGCGAAAGGCGCGAGATAGGCGTGGCTGGGGGCAAAAGCTGACAGAGCACATGGGTCATCAATTTGCTGCACGTTGGCTCAAAATCAAATTCGAATTACAAACAAAAAACACAGCAGAAAAACAACGACAAATAAGCACTTAAGCTCCGCATGGGGGAGTACTGGAAAAGAACACAAATCCAATATAAATTTATCAATATCCAGTGCAAAATATACCCAGACCGAGGGGCCGAAGTAGGCGCCGTCAAAAAATATATAGGCCAGGCCTAACCGAACACCAAGCCGCAATATATTCGGCTTATGAAAAATCTAACAAAATATTTCATTCTCTGTATGTGTGTGTGTCTGTGGGTGTGTGTGTGGGCATTGTCAAGAAATGTCTAAAATTACACAGCAATTGATGTCTCTTTAGGCTCATTTCTAATAACCACTTCAAGCGGAAAATGCTGAGGCTTTAAACATAGGAAAAGCCTTCAGCTACAGCCTCAGCTTCAGCATTTTATCAAAGCAAACTTTTATGAACGCTCATGAAGTGAAGAGGGCATATTGGTTGCATGTGATGTTCGTCTTGTCTTGCCGTGAGTTTGCTTTGAGTTTGCCTTTGAGGGAAAAGATTTTAAGTTTGAGATACATTTATACATTATATACTCGTATATGCATATCCTTATATGTATATCCGTATACGTATGTATATCCTTATCAAAAAGTGCATACACCATGCTTCATAGTTAGCAACCTGGAATATACCGTGGATGACTGCTCACACAAATTTCTCTTTAGATGGAGTTGAAATTCTATATATCAAATATGTAATATTTTATATATATAATATCCTTTTTGAAAGCATTCAATAATTTGTAGGTAGTCTTACTAAGTACACAAAATATGAAATTAGATATCAGATAAGATATCTGTGATATCCGTTTTGACAAATTATAATTATAATTATAGTATTATCATTATCATTTGGGCATGACAAATCGGGAATCTTCTTTGTAGCACATAAATGAAACTGTGCACAAGCATTGTGCAGTCGGTTAAGCCCGACTTCAATGATTTTACTTGCTGAAACTTATGTCTTCTGCTGCAGCATATCTATATACACACACATCTATATAATAATATATATATGTATATAGTTTTATTTCTTTGCTGCCTTCCGGTTGATCCAGCAAAAACTCTCTTGACAGGCTGTTACGGCGCCATTACAGCTAAATAAGTTTTTGGGCAACAGTTGCTTACGAGTAAATGGCAGACAGATATCAAACATTTTCGTCAACTACTTTGATTTTTTGATTGAAAATTTAATAAGAGCAGGCAAAACTTGACAATCTATTTAAAATCTCATGTAAGATATAATTTATGTAAGGGTATGTAGTTCTAAATTAATTATTATTTTTACATACAAAAAATATAATAAAAATATACTTTATTTTTTAATTTTTTTTATTTAAAAATATAATGTTAATATTTAATATTATAAAAATCAAAATTTAATAAATTATGAAGTTAATTATATTTTTGATTTATTTAAAAATTTTAAATTATATATAAAAGATTATTAATATTAAAAAATAATAAAAATAAGCCTTTTTGAGAGATGTAGATATTTGTTAAGCTTTCTTGGTGGATAAATATATAGATATTCATAATTGGGCAATAAAAGAGATTAAAATTCAATTTTGAATTTCGAGCTGAAATACTATAGAACACATCCATAATTTACCACGCCCCTAGTGAGCGTGTGCCACTTTACATGAAGAAAGCATGAAAGAATTTGTGTTCCAAATTTCAAGTCTCTTCAGCTTCTACGAGCCCAAACCACTATTAATTCGAACAGCATGTTTTTTTTGCAGTGCGCAATGTTTAACACACTATATTATCAATACTACTAAAGATAACACATACCAATGCATTTCGTCTCAAAGGGAATTTTATTCTCTTCACGATGAAAAAAAAAGTTTTGCTCTATTTCCAACAACAACAAAAATATGAGTAATTTATTCAAACGGTTGACTTAAGAGATAAGACAAAATTGACCACTATTAATTCGAACGCTGCGTAATGTGATTTACTATCATACTTAAAACAATAATTTAATTAATTAGAATTGTGATTACGCATTTAACTCGTTTTGGCATTGATTTTAACAAATTTTTGTAATGCTCTTGAGAAATTGAGTCCCACATCTCTTGCAACTTGATTTTCAAGTCAGAAATATTCCTTTGTGGCTCATTTCGAAGCTGGTTTTTCATTAGCCACCAAATATTTTCAATCGGGCTTAGATCTGGACTATTTGATGGCCAATCTTAAACCTCCATTTGATTATATTGCAGCCAATTTTTGGTTCGCTTGGCTGTGTGCGATGATGCTCCGTCCTGCTGAAAAGTAAATTCACCGCAATCTGATAGTTTTGGTATTGATGGCAATAAACTATCTTGTAAAATATTAATATATTTTTCAGCATTAACTGTCTCTTCAATGAAATGAAGTTTTCGTAATCCTTTGGCAGACATACATCCCCATACCCCTCCCCCCTGCTCGCAGGAAACTTTGTTGTTCTTTTAAGGCAGTCTTTATGATATGTTTCTGACCTCTTACGGATGGCCATATGATGATATCCCATAGCCTTTGAGTCCAAGACAACCTTTCCCGAGCCCATTGCAAACGCTTCAATTTTTGACGATTTTATACCATCATATTCAGCGATGAAGCTAAATTTGATGTTAGTGTCGGCGATACGAGAAAACGCGCCATCCGTAAGAGGTCAGAAACATATCATAAAGATTGCCTTAAAAGAACAACAAAGTTTCCTGCGAGCAGGGGGGAGGGGTATGGGGATGTATGTCTGCCAAAGGATTACGAAAACTTCATTTCATTGAAGAGACAGTTAATGCTGAAAAATATATTAATATTTTACAAGATAGTTTATTGCCATCAATACCAAAACTATCAGATTGCGGTGAATTTACTTTTCAGCAGGACGGAGCATCATCGCACACAGCCAAGCGAACCAAAAATTGGCTGCAATATAATCAAATGGAGGTTTAAGATTGGCCATCAAATAGTCCAGATCTAAGCCCGATTGAAAATATTTGGTGGCTAATGAAAAACCAGCTTCGAAATGAGCCACAAAGGAATATTTCTGACTTGAAAATCAAGTTGCAAGAGATGTGGGACTCAATTTCTCAAGAGCATTACAAAAATTTGTTAAAATCAATGCCAAAACGAGTTAAATGCGTAATCACAATTCTAATTAATTAAATTATTGTTTTAAGTATGATAGTAAATCACATTACGCAGCGTTCGAATTAATAGTGGTCAATTTTGTCTTATCTCTTAAGTCAACCGTTTGAATAAATTACTCATATTTTTGTTGTTGTTGGAAATAGAGCAAAACTTTTTTTTTCATCGTGAAGAGAATAAAATTCCCTTTGAGACGAAATGCATTGGTATGTGTTATCTTTAGTAGTATTGATAATATAGTGTGTTAAACATTGCGCACTGCAAAAAAAACATGCTGTTCGAATTAATAGTGGTTTGGGCTCGTATAGCAACGAAATCCCTATAACCAAAATTCTCTTTTCACTTCGTGAACGAGCATAAAATATAGAAAGTTTGTCCTCATTAAATTCATATCATAAAATAGGATTAGGTTCTTTTACCTTTAAATCGTTTCCAAGTGACTTTAAGCTAATCAAATAAAAAATATGTATATAAGGAAATAAATAATATAAATTTCAATTATATTTATTTAAATTTAAATGAAATAATATAAATTCACACATATTATTCATTATTCTTTATTCCGCATTCGATTGACTTTAATTTGAATTTAAATTGGAATTCAACTGTCATGAATATACATTGACATTTTTAAATATAGATATTTCCTGATAATTTTCCTGGCTGACAAATGCACTCAACGCACTTCGCTTTAATTAAATATTCTAGCTCGAGGCATTGTTTCCTCTGCTTGAAATAAACAACTCTGGCTGCAATTAATTAATGTCAGACCGAGCCAATGGTCAATTGGCCATCCACAAGCGCAGTCAATGTCTCAATAATGACATCAAGACTCAACCCATCCAAGGAGTTCTCGCTCTCTATGGCTGACTTTAGAATGTGGTTGATTTTGTGGTGTGGCGGGCAAAAGCCATTAGGCGAAGGACAAGGCGACCGGAGCACATGACATGTCTGATAATAATAATAACACTAATACTAATAATAATAATAATGATGATAGTAATGGTAATGATGTCTCCCAGTTGGAAAGAAGTCTGGACAAAGAAACTCGACAAATAGTTGAGCTGATTTAGATAAACGGGCGAGACGAGCAAGTTTCTGCTCAACTGCGATAAATTGAAAATGAAAAACAGATTTCGAGATATCTTTTTGGCCAAAGTTCAAGCGGAGCTTGGGTTAGAATCTTAAAGTTCGACTGAACTTACACTGCGCGCAAAAGTAGGCAACGTTTTTTGAATTTACAATTTATCAGCTATTTACAGGTTGTTTGTCTGCCCATAAATCGTGGCCCATAAATCGAGCTGACAAAATGTATTGAACTTCGCTGATAATGCATATACTCAGAATAAACACTGAGCACGCCCAGGGCTGGAAATTTAGTGCTGTGTGGCGACGCAGGGCGTGAAATTGAAATTTATGCTATAATTACCAATGCTTGCCCGAAAAACGTGGACTTTAATTATTGTGTAAGCAGCTTTCGCATTCACACAATGAGCTTAGGCCCCCCCTTGCAAGAGGAAAGACTCGAAGCTCTTTCGTGGTTTTTGCATCTAAAGCCTAGTTAATGAGCGTTAAATTGTATAAAGCTACAGTGTGAAGAGCTAGGGTAGGGGGTGGGCATCAAGTAGGAGTGGAGTAGGTTGAAAGTGTCTGACTTGAAGATATCCTAGAAATCTTTTGAAAGGGAGTTTATTGATGAAAGTGTACGGAAAGTGCCTGACTAAAAGATACCCTGAAACCCCATGGAAATGGAGTTAAATCATTATACAAAATGAATGATAACAAGGAAAATCTGTTTCAGCAATGCCTTTCAAAGGTATTTTAAGACAGTCTATAAACTAAATATGGTACGTCTAAATCTTACATAAAATAATTATTTAAAAATTTAAAATGAATTGTCATTTTTTGAGAGCAGCAACCCATAGGTGTGTCATAGCACCTCGCTCTAATAGATTCTGATAATGCCGAATAGATACATATTTGATCAGTTTCAGATTGATTGAGATATTGAAAACTTGATCGACCTCTTCTCTAAGAATATCTTTGTAAATAATTTCACTGGATCTAAAATTTTGCAAGATAGTGTCATCTATACATACATATATATGTATATATAAACGGCTAAGGCTATGATTATAATATCAGCTGTTGTTCATGAACAAGAATTCAAATACTTTTCAGCTCTGGCTACGCTGGTTACTGTTTGTTACATACGGCTTAAATAAATCATGATACCCTTACTTTAGCCACTGAATAAAGTTATAACAAATAGAGTTCAAAGAGTTATCATAGCTGGTAGCAGCTTGTCAAAGTGGAATACTTCTTAAAGAGAAGATGTGTTTAATTAAAGCACAAATTTAATTTTAATTAGTTAGCCTCAAGGTGTTGACAGCCTGTATCGAAATAATCGAGGCACAAGTCAGCTATAGACGACAAACAAATTAAATCATTCATTTACAGCTTGCCAAATGTGTTGAGTTACTTGCAAAATCATAAAATACAAAAAGAAATATATAAATATTAATATAATTAAATAGTATAACATTTTGACAATATATTAGAATATAGACCATGTTCAAAAGTTATATATTTAACAACTGAAGAAGTTTCACCTGAACTTGCTATAAGCTAAAACAAATCAGCATATTATTCCCAAGGTTTTCTTGAACTTCGATTGTCTATCTATATAACATTTACAGGAGAAAACTAATCTAAGACCCTGCAACAGCTCACATTGTATAAAAAGCGAAATTCCGGTGGAAAGTCTGCTAAAGCTCGTCTACGAAAAGCAGCTTGTCCAAGTCGCAAACAGACACAGTTACTGTTACAGTAACAGTTACAGTTACAGCTCCAGCTGAAGCTAAAGCCGGTTCAGCTTAATGCCTCCACTGCCTTTGACCTTCACTTGTTTTGCTGGCGGAAAACTTGAAATTGAACTTGTCGGTGCGAGGGGCAAGAGGCGGAATGAGCTGCTGAATGCAGTAATTACACACGAAATCAAATGGCCAGAAATCCGAGTGACAGTTTTCTGAAAAGTCCAACAGACTCGCTGACTGCGTTGACTGGGCTGACATGCTCCTGCGGCCAGGAAGCGCAAAATGAAGATGGCCAAAACTGTTGATGCTGGCAAATTAAAAAAACGGCAAACGGAAAAGCGAAAAGCGAAAAAACGGAAAACGGAAAAGTTCCGACTTTTGTTTTGTTCTTCCTCTCTCATATTGTATTTTCTTTGTCCGCATTCACGTTGAATTGCGCGAATTGTGGCGTTAGGAACATTTGCTCCTCTTGCCGGGCCTGAGCCCAGGTCATCAACATAATTGAAAGCCCATTAACATCATTTGCACGATGGAGCGCGAAACTGGCGACAGTTTGGCATTTGCGGCCACAATTATGTTAATTAATTAAACATATTTCGCGCAGATCCTGACCCAAAAAAAAAAAAAAAAAAAAAAAATGTAAACTGTTTTCTGTTATGCCAAAATTGTAAATAATCGAATTAAATGGCAAATTAAGTGCCAGACAGCTGATGTTATCAGAGGTGAGAGTCGAGAGTTGAGAGTTTTGGCTGGGAAATGTTGTTGACATATTCCCAAAATTCCTAAAACAATTTCCATTATTCAGTGTTAATAATGTGAGGGTGAAAATACCTGGTGGAATTTCTGTAATTAGTTTAAAAATGTGAATGGAACAAAAAGTAAGAATATGTAAATAAATAATGAAATAGCTTGTCAAATATATTAAAAC
Source organism: Drosophila meridionalis (assembly GCA_035045145.1). Lineage (NCBI taxonomy): Eukaryota > Metazoa > Arthropoda > Insecta > Diptera > Drosophilidae > Drosophila > Drosophila meridionalis. Next base: position 599,438 of record JAWNPG010000031.1, read on the forward strand.
TTATATAAATGATATATAATTATAATGAATTTAGTTTTAAGTAAATAATACAAATATTTTCAACTATGTAAATAAACATTTTTTTTTTAAATATTTATTTGTGTTTTAAGTTCTCAAAATACAAAAAAAAAAAAGTAGACATAAAAATATCCATTAAAAATTATCCATATCTTGTTTCGTAATATTTGTAAAAATATTAAATATAGCTAAAATATGATCATTTATTTAAATATATAAATATTTACATATATATATATATATATATATATATATATATATATATATATATATATATATATATATATATATATATATATATATATATATATATATATATATATATATATATATATATATATATATATATATATATATTTTTTTTTTTTTTTTTTTTTTTTTTTGTAAAAATATTTGAAAATTTTTGTACTGTAAAACATTTTACTTTTAAAATTATATTGGAAATAAATTTATTTAATTTTAGAATGAAAAATACAAATTAATAATATTTATGCATATTTTTGTTTTTATTATTTATGATAAAAATAAATATATTTTCTTTTATT